>CAUYUJ010002436.1:202578-322578 GCA_963575745.1 Prorocentrum cordatum
GGACCAGGGTCCGTCCGCGAGGCGCACTGCGGTGCGACAACTCGCAAAACACTATTTGCGGCGGTGCAGCCTTTAGATACGAGGGCGGGCAACAAAAAACCCCTCCCCCGGCGCAGTGCGACAGAAGCTACAGACGGCGGACAGACGATGATGATCTCACCTGTCAGACCGCGTAAAGAAAGAGGCCCCAACAAGAAAGGCGACGTGCTGACACGTGGCTAGGCGGCTTGGCAGACCGCCAGTTGGGCGCTTGGCCGCTAAGCGGCGCGCAGTGACGGGGCACCCCCGCCCCCACGCCCTGACACCGTGGACGCGGAGCCACGCGTACACACGGGCAGGCAGAAAGGAGGAGATTAGCGCGGGGCACCAGGTGGAGCGCCGCGGAACGATGACAACCTAGCTTGGATGTTGAGTGACGGCACGGCACCATCGGGCGAGGCCGTGAGCAGCTCGGCAAAGGCTCGCCCAGCACTGTGGAGGCGCTGGAGTAGAGGGCCTTGACGAGCTTGGGCGGCGGCGAGGTCCGCGGCGAGAGCTAAGCACCTCTGCTGGAGGGCAGCCGTAGCCTGTCACAGCTCGGTTTCGCGGTCGGTGAGGGGTGGCTGCTCTGTGCCAGCAGCCGAGGGCCTCGAGACAGAGGCGAGGTCCTCGGTACGCCTGTCCAAATGGTGGACTAGCGTAGTGCGGGACCCAGTACGCTGGCGTCCGTCACCCTTGAAATGTGATTTGAGGGGCCGACGCGACCCCAGGGCTGGAGCCGCTAGGGCCACGCCCCGAGAGGTCGGGGGAGCCGCTTCCTCTCGCTCAGCAACGATGGACGCGTGGATGGGGCACGAGGGCCTGTCTGGTTCAGTACCCTGCGGGGGGGCTGAAGCCGCCCCCGCGGGCTGCCGGCGGTGGGGGGGTGGAGTGGTCTGCGCGGTGGGACCAGTGGTGATGCCGTGCAAAGGCTCTGAGGTCGGTCGCGTAGAAGGTTGGCGTCTCGGTAGGTCGGCATGGTCAGCAGCGTGTGGTATCGGCGGTGCGTCCTCCATGCCACTCGGTCCTCGGGGGTCACCCAGGTCATGGTCGGCGTCCTGGCGGTGGCCGATATCATCGTATGTGGGCGATATCGCTCTCGGGGACGAAGTCGCAGTAGGGGTCGAGAGGTTTCCCGACAGGGCGGGGTTTTCGCTGGCTGGTCCGTCGTCCACAGCGTCCGATCCCCCACCGAAGCTGAACAGGTCATCCTCCTGTTCGTCAGCGTCTTGAAAATGAGCGGCGTTGTCGTGTGGGTGCGCTGCCGCTCTAGATGGCGGAGTCGGGGGCGCCGTGCGGGTACCCGACGGGGCAGGGTTGGCGCTGGCTGGCCCGTCGCCCAGGAAGTCCAGGCCCCCACCAAAGCCGAACGGGTCGTCCTCCTGTTCGTCGAATATCGCCCGTTGGGCCTCGGCCCAGAGCTCGTCCGGGTTCTGTGGGATGTCTGGTCCAGCCGCGGGTGGTGCCTGGTCAGACAGCAGGGGGTTTGGTTCCATTTTGTTTAGTTCCGCAGCTGTGAACCCAGCCCTGCGGTGTGGGAGGGGGAGTGTACGGTGTCTACGCTCGTAGATGGCGACAGCGACTCCATGAAGCACGGTCGCTTGGCGATGTCGTGATTTGGCAGCTTCGACAATGTCGTCTGGAAGGTTATGAGTACGTGCCGCCGTTGTGGCGAGGGCGTCAGCCTGACGATTGAACTCCTCCGCGATGGGCCCGATGAGCCCGAGGTCGATGCCCATGTCGCCCTGGTGGCTGGCGACTTTCTCGACGCGGAACATGTTGGGCTTGGCCATGACGCATCGGTGTATCTTTTCCCAGAGCTCCACGTGCGTGCCCTGCGGTGGTGAGTGTCCGTCGATGATCCTTTGGAGACCGTCAACCACCGCCTGGTTGTCCACGAAAACGTGTACGGGCCGTTCGGCACATGCCGTGAGGTGGACAATGGCGAGGGTCTCCGCAAGCTGTGCGTTCTGCGTGATGCCGTGAACGCGTGCACTGTAGTTCATGCGGTGGTCGATGCCGTAGTAGACGCCGTAGCCCGCTCGTGCAAGCAATGGGATGGCTTGGTTGGTGCATGCACCGTCCGTGGCAGCGTAGACCCATGTCCAACCAGTGTCATGGTCAAGGTAGGTGGTGTAGGAGTCCTGGGCTGAAGCCGCAGGATCTCCCTCAGGTGGGGGCCGCGGTATGGGCTGAGGTAGCGGGTCCCTCGCGAGGTCGGCCTGCAGGTCGAGGAGGGCTGGGTCTTCATCGAAGAGCCCGCAGTGTCTTGTGTGCGGTGGAAGACGGGCCCACTGCTCGTCACTGATGAGGGTGGTAAGAGGGACTCTTTCTCGGGCCCAGCACTTGCAGTCGCGAACAGTGTGCTCCTGAGTTTCCTCTTCCTCGTCGCAGTATCGGCAGATGGGGCTGGGGTCAGCGGACGTGTTTGATCGGGATCGTCGCTGTTGGGTGTGGTCCCCGCCCGACAGGTAGTTAAGGAGGAGCGCCAGCTGCCATGCGTTGCATTTGGCTGCTCCTTTCGTTCGGGCGAGCCACGTGCTGGCGAAGAGGTCGAGGCCCTGTCTGACAGAGGCCAGGTGTCCAAGGTCATGACGCCGTGGCTTGATTTTTCTCAGAAAGGCTCTGCGTTGTGAGGCTCGCAGCATGTGAAGGAAGGCGTTTTGGGGTAGGTTCAGCCAACTGATCTGACAGCCCCAGTCGTCGTACATGATGCCAAATGTGGGCCAGGTCCAACGGAGCTGCTGAAGCGTCTGGACAAGTCGTCCAACAGGTCCTCCCCCGAAAAGGGTCTGGACATGGTGTTGGAGATCCCTGACGAGACCGCAGAGAGTAGCGTCGCGGTTGACCTGTCGCCGCAGACACAGGAAGACTTCACGCTGCATAATGGCGTCAATCTCCAGGGCGTGTCCTGGGACGCACACGGCCATGAGAGTCCAAAACTCGACCCACCTGTTTCCCTTGGGGCGGATAGCCGCCTTAAGGGCATGGTTGTAGGCAGTTTTGACGGGGCCTGATGGGGCTTGAATGTCGGTGCCCGTGGTACAGACGCTGGCAGCAAGGGAACGGGCGTGCCGCGCCTTAATAAGCATCGGTGATGGGAGCTTGCCAATGCGCGGCAGGCGACTAGTCGCCCTGCGAACACGGGCGTCAGCGGTGGCCGTGAGGTTAAGCGCGGCTGGAGCCGGCGCTGCCTCGGCGTTGATGTAACTCCCGACGAGCTTGAAGGAGTCGACCACGCGTAAGGGCCGTTCCGCCAGAGTGAGCTGGGTAACGGCGGTGTGAAGCTCGTCGGTGAGCGCCCACCCCGCCACTTTGCCAGGGTGAATGCGTTGACCAGAAAATCGATCAAACTTGGCGGTTTCATCAAGAGATTTCTGCAACTCAGGCGCGGTGTGGGTAGTGGAGTTGCTGTCGTCAACGAAGGTAGTGCTGAGTGATCGCGGAACGTATCGATGCTGTCTCTTGGTCCACACACACATGAGCAGCTTAATGTCGTCCAGGGACCAAGAGCTTCCCTGGAGGTGCCCGTTAGTCCTGGCCAGTTCCTTAGAGTACGCACCGTTCATGCGGATGTAGCGTTTGTGGCGCCTGTAGAAGTTTCTGCGGACAGTAACGATGTCTTGGGGACACCCCGCGTGAAGCGCTAGGTTAAGACAGATGTCCGTGATGAGGTAGTCGAAACACTTCTGTCGGTCCAGGGCAGCTCCAGCTAAGGGAAGGAGTAAGGCCCTGGCGTGTTCGATGCGCAGGGCGAGAGAGGTGCTGACGTCCCCAATGGTAGCTTTGGGAACAGCGCCAAAACTCGTGGCGTGGGTCCATCCTTTCCGCCAGTCCGTGAGGCTGCGATAAGCTGGCGCTTCCCACGCATACATCCAAACGGAAAGCACCGAGAGAAGTCGTTGGTCCGTTGGGAGTTCGCCTCGGCCTTTTCGGAGGCACGGGTTTGGCACGTGGAGGAGGGGTTCTGGGATGGTGCCAGTGCGTTGCATAGCGCGTAGGACGCTGGCGAAGAGGCGAAGAATGTCGTCGGGTAACTCCTTAGCCTCCTTAGTAGTCCAGCCGTCCAGTCCCCCCGCGCGGCGCGGTGAACGGGTGCGAATGAAGTGGATGAGTTGGTCGTCAGTAAGGTGGAAAGGGGTAGCTGGTGCTGGCGTAGGCAGCTCCTGTCGGTACTCGTCGTAGAAGTCGGCCCACGTCGGCATGGCTTCGGCGTCATGTCCCGCACGTGCACGGTACCTGCCCAAGATGGGCTCCCAGGTGTCGACCATGAGCTTCAGCATGTCCTTGGTGTTAGCAACAATGGCGTTGGCAGGGAGGATGTCGGGGACTTGCGCAGGTGGTGGTTCACGAGTGTGGTCTTCGTCGCTGTCCGTGTCGGCGAACTACCGTCGCTGGGGCTGAAGCCGCCAGCTTCGGTGTCAGCGTCGCTGTCGTCCGTGCAAGCTTCGTCAGGTTTGAAGGCGTTGGTGTCGCAGTGGAGTTGCGTGTCGTCAGGTGTGGTAGGCGTGCGGAGATACGCCGTGGGCGAGCTGTCAGCAGCCCGTGCGTATATGGCCGCCTTTCGCCCGCTTGGCTCGCGGACGCCCTCAGCCCATATCTTGATGCGTTCAGCTTTGGCACGGTTGCGAGAGAGAGAGAGAGAGAGAGAGAGAGAGAGAGAGAGAGAGCGAGAGAGAGCGACAGAGAGCGAGAGAGAGCGAGAGAGAGCGAGAGAGAAGAGAGAGCGAGAGAGAGAGAGAGAGAGAGAGAGAGAGAGAGAGAGAGAGAGAGAGAGGGAGAGAGAGAGAGAGAGAGAGATAGAGAGAGAGAGAGAGAGAGAGAGAGAGAGAGAGAGAGAGAGAAGAGAAGAGAAGCGAAGAGAGAAGAGAGAGAGCGAGAGAGAGAGAGAGGGAGAGTGAGAGAGAGAGGAGAGAGCAGAGAGAGAATAGAGAGAAGAGAGAGAGGAGAGAGAGAGAGAGAGGCAGAGATAGAGGCAGAGAGAGAGAGGCACAGAGAGAGAGGCAGAGAGAGAGAGAGGCAGAGAGAGAGAGGCAGAGAGAGAGGCAGAGAGAGAGAGAGAGAGGCAGGGAAAGAGAGGCAGAGACAGAGAGAGGGCAGAGAGAGAGAGAGAGACAGAGAGAGCAGAGAGAGAGAGAGAGAGAGGCAGCTCAGTCACACTTAAATCCAGATTCGTCCTCACCGAGTCCCACCACCAAGGGAGCGCCAGCAAGGAGATGCACATATGGGGATCCCCACGCAGTGAATAATTAAATTAAACCGGGAGACCGGAAGAAATCGGATCCGCGGACCCCGCAAACCGCCCGTGTTAAGATTCTATGGGGCAGGGGGGATCGGTAATCAATTTTCCACGATGGGCCCTGCGTCGTCTCGCGCACTCCCATCAACTCCCCGCGCGAGCGGGCCCCATTCAACATGAATACATACGTCCCTCCCCCCCCCGGCTGCTGCAAACAACTCGTCCGGTCGGCGTCCGTTCGGCGGCGCCGACGTTGTCTCGCGAACTCCCCATGGCCATTTTCACCTCAAGAGGAAAAATTTTCGTCCTGCGTAAGTAATGATGATGATGGTGATGGTGATGGTGATGGTGATGGTGATGGTGATGGTGATGGTGATGGTGCTGCTGCTGATGCTGATGCGGATGCGGATGCGGATGCGGATGATGCTGATCATGCTGATGATGCTGATGATGATGATGATGATGATGATGATGATGATGATGATGATGATGACGACGATGATGGTGATTCTGAGGAGGAGGAGGAGGAGGAGGAGGAGGAGGAGGAGGATGGGGGAGGAGGAGGAGGAGGAGGAGGAGGAGGCGGGGGAGGGGAGGGAGGGAGGGAGGGAGGGAGGGAGGGAGGGAGGGAGGAGAGTGATAGAGGGTCTTGAGCGTGTTCTTGTTGGGGGGAGGGGTTGGCGCCGGAGGCCTCCGGATGCCTCAGGAGGGGGAGGAACACGGGGAGAAGAGCGCACCGTGGCGTTTCAGGGCAGCGAGCGGGTTGGATCGCTCTCCCCTTTTCTTCCTCCTCCGCCTCGTCTCATGTTTCCTCCTCGTCCGCCTCCTCCTCCTCCTCCTCCTCCTTCCCTTGCCTTCCTCCTCATCTTCCTCCTCTCCCGCTCCTCTTTCGCACCTTCCCCGCTCGGAGCCCCTGAGACACAGCATCCTCAAAAGAAGGAGGAGGCGGAGGGGGAGGGAGGAGAGGCCGAGGCGAACACAAGGCACAGCAAGCCAGCACGCCTGACACACAGACAGAGCACTCGCCCACTTCAGTTCCACCTGGCCGGGCCGCGTCTCGCCAGTCAGTGGTGCCGCCACGACTCCGTGACCATTGCAAGGGGCGTTTTGCCCATCCACCTTGGTCGCCGAGATGGCGCGGCACCCTGGTCCTCGCCTCGCCAGGGTGCTGCGCGGCAGCGACTCCTCGAAATTTGCATGGGATCTCTGGCCGCGCCACGCGCCTTGCCCAGCTGCCAAGGTATGGGCAAACCGCGTCGTCGCACGCAGTCGCCAGAAGCCGCCAGATCGTGCACCATGTCCGGGCTGAGGGCGCATCCTGCCCCGCAGCGGCGCGGGCAACCAGCTGCCAGAGAGGCCTGACAGTGTGTATTCGCACGAGTTTTGCATGATCTCGCTAAGACCGCCGCAAGTTCGCATGCGGACCGCGTCTGCGCACGCCGAGGATCTCCCTGGAACGAGCAGGCGGGCTCACTGACGAAAAGGCAGGCCAGGAAGGACCGCCCGCGCCCCAACCAGAGTGGACCGAAGCAGTCCGCTTCAGCCCGAAAAGACCATGGGAATGGCTGGAGCAAGCAGACGAGGGCATCCAAGCAGCGTGCCCGAGGATGGCCCAGAGTGGATTTACAGCACCAGCCCCTGCAGCATCGTGCCAGAGGTGATCACCGTCAACATTTACATTCCCCTCCCCTCCAAGGCCAGGAGCATCAACGCCAGGAGCCCCAAGGACCCTGAGCACGCCGGCCGAGCACGCCTGCTGGCGGCAGAAAACACCGGCCAGGATCCCAGCAGTCAGGCTGCATATCAAGCACGCGGACATACACATCATCGGCATGCGAAAGACCAGGCTCCCAAGAGGATCGCATCCTGCGGACGGAGTGTGGGCCATGTCCAGCGGGCACGACAACAGCAATCTTGGATGCCCATTGTCGTCAACACCGGCATGCACTATCTTCAGGACGGGGGCAATAAGCACTGCATCCAACCGCAGCGCTGCAAAGTATCACGTCAACCCTCCAGGGTGCTTATCACCAGGATCTCCACACTTGGTTTCATACTAGTTATGGCCTTTGCACATGCCCCGCACAGAGACAGCAGTGACGACAAGGCAACGAGTTTTGGGCCGCCCTGTCGGCGGACACGGGGCGCTTCCAGGTCGACATGCTGCTCGCCGGCGCCAGCGGTACATTTGAGGAAAACACATCGGACCCCGCGGGGGACGAGGGCGACACCTTGCCGGAAAACAGAGGAGGCAGACTGCCACAATGTTTGAGGCAACGCAGCATGGCCGCGGTCAACACAGCAGTGCACACTGACGGGCCCAGGTACACATCGGAAGCAAGGGGGGCCGATGTAAGAGCTGGAAACCGTCGACAACTACCCGTGGGACGCCGACATCAACGCTCACGCTCCCGAGCTAACCCAGCAAATGGGGAGCGCAGCCCAGGTCGCATTCAAGCAAGACAACATTCGACAACACAAGCCATGCATCTCCCCGCCCACCTTCGCACTGCTGTGTGGACAAACGGGATGTCTCAGACCAATGCGCCAAACATATCGCAAAGCTATCATGTCAGCTGTGCGCGGGCAGCATACCAGCGATTGCCACAATGCAAGCAAGCACTGCAACGAACCGATTTTCTTGCTGACATCGTCGGCAACGCGGCGAAGCTGGTGCCGCGCGAGATCGATCGCTACGAGGTGTTTTTTTCCGTTGTACGCAGTCTTCCTCAGGGACTCATCGCTGAAGCTCGGGGACGCCAAACAAGCCGACCGCGCCTTGGACAACAGCGCGCAGGACGTCGTCGTCGGCTTTACGGAGAACGCCCATTTGCGAAGGAGTGGCAGGCGTTTCGGACATTGCGAACCTTTGAAGGGATACCTCCCAGGGTTGTTCCAGCACGTCAGCGCGCGCGCGACGAAGAGGTGCACCCCGTCGAGGGCGCCGACCCACGGGTAGGGGCAGGTCTTGGCCACTTCGCCATCGCAGAGTTTTCGATCACCGAAAAGCCACAACAGGTGTGCGATACGTGCAACGAGCATGCCGATTATACAGTCATTACAATCCGAGAAGCTCTTTTTGGAAATGAATTTCGCGCTCGCGTGGGGGCCGCGTTCGTCGCGGCGTCGCCATTTGGATTGAAGTGGTTCTGAATGCCTTGAGCGCGCGCGATGTGCAGATTTAGTCCAATGCGCGCGGCCGTTTCGGCTTCATTGTTGTGCATGGCCTTGCGTTGCATCGCGCGTGGTAGCATTGCAGTGCGTCGTTTTTTTTACACGCGCGCACATGCCACCACTCACGCACGCACGCGCACCTTTGAAACGCGCGAATGCGTTCGGCGCCGAGGGTTTCGTGGCGCTGTGAGACCATGTGAGACTCGCGGATGGGCTCGGCGCCGAGGTTTTCGGGGCGATTTGAAAGCATAAAAGACGCGCGACTGCGTTCGGACATGTGAGACTCTCGGATGTGTTCGGCGCCGAGTGTTTCGGGGCGACTTGAATCCTTTCGAGACGCGCGACTGCGTCCGGCGCCGAGGTTTCCGTGGCATTTTGAGACCGCGTGAGACTCGCGGATGTGCTCGGCGCCGAGGGGTGCGGGGCACTTTGAAACCTTTTGAGACTGTTTGAGACCGCTTCGAGACCGCCATCGGACGCGTCCGGCACGTGAGTGTATACCATGTCGTGCAGATTTTGAGTTTCATCCGACTCTCATTTTTAATCGTGCTAAATTTGGAGTCGGACAGTCCCGCGGCGGTTCAAGCGCGGGCGGGGCCGCCGCCGGGCGGATGGGGCCGCCGCCCAGTCGCGATCCAAGCGGTGCTAAATTTTAGTCAACCTTTTGGCCCGCGTCGGCTCGACGTGCGTGCAGGGTCGCATGTGACTGATGTGAGTTGCCGTTGATATGATGTGTGTTCAAACGCCTCCATGCGAGAAGTGGAGATTGTGGTGTCCAATTGTTTCTCCGACTGCATCAGGGCCGTGCCGCCCCCCCCCCCATTGACAACGTCGCGACCGGGGGCGAGTGGGTTGACTTCATGGCCGCGGCAAAGAAGGGTCGACCAGGGGGGCCCGGCGACGTCGCGGGCGACCTGGCAGCGGCAGGCAACGAGGGCATGTCCAGGCTGTTACGCCCGCTCAGCAGCAAGGCCCAGCCCGCCACAGCGGAGCCTTTATCCCACAAAGGAGTCCAGCAGGAATCCTTCGCGCAGACCACGAAACCCAGAGTCGTCGAGATGGAGGCTCGCGCCGCCGTCCACAGTGAGTGACAACCTGAAGATGGACAACGTCGCTTATGTGGGTGTACCCAGGCACCGCGCCGGACTACAACTTCCCGGTGCCGTTCGAAGCGATGGGCCGTCTGCGCGCATTTCAGGGGCGCCATTGAGACCATGGGGGCCCAGGCGGTGCACCCCGCTACCGACGCGTGCGCCCTTTCCGTGGGCAGTCAGCACAACGCGCAACAAGCCCGCGGTGGGCCGCGCGCGGCCCGGGGGCCCTGGCGGGGGCCAGGTTCTGCTCGACCTATGCGTCCCAAAGGAGATCAACGTGCTCCAACGCTAGCTGCATCATTGAGGTCACCACTCGGGCTGGGCTGCCAACGCAGCTCGCGCACAGATCAGGGGCATGCAACCTGCCTGCATGGCCAGTTGAGCTTGTCGAGCTCCGCCGTTCGGGCCACGCGGGGGTCGGCGAAGACGTCGCGACGGATGCAGCGGGCGAAAGTTGCAGATCTGCCACCGCGTGGATCATCGACGACGCTGGGAACGTGGACATAGAGTTGAGATCGCCACCAGAACCAGCGCCCATCCAGTGGTCGCCTACAAGCGCCGCCACATGGCAGCCGCCAGCCAGAGGCATCCGCGGAAACCTCTGAGCGGTCAAAATGAGCGACTACGACAAGCTATCCCAGGAGGACATGGCCGCGTTGACAAGCAATGGGAGGACCAACGCTACGACGAGAAGCGCAATCTGGCAGGACTCAGTTACCTGGCTTCCAGTGTCTGCCCCGCTCGGTGGTCGATGCATTGGCCCAGCGGCCAGAAGGCCCGCCCGCGCCTCCGCGCCGCCCGAGAAGACATGGGCTTAGGCTGTCCCTCATTGCTGGCCGATTGCGACCGCGGCTATTGCGCCGGAGCCCGAGCCAGCTCCACTGCCAACTCCAGTGGGCGGCGCGCCCAGCGGCTCAGCAGCCCCCCCCCGCCCCCAACCCGCGACCTGCTGCCGCGATGCCATCCGCGGGCTCCGCGCGGGGCCGCCCCGCTGATCTGCGCGCCGACGGCGCGCGGCCCCGACTCTCCCGACTTCAATGTAGGACTGCCAGCGCTGCCTTCGCATCGCGTGGAGCTGTCCTGCCCGCGGAGAGCGCGCCGCATGGGCGACGCGGCTCAGGCGTGTCATCGCCGCCCGCAGTCCAGCGAGTACATTTGGGAGTTCTCTGAGACTTGGAAGCTACGAACACCATGTAGCAGACGCCTCGCCAGCGGTGGCGCACTTTCAGGCGCCTGAAGGAGTTCGCAGGCGACTGCGTCACCAGACCCCGCCCCCATGCAAGAACGACGGTGGAGAGCCGAGGCCGCCGCTGCTGCCCGGGCCGCCACCAGAGAGGGCCAGCGAGGTCATCGACGCCACGCCCCCTGACCAGAAGCACCTCGCGCGGCGCCAGAACATCTGCAATGGTGACCCGGAATTCCGCGAGGGGGTGATCTTCGCCATCTACCAGCGCGGCCACCGCGACCCATCCTCGTCCATGACCAACATGCACTTCGCCAACCCGCTGCTGGAAGCTGCGCAGGTCGCGCGCGTTAGCCCGAGGGTCATGATCACGCGCGTCATCAACGCGGGGTCGATCCCGCCATGGCCGCGGGACATCAAGGGCGGCGCTGACGCGCTGCGCCCGAGGGGCCACGACCCAGGGCCCAGTGCCGACGCCCCGCCTCCAACTGCGCGCGGCGCCCTCGCTGCTCGCGGGGAACGTGGCTCGCGATGGTGCGTGATGGGCAGCCCGAAGGGCGGCGAATGCAACGAATGCGCCTCCGCCAGTACCGTCGCCCGCGACAGCGTAGAGCGGCGCGACGTCAACGACGAGGTATCCCCCTGAACCGACGAGGTTCGCGCTGCCGATAAGCTGCGACGCGCGCGTAGACCGACATAAACTATCGGATATGCCGCGAACCCGTTCAGCCCCATGGCGCTCCTGAGGCGAGCCGCGCCTGCGTCCGCTCGGCGGGCCGCCGCGCCATCGCCGACGGGGGTGCCCACTGCAGCGCGTGCGCCGATCGACCGCGCTGAGCCACCCGCTGCAAGGCGCCCCCCATCGACCCCCCCAAGAGGGGCCCTGCGCCAACAGCGAAGGGAAACCGAACATCGCCACGGAGCACGACCACCTGTAGCACCCGCGCGGCGACGCCAACGCCGCCGGCCACCCGGCCGCCGTCGCCGCAGCCGAAGGCGCCGCCGCTAACGCGCGCGGGCATTAACGTCGAGGTCGTTGCGCAGGGCCGCCCCATGTGCCAACGCCGCTCAGACGTGCATCCCGGTGAAGGCAGCGGCGGCAGCGCGGGCCGTGCCAGGAATCGCGAGGAGGACGGGCCCATGGGAACCAGTGCCGAGGACGCCGCGAGCAAAATCGCCGGCGACGCTGCGCACGTGGGCCCACGAGCCCGTGCACATCCACAGGGCGCGCTGCAGGAAGGACACTTCCCAGTTGCGTTGTTGTGCCGAGCCGCCCTGGGCCACCCCGAAGGCGACGTTGACCGTGTTCGCAAGGCCTACGTCGACTTGGCCCTGGAGGCCGAGCACGAGGACATTGGTTTGGATATCGCCATGGGCGAGCGCATCCGCGTCGCGTGGATCGGGGGGCAGCCCAACCCGAGGTCGCGGACGCCGATTGATTTTTGTGCATGGGGCGAGCGGACCAAGTATTGACTTACGCACCGGGCGGACGAACGAGGTGAGGACCCCGATCCCTCGTGCCACAGCGCAGAGGGCATGGGTCCAAATCCGTGCGAAGCCTGCGTTCCCGGCATCGCCGACGCTATTCTCACTCCGCGCCTCGCCATGGACGCGGAAGATCTGGTCGAGGATTGCGGGGCGTGTCTACGACATCATGTACCGCGCCAGTTAGTACGAGGGAGCCAAGTTCCGCCGGACCAGTTAAAACGATTCCAACAGAAGCCCAGCTGCGGACACGGGGCCCGGCGAAGGCAACCAGGGCCACCACCTCTAAGCCCACCAATTCGACACACAGCACCGACGCCGCATTGACCCGCCGCACTCCCCCACAAGGATTGGCGGCCACTGGGCGCAGGTAGCAGCAGCATTTGCAGCAACGACTCCAGCAAACAGCTCGGTAATTCCGAACCCATGCCCGCTGTTGGCCGCAGGGCCCGAGGCACGGGCCACCCTCGCCATGAGGAGCACCATCAGCAATGCCACATCTCTCAGCGTCGCGCCCCTCCAGCTGCAGCCGCCCGCGCGGGGCGCAGCTTCCGCGTGCCTCCACCAGTTTTTCTCCTTCGGTGGCGCCACCGAACCTCAACTGTCTACCACTTTCCCCCGCACCGTCCACTGCTCACACATCCTGACTACACACCCAAAGAGCAACGCACTCCCACTCCAGTGGCTCCATGCCTTCCCATGGTCGTCCAGCCGGACGCCTTCGTCCAGCTGGACGCTTGCGTCCCCCTTACGCCGCTCTCCACAACCGCAACATCCTGTGCTACGCGCGCCTTGCCTCCTACTACATCATATACTCCATGTGCGCTGGCGTCACCCTCCCCTACTTTCTCCGAGGCACATTCAGGCACACACACACACATTATTCTTTCCCTCCCTCACCCCCTCTTCGTCTTGCAGCCCCTGTCCTTACGATTCGCCCGCGAACCTACCCCTTCCACTCCCCGCCGCAGCATGCAACCACATTCGGGAAGGGGAGTGGGGTGGGCCTGCACAGCGGGAGGGTGGGGGGAAACCAGCAGGGCCGTGCTCGGCGCAAGCCGCCGCACGGGGGCGCAGCCCCCGCGGCGGCCGGCCGCGGTCACCGAAAAGCCAAACCGAGGGGGCCGTCACTGCCGCTCATCGGGGGGTGGGGGCCCCGCCTGGGCTACGTCCAGCTGCCTGACCACTCTATGCCCTCGTCTCGCGCGACCCCTCCCTCGCAGCCCGCTGCCACTCACGCCAGGGCGCCTCGTCAACCCACAGTCACTCGTTTCAGTCCGTCGCGCCGCTGCCGCGCCTCACTGCACCTGGGGCCTGCACCGCTCCCGTCCTCCATGACCTCCGGCAACGGAGGGCCCCACTCCAGGAGAGACGTGTCGAGGTGAGCCTCAGCTCCCCCCACCCCGGGGGGGGGGTTGGGGTTCACGTTCGGGCCCCATCCGCACGTGCACGCCGCCACCACAGACAGTCTCCCTTTCCCTCACTGTTCGGTTTCCAGGTGCACGTTCGGTGTCCGTCGCTCTCGCCGTTCGGTCGTTCCTTGTTTCTCTCGAACCTTTTTTCCTGACCCCCAATTTGGCGTTGGCCAGGTGGGGTGGAGTGGGGGGTCGCAGGCTTCGAACTTGCGAAGAGACAGTCCGCATGTCCAGGTCCAGGAAGAGGAGGAGAGAGGAGGCATGGGCAAGAGGAGAGGGAGAGAGGAGGAGAGCCGATCATGTGGGAGGATGATGAGGGCGCAGGGAGATGGAGGAAGAGGACCACGGGGAGGAGGAGGAGGATGAGGAGGAGGAGGAGGAGGAGGGAGGAGGAGGAGGAGGAGGAGGAGGAGGAGGAGGGCAGGAGGAGGGGGAGGAGGAGGAGGAGGAGGAGGAAAAGGAAAAGGAGGAGGACCAGGAGGACCAGGAGGAGGAGGAGGAGGAGGAGGAGGAGGAGGAAGAGGACCAGGAGGAACAGGAGGAACAGGCGGAGGAGGAGGAGGAAGAGGATGAGAAGGAGCAGGAAGAAGAGGAGGAGGAGGAAGAGGAGCAGGCCCAGGAGGACCAGGAGGATGAGGAGGATGAGGATGAGGAGGAGGAGGAGGAGGAGGGGGATGAGAAGGAGGATGAGGATGAGGAGGGGAGGGCTACGATCGACGATTCGTCCAGCCATCAGTCATAGGATGAGGAGTAGAAGGAGGAGGAGGATGAGGAGGGGGAGAAGGAACGACGGACGAGGAATAGGAGGAGAACGAGGAGGACGAGGAGGACGCAGATGGAGGGAAGAGCTTCGCCCGCCTGGACGAGTTGAGGCCCAACGAGGGAGTGGGCTGACGTCGCCCGCGGCAGCGTGGACGAGTCCCAGTCGAAGTCCCAGGTCACCTACGACCTCCTGGCGGACATCTTCGCCGCCTACGAGAGCGAGGTCGGTGGCCTCATATTGTTTCCGCCACGAAGAACTTGACGTCTTGAGTTCTGTTCTTCTCGGGTTGAGCTGCCGGATATTGCCCTGAGCACCAGGGTCACTAGTAAAAGCGGCCCATTATCAGAAACCTGTCCCTGGGATTGAGGCGGCAGATCTGGGGTCACGAGCGTCGATTATGGGATGGGCGGTGATTGGTTCCCCCCCGCGGGCAGGAGGAGGGTGAGCAGCGGGCTCGCTCTCGCTCTTGTTCGCGTCGTCCTCTGCGAAAGTACGCAAGAGTTTTCATAGTCCTGTGCAGCTTTTACTCCGTCCTCGGATTTCCCGAGACGGGCCGATCGTCGAATTCGCTGGCTTGTCTCGCAGTGCGCTTGCCACTGAGCCTTTGAGGCGGACCTTGCGCGGCTGGCTGCCGCCGACCTTCGCGCGTAATCGTCCGCCGGGAGGTAGTAGAAGTCGTTGCGCAGCACAACGCACCTATTGATAGCAGGCCATCCTCACTGGACTTGTGCTCGAGACAGGGTTCCCAGTCGAACACGGAGCCGCCGTTGAGGTCGAAAGCCGAGCTGGCAGAGACGGGGATCAATACAAACGGAGGTCAGTCAGAGCGCCGGATTTTGCAGGATCTCGCAAAGCCAGGGTTGCATTGCCTTGTGCTAGCGGCTAGCGTGCAGGATCCTGCAGGATCCTGCAGGATTCTGCAAACCTGTGCAGGATCCTGCAAAGCCAGACGGACCCGGGTTTGCATTGACCCAGGTCAGTAGAAGCCCGACGGAGAAGGGCATGCGTAGAACTCTGGCGATCCCTGCTCGTACCCGTTCGAGTTGAGAGCAATCCTGGAACATGTTGCACACCACGAGAGATGATGTCAGCCTGGCGCCCTCATTCTGAAGTGGTGCCCGAGAGAGGGCTGCAAGACGCGCGTGGCACCATGCGGGTGAATGCGTCTAGTAGAAGGGGGCGCGCGCCTGCCCCGCTATGGAACATGGCCTGATGGAGCCACCTTCGTGGAGCAGGGGCCAGATGCTCCCGTCGGGGCTCCGCGTGCGGGAGATGGACACTGCCAGCACGTCGGGAGGGACCGCGTCGGCTGCGTCGTCGTCGAGCGCCCGCGGGATTACGCAGCTCGGCTCTCGTTCGGTGCGAGCTCCCGCGAGCTGCCTTTGTCTGTGGACTTCGCGGCTGAGACCGGAGGGCGCTGCACGTCGAAGATCCCAGTGCCGATCACGCGGCCGTCATCTTTGCAGCCCACGAGGCGCAGTTGCCTGACTGCGGGTGCGGCTGCGGTAGCCGTGGACATGAGTTCGACCGCCGTCGTCGGCTCTTTTCGTGTACCCCGAAAGCGGGCTGTGAGCCGTGGGCCCGAATCATCCGAGCCATACTCCTCTTCCTCGTCTGAGATCATCATCGTGCACTCTCGCCCTCGTCAAAGTGACCGCGCGGTCCCGTGTGCGTGGACTCGTTTCAGGGGTACTTCGCTGCCTTGCTGCCTTGATCACGTCTTGGTGCTCGCGCGGTGCCCGTGCATCCGCGGTGCCAGGCTTTCTAGAGTTGGGTATGCTTGAAAGGCGTGGCCGTCGCCTCTTGACACTCCTTGGAGACTTCGGGGGGGCTCTGCAACCACGGGCTCGCCATCTCCCCCCTGGGCTCTGCAACCACGGGCTCGCCATCTCCTCTGGTGCTGTCGGTGAGCTCGGACTTTGACTTTTCTGCATCCGGGCTTCGTGTGGCGCGGTCTGCCGCGGTGCCGGCCGCCGCTGCCGGTCCTTGCTGTTGGATGGGGTGTGGAGCTGATTCTCCTGGCGCCCTTCCTCTTCAGTATCGTTTAACCGATCCCCGTCCCCATCCCCATCCAGACCCGCACCATCTCATCCCCCCAGTTGTGGATATACCCTTCGACATCTGACAGATGCTGCCCCTACCCCCATCCAGGGGAGTAACTTGGCCAGTGGGGCCCAGGCCACGCGAGTGTGGATCGGCATCGGTTAGACGATGCTCACCCCTGGCACGTCGTGTCGTTCTCGGAGCCTCCCGGTCGGGAGAGCCAGTGCGCGGCCGCGATGGCGTCCGTGGGCACGGTGTCCGCGGAGCCTGCCGCGCGGCCGGGGTGTGCGCTCGCGCCTCCGCGCCGTGCGCCTCGCCGCGTGCTGAGCGCGCTGCCCGCACGGGGCTGTCTGGCTGTCTGCCCGCACGCGGCCCGCTCCCCTTGCTCCTCCTCCTCCTCCTCCTCCTCCTCCTCCTCCTCCTATGCTGCAGGGCAGGGTCAGAGATGTCTGCTCCGCGCGTCGCCCTGCGGGCTCTGGCCCACCGCGCCTTCGGTGCGGCACGCGGGCCACTTCTCAATGTCCGGGCATCCGCGTCCCGAGCCCTACGGAGCCCCCCGCCCCTCAAAGAGCGGAGCGGCACGCTGTCCGCCTGCGGGGCACAGCGTGTCGCCGGGGCCGCCGCCGAGACACGGATGGCAACGGCTTCTGTTTGGGGGGGGGGGGGGAAATCACAAAAAAAGCACAACAACACAAACAACAAAAAACACAAAGCCATCTTGATGAGGCGTTGAATTTGGGGCGTCCGTGCTTGCCGTGCTCTGTCACCCTGTTGCCAGGATTTGCCAGAGCACTCGAAGGTCGAGAGTCCGAGGCGGAGACTCATCCACAACCGCCGCCTGGGAGATCGATCCTGGCGAACTCCCACGGCCGGTGGATGCGGGTACAGTCGGGCCTCCGGGGGCCAACGTGCATCCATACGCACCGCCCGCTGGGGCACCCGCACGTCGGCTCCCAGGCGGTGGAGACGGACAGATCCCCGCCTCGCAGGGCGCTGAGGAGGAGGAGGAGGAGGAGGAGGAGGAGGAGGAGGAGGAGGAGGAGGAGGAGGAGGCGAGGGGGGAGGAGGAGGAGGAGGAGGAGGAGGAGGAGGAGGAGGAGGAGGAGGAGGAGGAGGAGGAGGAGGAGGAGGAGGAGGAGGAGGAGGATGGAGCTCGCGAGGCGCTCCCGAAGCGGCTCTGCGTGGCGGCCTGGGCGGCTCGACCCGCGCGCGTGCCTCCTGCGGCCCTCGTCGTGCGGCGCCCGGCTCTCCGACGCTCCCGCGTGCTCTGCGTGGCGGCACCGTGCGGTCCGACGCCCGGCGTGTTTTGTGGGGCGACGAGACCTATGCATATCCACTGCTCCTGGCCAGGCCAATCCTGGGCCCAGGAGCGGTGTATACGCCCTCGTGGCCTGGCCAGGGAGGCATATATACAGCTCCTGGGCCCAGGATTGGCCTGGCCGGGAGCAGTGGATATGTATAGATATCGTCGCCCTATTTTGTGAGACGGCGTGTTGCGGCAGGCGCGGTCCCAGTAGCCTTACGTCGGGCCTGTCCCTCTGCAGGAGGAACATCCAAAAGCAGCCAAAAAATAGCATGGGAACGATTTTTGGAGTATGTTTTGACCATCTCGGGGTAACGTCGGGCCTGTCCCTCTGCAGGAGGAATATTCAGAAATGGTAAAAAATAGTTTGGGAAGGATTATAGGAGTATTGTTTGACCATCTCGGGGTATTTTTCGAGTATTTTTAAATGTTTCGTCCAAAATCCCCCTGTAGGGGGACAGGCCCGACTTAACAGTAGCCGTCGCCGACTCCGGCGTGCTCGATCCACTCCAGCTGTCCAGTTGTCCAGCTGCCTGTTCCTCGCTTGCTGTCTGACGGCATGCAGCGTGCAGCATCCCATGCGCGGTGTGGATCTCATGCGTAGTGTGGTCCAGCGTGCTCAGGAAGATCATCGTCTTGAAGTTGTACGCCGGCTGGTGGTCCTTGTCGCCCAGCCGAAGATCTGTAGCTTCGCGAGCAGCTTGGCCCGCTCCTGAGGATCTTGAGCAAAAATCAGCCCTCCTCGGTCCTGGCTTTGCCGCAGCTGGTGCCCATCCAGGCTGGCACCGTGGCCTCCGCCGCCTGCACCTGGACCTGGTCGTGTGAGAGTCGGTGTGCTTGAGGTCGGCGCTGACGCGGTCTTCCGCCAGCTCATACTGACGAGACTGGGGTTGCTCACTGCTTCCGTGAACCAGTGTTTTGTTAGTGGTCTCGGCCCTCCGTTGCAAAGTACTCGCTTGCAAAGTTTGGTGAGCCATGGTACGTCGCTGCTCGAGACCGCAGGAAATGGCGTGCGCAGGCCGAGGGCTACACGCAAGACTTCTGAGTTCAGCTTTGCATGCAGATTTTCCATCGCCCACACGAATTTATAGCTTTCTGCCCACGTCCGCTTGCGGACCGATTCGATTCGACCGGGCCTTGCCTTGCCCTCCGTTGCTGGTTACCTCCCAGCCGATGTCGTGCAGCGCTGGCTCAAGCTGAGCCAGTCACTGCGCCACCTGCTCCAGTCTGCCGCGCCTGATGGGCCCATTTTCCGCCACCACTACCATAGGCAGGAGGAGGAGGAGGAGGAGGAGGAGGAGCTCCCGATCCTCCCTTCTCCCCTGGCCTGCATATGGTAGTCGTGGTGGAACAGTTGCCCATCAGCGCCAGCTTCTCTGTGGCTCCCATTGGGGGGGGCTGGGGTTGCCGTCGCGCGGCGTCTCTCGCGAGGCCGTTGCCCCTGGCCCGCGCGGGACTGCTGTGTCCATTTTCGGTGTTAGATCTTTCGCAGGCAACATGCAATGTTCATGAGGGGAAAAATTCACACAGACACGATCCCCACGAACATATAACACATGAGAATCCTGGGATTTGTGTCTATTTATTTGTGTGCCCCTGGGCTCCTTCAAATAGACACAGCCAAATTGTGCTCGAGGATGTTGTGTGCGTGCAGCTGCAGTCGCCACCTGTGAGTCTGTCGCGAACCCCGGCGCCGCCGCCCCTCGTGGCCTCCGCGGGAGACGCATCGCCACGAGGCAGACGGCTCCGTAGGGAAGCGCGCCCTGCTGTGGTTTTTGCAGTTTTCGGCCTCCTGGGGGCCCTCCACGAGCTCCGTGACCGTCCGACAACGAGTCAGGATGAAGATTTGGTCTGTGAAGAACGCCTTGGGACCAGGAATCGGTTCCCTCAGAGCCTGTCTGCTCCATGCTGAGCTGGAGACGAGTTCGTGGCCATCATCACGGCCTGGGAAGGTACGATGCAACCATGGCGCGGCGCTGGGGCCATCGTCGCCCAAGCAGGCAGCGAACCGTGGTTCTGGGACCGCGGCTCCGCTACCATGCACGGCGGATGCTTTCGAGTTGCGGAACTACGGTGAATGAGGTGCCCTGTGCGCGACCCACAGTTGTTCAATGTTTTTGGCCCCTCGGTGGCCTGCTCCGTTTCGTTCGGAGCTCCGTGGGGTGTCTTGGGGCATCTTGATGAACGTGTTCGGGTGGCCACGGGGACGTCCGAGAGCACAAGGATTCGGTAGCAAATCATGGGAGCTTGGTATACCCTCTTAATTCCTTCTTTAGCATGGACTAGCATCGATTAGTGTCTTGGAGTCGACGAGACAGCGCCGATTCGACGCAGGGTAGCATCGATTGGCGTCGATTTGGCGTCCATTAGAACCCGCCTAGTGTCGACTGGCGTCGACTCGCAAGAGCCGACAAGAGGGTATGGGAGGCTCCCATGAGTTGCCATCGAAAAAGGAGTGAGGGAGGAGGGGGGAGGAGGAATGGGGAGGAGGAGGAGGGGGAGGAGGAGGAGGAGGAGGAGGAGGAGGAGGAGGAGGAGGAGGAGGCGGCGGAGGAGGCGGAGGAGGCGGAGGAGGAGGAGGAGGAGGAGGAGGAGGAGGAGGATGGGGAGGAGGAGGAGGAGGCCATCCCAGGCGCAGGAAGATCCCCATGGGGGCCGCCACCGCGCGTGCGCGGCTCCGCACTTTCCCTGTAAGCACTGCTCGCACCCAGGGGTGCTCACCTCTCTTACAAGGGTCGGCGGCGAGCGAGGGGCCCCGAGGCGCCCCCCGAGGCTCCTGGGGTCTCCCTCCGCGTCGCCCCTCCCGTACGTGGACAAGACATCCGAAGCCTGCTGCGCAGGATGCCCCCCCGGACCCCCAACTCAAGATGTGTGGCAAGCCAGGGGGGCCAGAGTGGACAAAACTATTCGAACCTCCAAATCACCACCCATACCGAGTTCAACATTGAAATGGGGGGGGGGTCAGTATTCCTCCAAGCTTGCATTGGGTTCGAATCTGTTGTCCATGTATTGTCCCCCCCCCGATGTGACAGGAGCCCGCCGAGGGCTATCACGACAGGGCTGCGCCGCGCAGACGCAGCGGCGACTCCCACGCGGGCGTTCCGGATGAAAAGCTCTCCGGTCAGCGGCGAGCGACGGGGGGAAGTGAGAAGGAGAGGGCTTCCTCAGAAGGTTCGGAAGCCCCCCCAGCCTTCCGAACAGTTCTCTAAGCCTTGTCCCGAAGACGCACGAAGACTTCTCAGAAGGCGCGAGGGCTTCTGAGAAGTCCCGCCGCCTTCTGAGAAGGCCTTCTTCTTCTTCTTCTTCTCATTTCCCCCCCTCGCTCGCCGCCGATGAGGAGCTGGGCCTGTGCGCCGGTCTGGCCGGCCTGTGGCCCCCCGTCGCCGCACCATTCTGGCTACGATTTTGTTTGATCGTGCGAGGCTCGCAAGCCTGGGGCCGTGCGCCCGTCCGGGCGGCTCGTGGCCGCCCGTCGGTTCGCCGTCCGTGGCCCGCCGCAACACGTTGGTGGCGGCTTTGGGGTTCTGCGAGGCTCGCAGTTTCCATTCCTCTGCACTGGCTTTCGTGGCTGCGTGTGGCGTTGCGTGCAGCACGTGGAGCGCACCACATAAAGACACCTCACCGATTCGGGGTCTCACCCTGCCTGTAGCATCGTTCGCTCGCGCACCTTGGCTCGTCTGCCTGGGCACGAGGCTTTGCTCTGGCTCGTCTGCTTTTCTCTCGTGTGGGTCCTCTGTGCGGGTACCCTCTCCGGCGCCGTACGTGGAGTCAGGTCTATGAGCGCACGAGTTTTTGTTTACAAGTGCGCGCTGGTTTCTCTGCTCCTCTTTCTCCTCCACCTCCTCCTCCTCCTCCTCATCCTCCTCCTCTCCTGCCCTCCCCTACTCGCGTTGGGTACCTGTGCGAGTCCCACCGTCTTCACCGGTAAGAGGTAGCACGCACGAGTTCACTCTTGTGGCGCAGCATAGCCGTACGTACTTAAGTCGCTGAGCCGCCATGTGGGCGTAAAACTGTGCAGTCCAGCTGGGTTGCTTCGGCATGACGCATTCCAGCATGCGCGACGTGCCTCTTCCCGCAGAGCTCGCGCGAATGCCACGGCCTCGGCACTGCAGTTAGAGAGAGACTTGAGGAACGGTGATCATCGGCAGGGGGAACATGATTGCATGGCGTATATTGCATCACTTACAGAACACATAGTTTACATCATCCACAACATAGATCGCACCACATGGACTGCGCCCCGCTCACCACCCGTAGATCGTACCGCGTAGATGGCACCACATAGTTCACACCACATAGCTCACACCACATAGATGAGTACGATAGCTCCTACTACATAGATTCCACCACCTACCCTATAGCACACACCACATAGATTGCACTACGTGGCATGCACCACATAGCTTACACAACATAGCTTGCACCACGGATATTCTCTTGTCTGGGAGAATAATAGGACCTTCCCCCGAATGAACGATCACCTTTTGCGTAGTGCAATTTACATACGATTATGCCCATCGTCTACCCTGAATATGAATCCGTGTCATCCCAACCAGACCGGTATCGCCCCCATGCGCGCGCACTCTTCTTTCACAAATCAGCAGTTTGAAATAATCCCTTGCAACAGACTGGCAAGAGTGTACATGCGCGCGTCGTCGCGCGCGCATGTCGAAATCCTTCAAACACTTCAGGTTTCGTAAGGATTTCAAAATCGAGTGTCCCGAAGACACACATCTGCATATAACGGGGGACCGGGTCCGGGGGCCAGGGCCAGGACCACGATCACAAATGTGGGGCCCGGCACCCGGGCCCGCATCTGGGAGGCCTAAAATCGCCCCGGGGAGCCCTCAGACAGCAATCCCGGCGGCCCCAGACGGTCCCGAGACATCCCCAAGACGCCGTTCAGGGGTCTCTTGCGACGCACGATGCGTTTTAAATTGCCCCGGAGGCCCCCAAGATGCCCCAAGAGGCCTTTAAGATGCCGCCCAAGAGCGCTCCGAGAGGGCAAAATCGTTCATTTTGCTTGTTTCTTTTTATGTTTCTTGCATTCTCGCTGTTTCGTGTTTCCGGCGCTAAAGCACCCCCCAAGAGGCTCCCAAAATTGCTCCAAGACGGGCCAAGAGGCCCCTAAGAGGGCCCTAAGACGGCCCGAGAGAGCCCCGAGACGGCCCCAGAGCCGCCCAAGACGGCGCAAGAGGGTCCCAAGAAGGCCCCAAAAGGGGCCCAAGAGAGGGAACGCGAACTGAAAAATCATGCTCTCCGCTCCAAGATGCCCCCAAGAGGCTCCAAGATGCCCCCAGGAAGCCCCCAAGAGGCCCCAAGAGGCCCCCAAGAGGCCCCAAGAGGCCCCCAAGAAGCCCAAAAGAGGCTCCAAGATGCCCCAGGACGGCACCCAAAAGGCTTAAAAACTGTTTCTCAGAGGCCCCTGAGGACATGCCAAGAAGGTCTCATAACGACTTCAAGAAGCAGTCCCGGATGCTCCGCGGAGGCCCCAAGAAGCTCGCTAGAACTTGAGCACGCGCGAAGCGCGCGCGATGGTTCTAGCATATATATATATATATACATCAGAGTGAACGGGCCGAACGGTCATTCATTGTCCCTGGGTGCGCGGCTGAAAAAGGAATTCGAGGTGAGAGTTCCGCTTGTTGCGATGTTTTTGAATGTTAACTACTAAACAATGATTATTGTTGGACCCCTGAAAGGCGCCCTGGCGCTCTCGCTGAGGCGCCGGCTACATTTTCATTGAAAATGAGGCTCACGCTCGAGCGGTTTGGGAGATCGCCAAAACCGGCCCCCCAACAACAACAACGCTCCCGCTCGAAATTTCCTCCTTTTTTGCTCAGGGCTGGTGTTCTTGCTCGCCGCCGAAAAAGCGGCCGTCCCAACAAAACCAGCGCTCCCGCTCGAGACTTCCTCCCGTTTTACCTCGGACTGGCGCGCTAGTCTTTCTCTCATCGACGCCGCCCCCAGCAAAAACAACGCTCCCGCTCTAAGCTTCCTCCCTTTTTTACTCAAGGCGGCGCCCCTCTTCGCAGCCGAAAGCCGCCGCCCCGACAAAACCAGCGCTCTCGCCCGAGATTTCCTTCCGTTTTATGCTGGGCTTGCGCCCAACTCTCTTTTGAATTGGCGCCGCCCCCAGCAAGAACAACGCTCCCGCTCGAGATTTCTTTTCTTTTTCTTCGTGATGGTGCTGTTCCTCGCCGCCGACAGCCCCCGTCCCGACAAACCACGGCTCCCGCTCGATGCTTCCTCCTTTCTTACTCAAGGCGGTGGTCCTCGCCGCCGAAAGCCGCCGTCCCGACAAAACCAGCGCTCCCGCTCGAGACTTAGTTTTGCTTTACGCTGGACTGGCGCCCTACTCTCTTCAGCATTGGCGCCGCTCACAGCTATAATTAACAGCAGCCCTGCTCGAGACTTCCTCCCTTTCTATTCAGGGCCAGGTCCTTGCCTCACCGCCGACAGCCCCCATCCCCACCAAGGCAATCCTGTCGTTCGATACTTCCTTGTGCTTTACCCTTCGCTGGGGTTCCACTGGCGGTCTCGCATCGGCGCAGCAAGGCGCGGGCATGTGTTTCCGAGGCGGGATATGTTGAAACTCCTCGGAGGGGGTGTTTGCAAGACCTCATTGGGCGGGATATTTGGGAATGGGAATAGCGGACCCCGCTATAGAACAAGAGTCCCCCATGATGTGGATGGTTAACATGATGGTCGCATTCTTCGTGCGGAAACGTCGCGCATGAGGATAACCATGTTATTGTTGTTGTTGTTGTTGTTGTTGTTGTTGTTGTTGTTGTTGTTGTTGTTGTTGTTGTTTGTCGTCGTCGTCCAACCCGCGACCCACCCCGCGACCCACCCCGCGACCCACCCGCGACCCAACCCGCAACCCATCCGCGACCCACCCCGTGACCCACCCGCGACCCACCCGCGACCCACCCGCGGCCCACCCCTCGACCCACCCTCGACCCACCCCGCGACCCACCCGCGACCCACTCCGCGGCGCACCGTCAAGGGAGGAACAACCACCCGACCCGACAATTGACGTTTACTAAAACGGCCCTGGGCGTTGACCAAACAGCCCTGCCCTGTTCGATTCATTCTTTGTGTGCGTTTACTAAACGGCTTCGCTTGTCGGTGTGATTTTTAAGGGGTGGATTTTCTGCACTCTACACCCGCGACCCAGCAGCGACCCACCCGCGACCCATTTGCGACCCATCCGCGGCCCACCCGCGACCTACCCACATTAGTTTAACGAAATAACCTGCGCCTGCGGCAGGCTCGTTGCATAATGTGTGAAACTTTGGCGCCTGCAGCGGGTTGTTCCAGAGTCTCGCAAACTGCCGACGTCCCCCCCCCCGCCCCTAACTCTTATCCGCATCTGCGGGGTGTTATTTCTATATATATATACACATATATTCACACATGCATCGAACATGGCACATAGTTTCGCAACAATAATTGTCAACGAAGCCTGCGCCCGCGCTCTTGCGAATTCCAAAGAACACAGCCATCGATTTCAACAGTTTCGTCAACTGCTACCAAAAAGGCATCTCGCGCGCACGTGTCGAAATCGCTTCAACGCCCTTGCGCGCGTGCTGTCGCGAGAATCCCTGGCCGAAAAAGGGAGGAAGTCCACACGCCCGCGTGGTCGCTCGCGCACGCGGGAATCCTTCAAGAACTTTAGCTTTCGTAGGGAGTTCAAGACCGAGTGCCCCGAAACACATAAGAACACATGGTTTTGCAACAACAGTTTTTCAAAAATGCCTGCGCTCGCGCTCCTGCGAACTTTCAAGAGAGCCATGCGTTTGTCAACATGTTCAATGAATTCGGCTAAGCTGGCTTCCCGCGCCGTCAAAATCTTTCGGGCGCCCCTGTGCGCGTGCTGGGGGGGCACGATCCGTTTCAAATAATAGCATGCGGGCCACTCGCGCGTCAGCCGCGCGCGCATGTCGAACTCCTTCCAAACCTTCATCACCGACGGGAGGACGCCGTCATCGTCGTCGGCATGATCAGCATCGGCGCCGTCACTGGCCTTGCCGTCGTCGATGTCATCATGGTCGCCGGCATCGCTATTGCCAGTATCGTGTGTGCCGTTGTCGGCGTTGCCATGATACCGCGCCCGCCTAAGTCGCCGACTCGCACTTCAGTGCCCGCTGGGAAGGGCCCAGCGGCGAGCGCCACCGCGGCACCGTCGGTCGCGCCAAAGTAGCTGGCCGCTTCGCGCGCGAGCATGCGCGGGCTAGCGCGGCAGCAGACATGCAACAGCCAACGCCAAAAACTCGTCGCGATCGCCGCCGCATGGGTTTTCCAAACCAAGTTGCGGATGGGTGGGTGGGATGGTCGCGCGAGCAGTGGAGTCGACAAGGCACTTCGAATAGACATTCGCTGTACTTCATAGTTTCCGCCACAGAGCTTGCACCACGTAGCTTGCATCCCATATGCTGCGTCACCGAGTATGTAGAACACTGTTCGGGGCCCGTGCTGGTTAGCATCAGGTGCTCAACACAGGACCCCTTTGATCTGGTACGCCTCCAGCTCACGAAAGCAGCCCGGTTTGCGCGATCGTTGCCCGCACATGTGCGCACCGATCATTTCCAAGTCTTCCACGGGGGCGTATTTTCGTTAGTCTCCAGTTTCCGATCGTGTCTAGTTTTTTCGTTGTTGTGAAAGCCTTAGGATAAATTGTCCAGGGCCAAAGAATGTACAAAGTGGTCGGCGTGCGCACTTGGAGAGCAATGGCAACGAACTGCCGTTAGCAACGTTGAGTGCAAACGTAATCGGCCACAGGGCTGGCCCATAGCCTTTTTGGGCTCGAGTCCCGATGCAGACAGGTCCCTGACGTCGTCGGCAAGGCCAACCAGAGGCTTTCGTCATTGTAGATCGCGCGGCTGCTTTGACCCCGCCGTGGTAGCCACCCAGTTCCGATTGGGAATGCCTTGCGGCCGTTGCCGCCGACCACGACGACGACGACGACGACGACGACGACGACGACGACGACGACGACGACGACGACGACGACGACGACGACGACGACGGTGGCGGCGGCGGCGGCGGCGGCGGGCGACGACGACGACGACGACGACGACGACGACGACGACGACGACGACGACGGCGTCGGCGGCAGCGGCGACGACGACGCTGACGTGGGGCAGAGTCTTCACGGATGCTTCGTGAATCCTCGTCGGAACGCTCTCGTAGGCCTCTGCGGGGCCTCTTGGGAGTATCTTGGGGGCCTCTTGGGAGCCGCTTGGGGGTCTTTTCGAGCTTCCTGGGGGCCTCTTGGGGGCCTCTTGGGGGCCTTTGGGGCCTCCTGGGAGCTTCTCGGGGCCGAGGGCTCGAAATGTTTGTTCGGGCTCCCGTGTGGGCACCCTCTTAGAGCCGTTTTGGACGCTTCTGGGGCCGTCCGGGAGGCCTCTAGGGCCGTCTTGGAGCCTTCTCGGGTTGTTTTGGAGCCGTCTTGGGAACCTCTTGGGGCCCTCTTGTGCAGATCTCGGTGGTATTTTGGGCAAAGATGAGAACGCTGGTATCTGTCAAAAACCGAAGGAAATCATTGATATTTGCCTGTTGGGACCCTCGTGGTGTGCTTTTGGAGGCCTCTTCGAGCGTCTTGGCAGCGGCTTGGGCCGTGAGGAAGCCATCTCTGGCGTCATGGACCGATCGTTTGGCGGTTCCGGGCCCTTTGGACCGTCTTGGGAACCTGTTGGGCTGTCTTGTTTTTTTTGTTCGAGCCCCAGGATCCCCTAGGGGACGTTGGTGTTCTGACCCGGGACCCCCCCCTGCTCCACCCCACCTCCACCCCCTCCCGGGCCACCCCCCCGGAGGACCCCCCAGGGGAGAAAGGATCAAAAGGTAGCGGCTTCATTTCCAGTCAACTGCGACGTTGCTCAAGTTCGGTTTGGTTTCGCTTTGGCTGGCGCGCTTGAGGTTTCGATTCGGTTTCGCTCTGGCTGGCGCGCTGGAGGAGGAGGGCCCAGTGACTGCGACGCCGACGCCGACGACGACGACGATGACGACGATGACGATGACCTCGACGACGACGAATACGACGACAGCGTCTTCCACACGCCGAAGGGTCGACGGATTTGGCTCCAGGAGGAAGTGGACAGGCCCGCACGCCGATGGCCGATGTATCGTTGTTCGAGGGGCTAGACTCCGTCAGCATGATGGCTGCCGTGGCGTGTGTTGCAGCCGTAGTCCTGGCGCTCTCGTTCTTCATATGCGTGCGGCAGCGGTATATGTTGCACATTAGCCGTGCCGCCAACGTCAAGCTTTTTCTCGATCTCTCCGAGGCAATACAGGGCGAACTGCTCGCCGAAAGGCACAGTGATGGTGTCGTGTTCAAGAGAGACTACAACTACAAGACGCGCAACAACAGCCGCAACGCTTCGAAATTCGGACGCTCTTGCAGTCTTGGGAGCGTCAGCATTGGCAGTGGCAGTAGCCCCAATAATAAACAGCTGGGTGGGCTCATGAACATATTTACACCAGGCTCTATTCACGCCGATGGCAGAAAGAATGCCAAGGAGGCTCTCGACCTGAGAGAGAACATGTGGCGTTGGGTGGTCGACCCTGAGGGCACCTTGAGCACCACCGACGACTGCTTGCATTCTGCTGTTAAGGTGTTGGTCTGCCTAAGCTTGAAATCCGAAGCTCCGAAGCGACCGTCTCAGCAAAAATTCGGGTACCTTTCGCAGGCACGCTCAGGTAGTGGACTCTCACTTGGCACCAGCGGCATGCATCTTCCGCACATAAGTAGCTCGCTCGGTTCAGATTCCTCAGCCGAGAAATCGAGAAGCGACAGGGAGCACTGCGCGCGGGTCGTGTCCAACACGCTGCTCAGGCTGTGCAAGAATGCCATGCTCGATGCCGTTGACGTACGGTGTTGCATTGTGGTCGACGCTGGACATGTACCTGGCTTCGTTAAGAGTGATGCGCCAGTGCTCCAGAGCGGCCACAACGACCATCTGATCGTCGCCGACATACTTCCGCTCATGTGCGACGCGGCCGACTACTGCATTTTGGTTTTCGATGATGGCGACTCGCTGAGCACCATCCCCCAGAGCAGAGAACTCTCTGCGAGCAGGGCGGTGTCGTC
The DNA here is from genome assembly GCA_963575745.1 of Prorocentrum cordatum. Lineage (NCBI taxonomy): Eukaryota > Dinophyceae > Prorocentrales > Prorocentraceae > Prorocentrum > Prorocentrum cordatum. Next base: position 231,388 of record CAUYUJ010002436.1, read on the forward strand.
GCGGGATATCGGCAACACTGCTTTGAATGAGGTGTCCCGCATGTCATCAGCACAAGGACACGGGCGTATAGAGGATCCTCTCGCTGCGCGGGTTGCACGTCCGGAGCACGTGCAGTCCAGTCGTTGCGGGGGGCCTGGTGGGAGCCTCTTTGAGGCCTCTTGGAGACCTCTTGGGGGCATCTTGGGGCCTCTTGGGGGCTTCTTTGGGGTCTGTTGGTGTCTCTTGGGGGCGTCTTGCGCCGCCTTTGGGCGCTCTTGCTCCGTTTGGCCCCTTCGGAGGCCATCCTGTGAACCTCTCGCGGCCGCCTTGGGGCTCTCTTGGGGTCATCTTGGGCCGGCCTGGGGGCCTCTTGGACCGTCTCGGGGGCCTCTTTGGGCCCTCTTGGGGCCCTCTTGGGCTGTCTTGGGGTCTTCTTGAGGGCTTCTTGCGCCGTCTTGGAGGCATTTTGGAGGCTGCTTGGGCTGTCCTGGGCCTCTGAGAATTGAAAAAGGCGAGAACGCTTGACTCCTCAAACAACCTGGAGAAAATCAATGAGTTTGGCATCTGGAGGGGCTCTTAGGGGGTCCTCTTGGTGGCTTTTTGGGCCTGCTTGGGGCCATTTTGGACCGGGGACGGTCTCGGCGCGTACTGAGGCCATCTTGAGCCACCGCTGCGCCCTCTTAGACCCCCAAGAGACCCAAGGGGCCCAAATCATAGATTAGCCAGAGGTTTTCGTAGGTTTTGAGACCCAGAAAAGGGGTCCTCCATCTTTGGGTCGACGGATGTGGCGCGACTCCAGGGGGGGTTAGGGGGAAGACATAAGAAGGACATCCAATACAATATGGAGCAATCATGTAGTAATTGGGCAGATCGGATCTATTGCTTTATCGCCTCCACAGAAAAAGCTGCCGCTCAGCACGTGACCTCCAGACGTGGATTCTACAGGCTTGCGCCACGTCCGCGGACCGCTTGAATTTGGTTGTCTCTGGATCTGGTTTCTGTAGGTTGGTTGGTCATTGGTTCGGTTCGTCTTGGAGGCCATCTTGTCCGTCTTCGACTGTCTTGGGGCTGTTTTGGTGCCCTCTTGGGGGTCGCTGGGTTTGATTTGGGGCAGGTTTGGACGTCTGTCGGGCTGAATGAGGTTGTCGCAAGTCTGAGCTTGCAAGAACGCTAAGATCATTTAGAAACGCGATGGACAGCAGTGATTTCCGGCTTCTGAGAGGTATTCTGGAGATGTCCTTGTAGCGACTTGGAGCGTCTCAGGGGCCCGCTGGGCCGTCTGGGGACTATCTTGGGCCGTCCTTGGTCGATCCTGGGCCGTCTTGGAGGCAACTGGGGACCAGTTTGGGCTTTCATTAGGTCACCTTGGCCGTTTCGGAATCAGCTTGGGACCATCTTCGAGACCATCTTGGACCATCTTGGCCGTCGCGGTAACCACAGAAGAGAAAAGGATTGACGCTTCGTGTATCCCCGCCAGCCTATCCAGAAACGATCGCCAAGTGAGTTGCCTTGATCAGGCAAGTGTAGAAGCACGCAGTGCGATAACCGCCTTGGAAGCGCTTCGGGGGCGCAGAGAAGGCGTGAACATTTGGTGAATGACTTCTTGGAGTTATATTGGAACCCTCTCAGGGGGGGGGGGGGCCGATGGAAGAGGAGGAGGAGGAGGAGGAGGAGGAGGAGGAGGAGGAGGAGGAGGAGGAGGGAGGGCGCAGGAAGGACGGGAGGAAGGAAAGGACGATGACCAGGAGGATGAGGAGGCAGCCTTGCAGATGTGTTGTTTTGAGATGTTCTTGCAGGACTCTGAAGGCCATCTTAGGGGCTCTCTTGGGGTCCCCGTCGGGCCTCTGGGGGCAATCTTAGGGCCCTCTTGGGGCTCTTTTGGGGGGTCTTGGGGCCCTTTCGGGGCTCTTTGGGTGGGTCTGGGAGGCGTTCCACTGCAGGATATGACAAAAGCTTGCGCGGCGTTCCAAGGGGTTGCATAGTATTGCAGGGTCTTGCAGGGTGTTTGCAGGTTGCTAGCAGGGTCTTTGCAGGGTCTTTGCGGGGTCTTTGCAGGGTGGACTTGGCAGGGTCTTGCTAGGTCGTTTTGTAGGGTACTGCAGGGTATTGCAGGGTCCTTTTGCAGGGTCTTTGCCGGGGGGCTTTGCAGGGAGGGGTATTGCAAGAGGGGAGAGGGTAGGGAGAGGTTTTTTTTTTGGAAGAGAGAAGGAAGAACTCGCTAAGCCATGTACGCCCAGAGGGCATCGTTGCGCTCTTTTGGTGGCTGGAGGGACGCGCCGAGACCCATGGACTTGGCACATGCTGGAATGGTGCAAACGGTCCAACCTTCAGCAGCACGACGCCAACCCCTCTTGCAAGCAACAGGGGTCGGCTGATCCCGTGGCCTCAGGTTTACCCCGCCATCCTGCCTCTTCGATGCGCATTCGGGTTTCTTGGGGTACTTCTCAGCGGCCTCAGGGAAGGCTCCGGGGGCCTTGGGGAGCGTTCGGGGCATCTTGGGCGCCTTTGGTGGCCTATTGGACGCCCTTTGGGGCCTCCCTGTGCGCTTCGGTGGCTTAGGGGGGGTCTGTGGGCCATCTTGGGCCGCAAGGCTCGAGATCTCATGAGGTGTGTCCTCTCTTCAAGCCGTCTTCGGGGGTTTTCGGACTCGTCTTGGGGGCTCCTGGGCCTTCTTGGGCGATCTTCAGGCCTTCGCAGGCCGTCTTCGACCCCCTCAAGATCGAGACGGCGAGAACGCCAGAAGTCTACATCAACTCAGAAAAGATTCTGAGCAGTCTCGCCTCTTGGGTCGGGGGCGCCGGTGTTGTGCGGCGATGTTCTGCCAGAGGGTCGGGTCTGGGCGCCCGAAATGGGTACCGAAAGAATGGTTACAATGCCCAACAGCAGTTCCTGTTCATTTTGAACAGGCCTCGCTGTCCACGCCGCCGCGGCCTGCGTCCATTCGAGACAGGAGGCCGCCTGCCCAACAGCGGCCGCTGTTGGTTTGGGACAACATATGCTGTTGGGCATCGTACCCATTTTTTCGGTACCCATGTCGGGCGTCCAAATCGGGAGCGGCAGGTGGTGGCTTCCGGGGTCGCCTCGCGACGCGCTGCGCGTGGCGCCGGGCGTGCGCGCGCCGTCGGCGCGCGGCGCTCCCCGGGGTGTGGTGCGAGCCGCAGGCCTCCTCCTCCTCCTCCTCCTCCTCCTCCTCCTCCTCCTCCTCCTCCTCCTCCTCCTCCTCCTCCTCCTCCTCCTCCTCCTTCCTCCTCCTCCTCCTCCTCCTCCTCCTCCTCCTCCTCCCCCGCAGAGCCGCAGGGGGGGGGGCGCGGCACGTGAGCACGGTGGTGCGGTCGGGCTTGCGCGAGCGCGCGCCGGCCAAGGTAGGAGGGAAGCCCTGCTGGTGTCACGATGCTCCGCGCGGCTGTTGCGCGGAGTGCGTTCGCCTCCCTGCGCGTGTCCGAGATCCGTGGCGGCGCGGGCGGCAGACGAGTCCACACTGGGCCCGTGGGGAGACAAGAGCTTGCAGGTGGCAGTGGCGTAAATGCAGTCTGGTCGTCCGCGCCGGGATGGCTCACGATATGTTGAGCGATAATGCCCGAGGCATTTATTGTCTGGAGCCCTGACTTATGGCGACTGCTATCTCCCGCGCTACTCGTCCAACATTTCTTCGCGCGCGAGCTCGGGGTCGCCAGTTCGGGGTGCTCCGCGATTCCCGCCGCCGCTGGTTGCACCTCCCCATTGTCCACTATCACGCGCACCACGGGCGCCTCGATGGCGCGCACGGGACTTGTCAGGGAGCAACTCACCATCATCTTCTGTGCGCCACACGGACGTCCATCTGCCCAGGCGCGTGACCCGCCTACGCTGGATCAGCTTCCTGGTCCCCGCGGGGCTGGTGAGCGTTCAGCGTCATCAGCGTATCCCGACAGCTACGCCGGTGCCTCATGGAACGCCCAAGGCTTCCTGGCCTGCGATTTGGACAGGCAGAGCCTCAAGAGGCAGTAGTTCAGCCGGTTACTGGATAAACACGACTTCGTTAGCATGCAGGAGACGCATCTCACGAAGAACAGCGCGGACACCTTCGAGACACCGGCGGGAATCACCCTTTTTCGGTTCCATGGAGGCCGCAACCAGGGAGGGCTGACCCTGATGTTGCAGGACAGATTCTTGAGCCAGTTTTCGGATGTGGGCGCTGACAGCTGGGAGGAGATCTTGGCTGGCCATCTGGCAATCCTACACCTGAAAAGGCGTCGCTGGATCTTTGTCTATTGCCTCTGTTTACTTTCCCTCGGGAGGACGTGCCACACAAGACCGCCGAGCGCTGCGACGACGCCTGGGCCAGGCTATGGCGTCTCGCCCTGGCGCTCTGTGGCTGGTGATGGGCGATTTCAATTGGGCCGCTAAGACAGAGGACCGCATCAGCGTCGCCTCGCAGACTTTTTCCGGCCAGCGTGACGACGCAGAAGAGAGCGATTGGACACTACAGGTTGCCGAGCCAGGTCGCCTACGAGAGCTGGCACAACCAGGATTCACATTCTCCTCGCGAGAGGCGATGTCGCGGCTCGACCGGGTATACACCAACCACACAGCAGATGTCTTCAATGGCCGTTATGTGCGGCGGCGTGGCCGTGGCCGCCGAGAGACGTCAAAGGCGTTGCAATATCGGATCACAGACCTGGTTCATTTAGACATAAAGTACCAGCCCGACACGGCCGCCCACCTTTGCTCAATGACGCTTTTGTTCGGCATCCCGACTTTGCGAAGAGGGTTGCCCGGCAGTGCCACGACGATTTGGCACAGGCAACATTTCGAGATGAGGACGCGGACCCGCTGGTACGGCTGAAAGTTGTGAAGGCAGCTATGCCTGCAGTGGCCAAGCATCTGATTCATGATGGAAAACGATGTGGGACAAAAGGCGTTTTTGCGTGCTGCAGAGCCCCATCAACGGCGTCGGTGGTTTTCTCTCTGGTGGCGGGAATCCAGAAGGGCACGGAGCTTCGCAAGACATTGCCGCGCGGATGGGAAGGGATAGCACCGTCAGGGGTCACAATGTCGCCCCGCCCGACAGCGCTTGAAGGACAAGGCCGTGGAGTTCACGAAACACGAGCTGTCCGCAGACATGCGCGAGGCTCCAAAGACCGCGAGCACCATCCACGGCGATGAGCACCAGAGACGCTCACAGCTAAATTCGATCAATCAACGGCTTTTCTGGCTCGCCCGCGGCACGTGCAATGCCGGTGTCCACCTTCTGGAAACAGATGGCGGTGAAGCCATATTTGATGAAATTGAGATTGAGCGAAGCTGGCGGCACATTGGTCACGCGTGATCCAAGGCAAGCCAATCGACGCAATAACGCTATCGGCTTGGACGGAGCTGGCGGCGCGCGCTGGAAGTCAGCGCCTGCTCTCCCCTAGACAACATGGCGCCTTCGCTCTAAGGGCGTGGACCGGGCCCTGCGGATTCCGGGAAATTCGCGTCCTGGCCCGGACGGCATGCCGTTTCAAGCGTGGAGACACTTGTGGCCGCTCGGATTGCAGGTGTTATGGGTTTATGGGAGGCGGGCCGACTCCTTGAGTCGGGCTTGGCAGCTGGGAACGACGCACGTGACCCTTTCGACGGGCCGCTCCTCTGTTGCTTACCAGAGCAAGACCCGACCCAGCGTGGGCGGCGAAAACATACATCGGCCAGCTGGCACTCGACCCTTGTCTATACCAGCACAAACAACAGGATCATCGCTAATGCGTACAGGGTGCGCTGGGAACCGATCGTGGTGCCAGGCATCGCCAAGGAGCAACGAGGGTTCATCCAGGGCAGGCCCACGCTTACAAACATCATCGACGTTAAGCACCACGCAGGCATGGCCGCCATGGAAGAGGAGGAGGAGGAGGAGAAGGAGGAGGAGGAGGAGGAGGAGGAGGAGGACGGGGCCATCATCCTGTACGACTTCACGGCTGCGTCTCCGCCGGTTGCGAGGCGATATGCGATCTCCACGGCGAGAGCCGCTTCTCGGAATCAGCGATGCGGGTTCTAGAGTCATTTCCCGCAGGGCGATCGGCGTGAATCTATTGCACGGGCGGCTGCGCGACCGGGCCCCCTGGAAGCGGGGACCCCGAAGGGATGTCCATCACATCTGTTGTTCGCGTTGGCTACTGACAGCTTATTATGCATGTTGGGCCTCTGGGCACCGACGTCGACGGCGAGAGCTTTTGCTGACTGCGCAACCATGGTATTCAAATCTTGGAACCGCGACCTTTTAACGTTTTCGAGAAGGTATCGAACCTGGCCCTGAACCTGTCCAAGACCATGGTTGCCTCCTCTCTGGGAAGCCGACGTCGCCCGCCTTCAGGAAACCACGCGTAACGACGAGGCGGCCGTGCAGGTGACGTGAGCCACGTCGGGCAAGTACTTGGGCTACTTCTTCGGCCCGGGCAAACGTTCACAATCTTGGTAGAAACCGTCGTCCAATCACATGGCGAGACTATCGGAGTGGAGGTGGGGGCGAGCTTGGTTTCAATGTGGCGATTCTGGCGTACAATACCTACGTGCTCCCGACCATCCTCTTCGTGGCTCAACTGGAACAGCGGCAGAAACACGTCCTTGACTTGGAGGCGGTGGCAGTCCGGCGCGTGGCACCTGGACCGGGAAACTGGTGCAGCCCAGCGGACATGCACCATGGGGCGGATTTGGGCCTTGCGACTCTATTGCGGCCAGTGGGGGCGTCTTCCACGGCGGCAATGCTGCGCGTCCGCGCCTACGAGGCCAGAGCCGACGGAGACATTACATGGGAACATTAGCCAACGATTTCGCTGTCGCGCGCAGACGGTGCCGACAACACGGACGCCTGGTCAGGTGGGGCGAATGGCTAGATCAGCGCATGCCCGCAGTGACGTTGAGCGTTGTTGAACAGCACGCCTTTTGCGGAGTACGTGTCCATGCAGCGAGGGCAGCGTTGGAAGGCGACGTCATAGGGCCGCTCACAGAACAGCAGGATAGGGGAGTCAGGAAAAACACGCAGAAGTGGTTCGCGGGGCGGATCTTGTCGCGCGACGGCTACAGGGCTGAATGGCGTTTGCGGGGTCGACTTGGTCGATGGCGGCTCCTTGAGCCAGCCGGGCGAGTTGCCAGGAGAGTGTTCAGACAATTTGGGGTGCTGAAGAGGTCGACGCCACCGAGGCTGCGAGCAGCTACCTTGAGCACGATCCTCAATCGGTGGACAACGGACCGACGTATGCGCTGCCTTCGAGGACAGCAGCGACCTTGCGTTTCTGGCTGCGCCCACACGGCACGGGATTCGGTTCATGACCTACGTCTTCTACAGGGCAGCCAACCAGGTGCGCAGCATAGAGTTCGTCACATTGGAAGACATAGCCATGGCCTCCTGGGCCATCATGGCACAATTTGTGCATGAGGCAGTTCGCGGCGACGCTAGGTTACGACGGGCGGGCGGCCGCGCGCGACGACGACCATCTGACGACGATGGAGGACGACGGGTGGCACGACGGTTACGGTGACGACGACGCGACGGATGCCCACCAGCAGCGCCGACAGCGCCAGCATCAGCGTCGCCCGCGCCAACATTGACATGAGTTGTGGTCCCACCCGGCTCTGGCGGCAGTTCTTGTCTCTCCGACTCCGGCTCCTACCTTTCCGACTCGGGCTCCGATTCCAGCTCCCAACACTCCGATTCCGAATCCCATTTCTCTGACTCGGGCTCCGACTCCAGCTCCCGTTTCTCCGACTCCAGCTCCGACTCCGGCTCTCATCTTTCCGACTCCGGCTCCGACTCCGGCTCTCAACTCTTCGACTCCAGCTCCCATCTCATCTCCTTTGGTGATGGCGTTGACATATGTTACATGCTGCATGTATGTTACTTCTTCTTACTTATATCTAGCATCTTCATCAAAACTAGTTTACTTATATCTTACTTATATGTAACTTATATCTAATTTATAAGTCCGATAAGTCTGCTTTTTCGTATGGAAAATGGGGGGCGGGGGCGCTTTCAAAAACGCGTCGGCGTCGCCATCGATCCGTGCAGCCTGCGGGGCCCCGCTCCCGCCCCCCTCCTCTCCGTCCCTCCTTTTCCCCAGGCGGGATGCCGCCAGGCGGGCTACCGCCGCGCGAACGTGATTTTTTACAACAGGCGGCCCACCGCCAGGCGGTGCACCGCCGCGCGCGCGCGTTTTACACCAGCGCGCGGACCGACCCGTCCTCGGCTCGGCGGGTGTACGCCGCAGGCGCCCGCGGGGCGTCCTCAGCAGCCAGCGCGCCGCATCCTATGGGGCGGCGGCGTAGTGGGCCATCCCATCCTCCTCGTCCCCCTCTTCCTCCTCCTCCTCCTCCTCCTCCTCTCCTTCCTCGTCCCCCTCCTCCCCCCCTCCTCCTCGTCCCCCTGTTCCTCCTCCTCCTCCCCCTCCCCCCCCTCCTCCCCCTCCCTCCTCCTTGCGCTGCTCGGCCCCCCTCGTGGCCGCCACGCGGACTCCCCAGGCGCAGGCCGCGACGCCAGGTCCAGCGGCTCCACGATGAGGTAGGAGCGCCCCGCGGCCACCGCCACGCAGTGGACGTGGAACGCGGCGTCGCCCTCGAGCCACACGTCCCCGCTGCCGTAGACGAGGCCGCCGACAGCAGCTCGACGACAAGTGATTGCGCCGTGCCTGGATAGGCCCTGGTGCACGTGCGAGCCTCGGCGTTGCCCCGAGAGGCGCCCCCGCAGGCGCGCCCCCCATGGAGGCTCGCGCGTGCACCAAAGCCCATTTGGCCCCAACCGCGCTGCCCGATGATCCCGTCGAGCTCAGGGGTCGGCCACCATTTGTGCGACTGGCGCGGCGCGGCCGAGGACTCGTGCAAGTACGCAGCCACAACTTGGGTGATCACATCCTTGTCCATGCCGCCCAAGCGGTCGTAGTGCTCCGCGGTGTCCTCGATGAGCTTGTGTTTTCGCTCGAGCACGAAACAGTCGAGCATCAACCCATCCTCCGCCGCCTGCACAGCTGCGTGCCAAAGATAATGATGCTTAGGCACGATCCACGCGTCCGTGTAGGCCCGCACGTGTTTCCTGAGCGCCAACCCGACATGGCGCTTGAAATCAACATCGAACGTGTCTGGGCAGCCGCCGCGTTTCGCCGCCAGGTACAGTTCCAGGACGGCATACATGGCCTCAAAGGACCGCGCCTGGGGCAGGAACGGCGCGTGATGCGGCAAGAAATCCACGTGCAGCCAGTTCCTGAGGAACGGCAGGACGGCGAGGCAGTCCGACGCGGAGCCGACGAAATGCCCTGCCTCGACGCAGGCTTTCTTCCTGGCAGGGGAGAAGAGATGCACGGGAGCTTTCCCTCCGCCGCGGCCTGGAGCCCAGCGCTGGAAATCGGTTCGCCACCGATCCCACACGTCTGGAATCACGCGCGCCACTGCTTTGTGCAGGCAGAACACCTCCACCTGGAACGTGCCTCCGCCCGCCAGGATGATGTGCATCGGGTCGCGCGTGTACATGTCCAGCGAGCAATCGCGTCGGAGTTCGACGTCGGCCATCAACGAGAACTCGTTCACTGTGATGCCGTACGCGGATTGGAGATTCTGGAAGGCCACTGCACTCGCCGTGCGTTGAAGTTCCACGAGTTCGTCGTACCCCTTCGCGAACTCCTTGGCGGGGGCCGGCCGAGCGAACTCCGCTCGCGAATTCCAGGGAGTTCGCGAAGTCCGTTCGTGAACTCTCTGGGCTCGCCGAGCGTCGGCCGCGCATTGCCCGCCCCCGACGCCTCCGCAGTCATCGGGTCGAACCTCGAGGAGTCGACGCAAGCGATACCTACCAGGTAACCAGACGGGCCCCAACGGCTGAGGGTGCCAGTCCCCTGGTCGAGCACGACGTTCTTGCAGTTGCAGCAGGGCCGCCAACCGCTGGAGCCCTTGTACGAGAAGGTGTCCTTGCCCGCGCTTTCGTCCATGATCAGCCTGTGGCGCTTGAAATGCAACCGAGACGCGCCGACGTCGAAACCGCCGCCTCCTGGCCCGAGGAAGAGGCGCCGCAGGATGGCCCTCACCACGCCCGCTGCGGTGATATCCTTCTTGTCCTCTGACCGAAGGACTCCCAGCGGGAGCCAGGCGCCCGCTTCTTGAAGGCATGTGCCCAGCTCCAAAAAACTAATGTACACAACAATGGACGTCCTGCGGTTTGCAGCTTTGAGCTGCGCGCCGACGACCACGTCGTCGTGGTGGAGCAGCATCCGCCACGGTTGCGATGGCGACGAAGGAAACACCCGCATCGCCGCCCAGAACCGACCACTCCAAGGCCCCGCCGCGTGGGCAAGCTTGGGGACGATCTTGTCGGGCAAACATACAGTCCACCTGAACGCTGGGCCACCGTCTCGGCGCGGCAATTCGATAACATCCAGAAGCGGCGCCACCGCGCGAGCCGCGTCGGCGCCCACGGTCGCCGCCGCCACGTGCTCGTCGTCGTCCTGCAGCAGGACGCGAGCCACCCTGCGCGGGGAAGGCGGGTGGAGATCGGTTGGGCATTTTGAAAAGAGAAAGCCGACCAAACAAAACATCCTTCAAACACATTGCGCATTATGATTTTTGGATTCCGTGCACCTGTCCAGCGCCGCCCGCGATGCGCCCCGCAGAAGCGCTGCCTCCTGCAGCCTCTGACGCTTGCCAGGAGGCCATCGCTCGGCCATGGCGCCGCCCCCGCCTGGCGCGCCGCCGCGGGCGCAGAAGCGCTGCCTCCTGCAGCCTCTGACGCTCGGCAGGAGGCCATCGCTCGGCCATGGCGCCGCCCCCGCCTGGCGCGCCGCCGCGGGCGCCCTTCGAGCCGTTGAAGTAGGGTGGGTGAGGCGGTGGAAAAGGTTGACAACGGATGACGGATGGGTGACAACGGATGACGGATGGCGGGGTACCGCCGACGACGGATGGCTGACAACAGGCGGTGTACCGCCAGAAGACTCCTGAGCATGGACAGGAAGCGGAGTACCGCCGACGACGGATGGCTGCACACGGGCGGTGCACCGCCAGAAGAGTGCGGGGCATGGACAGGAGGCGGAGTACCGCCGTCGGCGGATGGCTGGCAACGGGCGGTGTACCGCCAGAAGAGTGCGGGGTGTGGACAGGAGGCAAACTACCGCCGTCGGCGGATGCTGCCCATGGGCGGTGCACCGCCAGAAATAAGAGGAGCATGGCTACAAGGACGCCGTGCACGAGGAAAGGGAGGCGGACCACGGAGGAATATAGTTTTTGTCTAAGCGAGGGAAGTCTGCGCGGGCGGGGGCAGACTTCCAGCGCGCCTCCAGCGCGCCCCAGCGCGCGTCGCAGCGGCTGGGGACTGAGCAGGGCAGCCGCCGCCGAGCTCAGTCCTTCGAGGTGTTCTTCTTGCTGTACTTCTTGGCCTGCAGAAGGGTGATCGGGACGCAAACGCGATCGATCGGCGGTCGAACGCGATCGATCGGCGGTCGATCGCGATCGAACGGCGCTCGATCGGCGGTCGATCGATCGATCGGCGGTCGACCGATCCGAACGCGATCGGTCGGCGGTCGATCGGCGAAATCCTCGATGGGTCGAGCGGTCGATCAGCAAAATCTTCGATCGATCGATCGGCAGTCGAGCGGTCGATCGGCGGAGCACCGCCATCCACGATGGATGAAAAGGCCGTTGAGCAGCTCGCGTGCTCGATGGGCGAACGCAGGCCACCGACAGCGGTCTTTGCGTCGGCGAGGGCTGCCTCCAGGGCCTTCGCCTCGTACGGCAAGCTCGCCCTGGGGTCCTCGAGCGCGGTCTTCGCGGCCTCCCTGAGCTTCGAGAGATCCTTGTGGCTGTCCTTCGCGTTCTTCACCGCCCAGGTCGGCACCCTGGAGCAGTCCTCGTCGTCGAGGAGCGATGCGAGCTGCACGTCCCAGGACCCCGTCTTTTCCAGCGTCTTCATCGCCAACGCCTTGCGGTCCTTGATGGCCTTCTGGACACGCTTCTGCTCGCTGCGTTCCCTCCTGATGCGACTGCGCGAGTCCCTCCCTTTCTTGCCGTGGTCGTTGCGGCTCCTCGAGCGCTGCTTCTCGCGAGACTGGGAGCGACCCGTCTTGCGGCTGTCCTTCTTGCTGTGCGCCCTGCGGCTCCTCGAGCGGGCCTTGTCCTTCTTGCTGTGCGCCCTGCGGCTCCTCGAGCGGGCCTTCTCCTTCTTGCTGTGCGCCCTGCGGCTCCTCGAGCGGCGGCCCTTCGCGTCGGCTCTGCGGGAACCTCTGGAAGAGCGGTGCTTCTGGCGGCTGTCCGCCCTGCGGCCGCGGCTGCTGCGCTTGCGGCCGCGGCTGGGGAAGCGGTCCGTGCCGTCGCCGCTGCTGGAGTGGCCCCGCTTCAGCTGGCGGTTCTGCGAACAGTCGCTGTCGCCGCTCCGACTCGTCGAACGGCGACCAGCGCCTGTGGGGCCCTCGTAGCCACCGCTCGGCGAGCGGTGCGTCTTTTGCGGGAGTGGCTCCACGGCTCTCTCATGCTTCGGTGGGGATGGCCTCGGCGGCTTCCTGTTCTGGCGGAGCTCCTGCCTCACTGTCTCTTCGATGTTCTCCTGCCTGCTGCCCTCGATGCGGATGCGGTAACAATCCTGCTTCAAGTCGGAATTGTACCTCACGTCGTTGTTGGCACGGACGGCGTCCGCGTCGTACCCCTCCTGGGCCCAGACGGACAAGGGCTTCCAATCCCCGCCCTTGGTCTCCGTGAGGCGTTCCTTCCTCGAGACGCTGAGGACCCTCACCAGCTCCTCTTCGAACTGAGCGTTGTTCTCAATGGAAGGGTCGTCCATCGAGCGCCAGAACGTCTGCTGGTCCGCCTTGCGCATGAGAGCGAACGAGCGCGGTGGCCAGTGCGCATAGCAGCGCTGCACCATCGAACTCTTGCTGTTGCAGCTCCCACACCACCACGTGTTGGCGCTCTTCTGGGCGAGCCTGAAGCGGACGCTCTCCGCATCCCGACCGCACTTGGCGCACGTCGGGCCTGGACAGGGTGGGTCGTAGCCCGTCGTGAAGCGGCCGTAGTCATCTTTTGCTTCGTCCGTGGCGGCCTCGAACGTGTCTGAGGGCGCGGCCTGCGGCTCCTCTGCTGCCGCCTCTGCCTCCGTCGGCGCTGCATCCTGACGCTGCTGCTGTGGCTCTGCATCCTCCTCCGCTGCCGGCGGTGCTTGCGAGGCTGCAACCGACTTCTTGTCGTGCTGCGTCTGGGCCTGCTGCTGTGGCTCTGCCTCGTCCGCCCCTGCTGCTGCGTCCTCCGCCGTCGAAGGTGCCGCCGCTGCTGGCTTCTTCTTCGCTTTCTGTTTGGCCTTTGCCTTGGGCTCCGCGCTCGCCTTTGCCTTCGCAGGCGGTGCGCCGCCGCCCTTCTTCGCGGTCAAGAACTGAGAAAGCGAGCGCTGCGACGGGGGCTGCTTGGCGGGCGGCACGGCGGCGGGGCGCCTGAGGAGAGGCCGCCCCGCCTTCCCCGCCTTTGGTTTCGCAGCGGCCGCGACCTCCTCAGGCACGCGCTGCGGGGGCTCCTGCGGAGTCGCAGGCGAGGAGGCCTTGGGCCAAGGCGGAGCTGCACTGGCCTCCGCCGAGGTGTCGCCTTCCTCGGCCTTCACAGAACCAAGCTCCTGCGGCCTCGAGCCTGCTTCCTGCGGCTCGTTCTTGAACGAGTCTGCTGCCTGCGGCCTCGAGCCTTCTTCCTGCGAGCTGTCTTCGGACGGCACGGGTGACTTGACGCCCTCGTGCAAGAAGGGGGGCACGGGCGACTCCTCCTCGGCGGCCGCCATGGCCCGCGGCGCCGCGGCCCCCGCGGCCGCGCGCGCGGCCCCCGCGGCCGCGCGCCAGCACAAAACGGCTGTCGAGAACACGGCGCGAGGATGAAAGGGAACAAGGGGCAAGGCGGATGAGAGAGCAGGTTGGTTCTGGAGAAGTGGACAAGGCTGCGCAACACAGCCTACACAATTGGAACAACAGGCGGTGCGCCGCCGAAAACGCGCGGCGCGATGCGACAGCCGCGACAAGGAAAACAAATGATCGGCGTGGCGCTCACGAATATACATGCAAACAATGGGCGGTGCGCCGCCGACGACGAGGATCGATGGGCGGTGCGCCGCCGACGAACTTGTCTAACCATGCAATGGGCGGTGTGCCGCCGACAACGACGATCGAAGGGCGGTGCGCCGCCGACGAAATTGTGCAACCATACAATGCGCGCTGCGCCGCCGACAACGACGACCGATTGGCGGTGCACCGCCGACGAGATTGCCCAATCATAAATTGGGCGGTGCGCCGCCGACAAGTCCAACCGATGGGCGGTGCACCGCCGACGAAATTGTCTAATCATACAATGGGCGGTGCGCCGCCGACAACGACGATCCATGGGCGGTGCGCCGCCGACGAAATTGTGCAACCAGGCAATGGGCGGTGCACCGCCGACGGAAACGTCAAACAAAACAAAGGGCGGAGCACAGCGGACAAGTCCAACCGATGGGCGGTGCGCCGCCGACGACTACGTGGTGGTGAGGTTGTGATGCTGATGGTGGTGACGACGATGATGCTGGTGGTGACGATGATGGTGGTGGCGAGGTGCTGACGATGATTTCTGGTGATGGTGAGGTGGTGATGGCGAGGTGGCGATGGTGATGTGGTGGTGAAGGTGAGATGGCGAGGTGGCGATGGTGATGGTGATGGCGATTCCGAAGAATCGGAACGAGCTCGGCGCGGCTGCGCTGAGGGCTGCGTTCCTGCGCCGCGTATCGCGGCGTATCCTGGCGTATCCTGGCGTATCCTGGCGTATCCTGGCGCATCGCGCGACGGCGCGCCGCGATGCGCCAGGATGCGCCAGGATACGCCGCGATACGCCAGGATACGCCCGTATCGCGGCGTATCCTGGCGTATCCTGGCGCATCGCGCTCCGCGGCACCCCGCGATGCGCCGCCAGGATACGCCAGGATACGGCAGGATACGGGCGTATCCTGGCGTATCCTGGCGTATCGCGGCGTATCTTGGCGTATCCTGGCGCATCGCGGCGCGCCGTCGCGCGATACGCCGCGATGCGCCAGGACACGCCAGGATGCGCCAGGATACGCCAGGATACGCCGCGATACGCGGCGCAGGAAACCAGCCCTCATCGCAGCCGCGCCGAGATCGTTCCCTCTCCTCCTCCTCCTCCTCATTCTCTTTCCTCACCACTCCTCCTCCTGCTGCTCCTCCTCCTCCTCCTCCTCCTCCGATGGTGGTGATCGGAATGATGATGGTGAGAATGATGATGAAAAATGGTGGGGAAGGACTCCTCCCCCCCCCCCCCCTTCCTCCTCCTCCTCCTCCTCCTCCTTCCCCTCCTCCTCTTCCTCACCCTCTCCTCGCCACCGCTCCTCCTCTTCCTTCTCCTCCTATGGGGGTGATCGGAATGATGAAGATGAGAATGGCAATGCTACTCATGATGATGATGATGATGATGATGCTGATGATGATGATGATGATGATGGTGGTGATGTTGATGACGATGATGTTGATGATGATGATCGCAGTTTTCCAAGAAAGAATGGCGGACCCGCCAAACATAAGAGTGCGCGCACGGCCCGCGCGCGCGCGAGCGACCGCGCGGATGCGCCGAAGAGTTGCGGGGGTCAGAAGCCGACCGACAGCCTTTCCGCCCCGCCCCGATTCTCATGCCCCTCCCCATGCCGCACCCCCCTCCCATGCTCCTCTCCATGCCCCTTCCCTCCGCACCTCCCTCACCGTGCCCCTCCCCGATCTGTCAGTCGGCGTCGAACCCCCGCGGGGCCCAAGGCGGCCTACGCGGCCGATGCAAGCCCTGCGCGGGCGGCGCGGCGGGCTGCTAGGCCGACGAGGCGGCCGAAGAGGGCGGCCGACGAGGCGGCCGAAGGGGGCGGCCGACGCCGCCGCGACGGGAGGACCCCAACGTGGTCTCACGACGCGTTGTTGGAGAGCCAGCTGGCCAGCGTCTCCTGCAGGTCGGCGAGGGCCGCGTGCTCGGCGCGGAACGCCACGGCCGACCGCTCCGCCACTGCCAGGCAGGCCGCCGAGCACGTCCTCGCCCTCGTGACGCTGTCGAGGATCACCTGCGCCTGCGCTGAGTTCAGCTGCACGGTGGCCTCGGGCGCGATGTTGGCGCTGACGGGCGAGCTCGCTCCGCTCATGTTGAGCTGAAGCGGACCGCCCTTGCCGCTGCCCTTCGGGAAGGCCGCCGCCACTGCACTCTGGCTGAGCTGCTCGGGAGGCTGGTACGGCGCACTGCGAGCGCCACGGCGGCGGTTGTTCTTGCACCATTGCTCGTCGTTGGCCTTCTGCCAGCGCTCCCACTCGTCCGTGTCCTCAGTCCACTCCTCGACCTTCAAGCGCGCCCCGCGATCGCTCGCGCCATTCGTCGAACCTCGAAGGCGCTCGGACCTCGGCGAGCCGAGCGCCACCGAGGTTCGCCGAAAGACGTGGGCAAGCAATCGTTTGGGCGCGCCGACCTCGGCGATGGCCAGTTGAAGATCCGCGTCGACATCCTCGAGGAGGTGGTAGCTCGACTTCACCAAGTGCGTCTTGAGCCTCGACAGGGCCTCATCTCGCGACGCGCCCTTGAAGAAACTCCCGCCTTTCGAGCAGGTCCCCGACAACGGGCACGTGCACCCGAAGACGCTGATCATGGGCATCTCGCGAAGAGAAGAGCTCGATGGCGCACTGGAGGCCCGCGATCGAGAGCGCGCCAAAGACGGCGCGAAGGGAGGCGGCCGCGAAGGCTGCGAGAGCGCGCCGAGGACGGCGGATGGGCGCCCGCGAAGGCGCGCGCGGGAAAAGCGCGGCGCAAGCGCAGCCTGGAGCCTGCGGCTGCGGAAAACATCATAAGAGGAATGGAGGAGGCGTGCAGGGAGCGTGGAGCACGCACAGGCGGTACACCGCCGAAGCTGAATGGGGGGGAGTGCTGGGAGTCCAGCGCGCGCGGGCGGTGCACCGCCGAAGTTAGGCGGAGTGCCGCCGACGAGAGCCCATGACAGGCGGTGCCCCGCCGATTTTTTGCTGGCGACGCGCGCAAAAGGATATTCGCGAACGGTCCCGCGAGCGCGGCGCACGCCTACCGCGACAGCCGCCAGCGGCGAAGAACGGCACCTGAAAGTCGGAAAATCAGATGCCGACTGAAACTTCCACTCCGTTCTCTTTCCATTTGTCTCCTGGCTCACCGTCCATCACCTCTCCGCTCTCACGTCCCCCCGCCCCTCATGGATGTTTTAGTCGGCGTCTGACCTCCGAGGGGGTTGTCAAAGCCCGCGGCCCGCGAGTCTCAGAGGTACAGCCCGCGGTTCTTGGAAGGCATCGCCTTGACCGTCAGGGGCAGTGGAGGCGGCCGCGCGGCCGCTGCCTTTGCCGCGGGCGCCGAACTCGCGGCCGTCGGCCGCGGGGGCGGCGGTGGCGGCGGTGGCGGCGGCGGCGTCGGCGCGAGGTACGGGCCGCCGCCGCTGTCCTGGAGCGAGCGGCGCGGTGGCGCGCGGCCGTATTTGGAGGCGTACCACTCCGACTTGGGGCCTGAACCACCACGGTTGCCCCAGCGCTGCCCGCTCTTGCGCCACGTCTGGCCGCGCCAGAATTGCGGGCCACCGTGCATGGGCGCGGGCGGCCCCCTGCTGGCGCGACCCCAGATGCCGACGTAGCGCTGCAGCAGCTCCAGTGGCTCCTGGACGCGCTTGGAGTTCCAGGCGATCGGCGCGCTCTCGCTCAGCAGCGAGCGCAAGAACTTGTGCGCCTGCACCACGTCCTCTGGCGCCGCAGACGCTTTCGGCACTTCGGGTACCTTGGCGACGAAGGCGCCCACGTTGGGCGCGCCTGAGGCGCCCACGTTTGGCGCGCCTGCTGGCGGTTGCGCCTGGCGCCGCGGCGGCTGAGGCTTCTCCGACGGCGGCTGCTGCTGCTGCTGCACCTCTGCTGCTGCTGCTGCTGCTGCTCCGCCCGCCACGTGCCGCCAGCGTCTCGGGTGCGACGTGGCGGCGACTTCGGCGCCGCGCCCTGATTGTGGACGGGGATGAGCGTCGGTCCTTGCTTCGCCTCTGGCGAGGGGTCGCTGCTGCTGCTGCCAGGGCACTCCGCCGTCTGCCAGCCTGGCGGCGCGGGATCGGCGATGATGTCATCCATGCCTGCCTCCTGCGCAAGGCAAGGTAAA
The DNA here is from genome assembly GCA_963575745.1 of Prorocentrum cordatum. Lineage (NCBI taxonomy): Eukaryota > Dinophyceae > Prorocentrales > Prorocentraceae > Prorocentrum > Prorocentrum cordatum. The sequence goes on from CAUYUJ010002436.1 coordinate 249,479, forward strand.
CGCCGAGAGCACCGTCGCTTCTGGGCCCTGCCCCGCCGCCGCCTGCATCCAGGCCAACGCGGGCGAACGGGGGCGGGGCCGCATGGGCGTCGGGCGCGCTCGATCCGTTTCCCTCGAGCCTGGGCGAACATCTCGAAGAGGTTCAAGGCTTCGGCGACCTGCTCGAAAAGCGACTGGCTCGCATCTGAAGCCGCCATGTGCACCTCAACAGGAATCCAGGAAATCAGCCTGCACTGCCCAAGCGGACGCTTCGGGCTGAGCAGGCGTTTTCTGAATTCCCAGCGCCTCCGCGGAGTTGTCCATGGCGCTGCTGGCCGCGCCCGCGCTCGCCATGCGCCCGCGAAGCGCCCGCGGCCGCCGGCGGCAGCGGCGCGGGGAGGGGCGCCGCGGGACCCGCGGGGAGGGCTGCTTGAATTGAAAAGGCGCGGGGGGAGCGGCGGGGGGAGGCGGGCGCGGGCGAGGCAGCGGTCAGAGAAATGAGAACGCCCATGGTAATGGAACCAGCGAAGGCGGAACACCGCCGACAACAGATGGAGGCGGTGCACCGCCAGGCAAACCTTCCAATAAATACGAAGAACCGCCTGAGCAGCGCAAGGACAAGCAAGGCCCGATAAGATTACGATCCGATTTCGATCCGAGTTCCTTGTTTTCTGAACGCAGGCTGCGCGCCCCACGCGCCGCCCGCGGCAAATCCGACTGAGAGTCATGCATCGCGCCGCCGAAGCAGGTCGCCTCAGAACTCGCTCTTGCGAGCCTCCAGCTCGCTCTGCACCAGCGCCTTGGCCCAGGCGATGGCGGCCTCCTGAGTGGCAGATGAAAACCGTCATAAACGCAAAGTGGCCCGCGGGGTCTCTTTGCGCATATGATTGGAGCGAGGCCACGCGCGGCCGCAACAACGCGCTCCGCCGCCGCGCATCGAGCCCCGTGGCCACGCCGATTGGAGGAGATGGGACCCAAAAGTGTCCTTCTCCTTGCCGTTCCTGTACTTCTTGCTCTTGGCGCCGCCTGGCCCGCCCGCTCCTGAAGAGAATCTGGCTGCGAGTGCTCTCGTCGTCATACCGCGGTGCTTTCAGCTTGCATGCTGCCGCCTTCGCCTTCGCAGTCTTCTTCGGTGTTGCCTCGGCTTTTGCCTTTGCCTTTGCCTTCGCCGCCGATGGCTTCGCCGTGCCATCTGAAGCCTTTGTCTTCGCCAAGGCCGCCACTGCGTCGGACTTCCTCCGCTTCTTCTCGCCCTTCTCCGCTTTCCAGCCAGAGGAAGTACGTTGCCCCGCCGCTTGGAGGAGAACCAGGGCAGCGTCGGCAGGCAGCTTCGCCAGCGGCAGTGTCGGATCCACCTTGACAGCGGCAAGTGGCAATAACCAATCGCCGCGCCTGCGACGCCCCGCAGAGGGCGCGCCGCTGCCTTGGGCAGAGGCGCGCCCCCGTGAATCGCGGAGGCCGCGGAGGCGGGTCCAGGTTACCGTCCAAAAACCTTTGCCTTCTTCTGCGGCGCCCCCTTCGCGTCCACCTCGGACTCGCTCGAGCTCAGCACCATGACGTCAACGGCCGATGCCTTGACCTTGGCGCCACCGCCCAACTTTGAGGCCGCGGCCGCAGGCGCCGCTCCCGACATCGCGGCAGGCTCGCCCGCGGGAGCTGCTGGAGTGGGAGTCGTCGGCCCGCGCTGCGAGACGAGGGCGGCCGCCGCTGGGTTCGGCCACCCGCCGCGGGTGTTGTGCGTTGGGATCACCCCCAACGGCAACGCCGCTGGCGTCGCGGCTCCCAAGGGAGGCGTCGCGGCAATCGTCGCGGCTGCAACCGCAACGCTTTGCATCGGAGAAGGCGGCGGCAGAGGCGCGAAGGCGATCGGCGGCAACGCCGCCCGCTGCGGCGTTGCCTGGGCGCCGAGCGCTGCGTTCCTGTTGCCGCGCAAGCTGATGAGCTTCCCGAGGATCTGCGTCTCGAGAAGCCCAATTGTCGGCTGCACGGGCCCCTCCGAGGCGAACGCCTGCTCGTGCAGCGTCGGCCTCTCCTGCTGGAACAGCGCCGCCGAGGGGGAGAGCGCGCCGACAAACTCGGTTGCCTTGCCTCGAGCAGCTGTGTAGGCAGGGGAACGCCACGTGGTCTTCACCAACTGCAAGTACACGTCCAAGAGCTGCGGAGTCGGCGAATTCTTCTCGATGCCTGATCGCTGGCACGCCAGGAACATGAACGCGGCTAGCATGCCAAACGTCGGCTCGGAAGGGTTCCGGAGCCCGAGGCGCTCCAAGTGGCGCATCAACATGACAAATTTCGAAGCGAACGACTCGGTTGGGCTCAGCAGCACGTGCCACGTGGAGGCAGTCAGCAACTCCACGAAGCACTCGTAACTTTGCCCTTTGGCCTTCGTGCGCCTCCCGCAGAGCCACTCGGTCGCGGCGCCGACCAAATCGTGACTGAACCCCGTCTGCCCGAGCTGGGTCAGCAGCTGCCCTTTCTCCGTGGCCGTCCACCTGCAAAACGACGGGGGAATGTTAGACGGCGGGGAGGAGGGGGGAGCGGGCGGCGTTCCGCCGAACGGAGGCGGGGACCTCCTCGAAGGGGGAACGGATGGCCTCTCGCCCGTACGGGATCTTTGACCCGAGCCTCACCTCTGGCCTTCGATGAGCGCGCGCACCTTCCCGAAGTGCAGCTGCTCTGCAGCGCCCCTGGAAGGCCCGCTCGCCGCTGCAAGCGCCGCGGCTGCCTCGCCCAGGGCAGCCTGGGCGCGCTCCATCGCGCCGCGGCGCGTCGGGGGGCGCCCGCCCCGCGGCCCCTCCAGAAGCGCTCGGTGGGACAGGGGCAGCGTATTGTGGCGAAGGGAAATGGCATGGCCCTTCACGTCTTCCTTCTGCTCTCCTCTCCTCCCCCCTCTCCCCTCCTCCCCCCTCCTGGGCGGTGCGCCGCCAATGCGACCAAACAAACGGTATATGATGAAACGTGCGCCGAAGGCGGTGCACCGCCAACGAATGCAGAAACACCTCGCGCAATCAAGGTGACGTGGGCGGTGGGCCGCCAAATGCGATGACAAACTCGGGCGAAGCATGCGCCGCGGGCGGTGCACCGCCAACGCGAAAGAAACGCATCGCGCAATCACGGGGACGTGGGCGGTGTACCGCCAAATTCGATGACGAATTCGGATGAAACGTGCTGCGTGGGCGGTGCTCCGCCGATGCGTGAAGAAACGATTCGCGCAATCAAGGGAACGTGGGCGGTGCACCGCCAACGCGACGAAACTTCAATCAACATGTGCAAAACGTACAAATTGCAATACGCGGGCAAAACATAGCGATGGGCGGTGCGCCGCCAATGCGATAAAACTGCTCAGAATTTGCAAGACGTGGGCGGTGGGCCGCCGAAACGAATCACATCATAACGCGCCGCGATGAGAAGTGCGGGCGGTGTGCCGCCAATGCGCATGGCATCCCCTCCCGATCCCCCCCCCGCCATTCCCGCCCCCTCTCTCCTACCCCCCAGGCTGCGCGGGTTGAGCTCGGTGATGAACGGCCTTCTCGGTCGCCTGGCGCCTGGCGAAACACTGTGCTGAAGAAAACCTGCGCGTTTTTCGGTTTCCGACCCCCTTTTCAAAAAGCAGACGAAAAAACAGACTTATCGGACTTAAACTTATATTATTTATAAGTATAACTACAAGTAACTTATAAGTATGGCAATTGGGTGCACACAAGTAACATATGTTCTACATGTGATTTAAGTATATATGTTAATGAATTAAGTTAGATGTGGATGGTAGTTGCAGGATCTTAACATATCTCACTACAAGCGATTTCAAGTTACTTACACATAACTTCATATATAATTGAAGTAACTTATAAGCGACTTCATCTGACATAGATCTCATATGTCAACGCCATCACCAAAGTCTCCGACTGGCAAAGACCCCCGGTAAGTTGACAAGGACCCCCGGTACGTTGACATGGACCCCGGGTAAGTTGACATGGACCCCCAGCTCCAACGCCGGATCCCATCTCCTCCGCCTCCGCCTCCGACTCCAGCTCCCAACTCTCCGACTCCTGCTCCTTTCCCATCTCTCCGGCTCCGGCTCTGATTCCGACTCCCATTTCTCCGACTCCAGCTCCGACTCAGGCTCCCATTGTTCCGACTCCGGCTCGCGTCCCATCTCTCCGACTCCAGCTCCGATTTTGGCCTCGGTTCCGCCAGCACAATCGCCAGCACCAACGCAGACACGTGTCGGCGCCTACGTTGGCGCCGACGCGGGCGCCTACGCCACGGCAGTCGACAGAACCGACGCAGACGCCGACGTCGGCGCCGACCCAGGCACCGACACCAGCGCGTACGCCAACACCGTCGCCGGAACCGACGCCGTCACCGACGTCGGCGCCTACGACGACACCGACACCGGGCACGACGCCGGCACCGACGCCGACACATACGCCAGCACTGTCGCCAGTACCGACGCCGTCCCCAACGTCGGCGCCGACTCCGGCACCCACGTCGGTGCTTGCGCCAGCACAGTCGCCAGCATCGACGCCGACACCGACGACGGCGTCTACGCGGGCACCGACGTTGGCGCATAAGCCAGCACAGTCGCCAGCACCGACGCCGACACTGACGTCGGCGCCTATACTGGCACCGACGCCGGCGCCTACGCCAGCACACCCGCCAGCATCGACGCCGACACCGACGCCAGCACCAACCCGGTCACCGACGCCATCGCCCATGCCAGAACCGGCGCCTGCATCGACGCCGTCACCGACGTCGGCGCCTACGACGGCACCGACACCGGGTACGACGCCGACACCGACGCCGGCACCGCCGCCAGCTCTTGCGCCAGCATCATTGCCAGCGTCGACGTCGTCCCCAGCGTCGCCGACCCTGGCACCGACGCCAGCAATTACGCTCGCACCGTCGCCAGCACTGACGCTGACACCGACGTCGGCGCCGACCCCGGTACCGACGCCGACGTCTGCGCGTGCGCCGTCATCGGCATGACGCCGACGCCAGCACCGACGCCGACATCGACGTCGTCGCCGACCCCAGCACCGACGCCGACGAACAGCTCGATACCACGTCGTTAAGCAGCACAATGTGGGACCTTCCGCTCCACGCGGAGCACCACGGCCGGGACCAGCCGCTCGACGTCGACATCCATTCGGGCTACAAGCAGGGTGACGAGTACCACATCGCTAAGCATCACGACGAGGACAAGCAGCTCCATGCGGAGCAACACGGCTGGTAACAGCAGCTCGACGTCGACAACCACTCGGGACCCGAACTGTGCGGCTAGTACCAGTGAGCCTTCTCGCCTTCCTCTCCCCCTGCCTGCTCTTTTCCTCCTCCTCCTCCTCCTCCTCCTCCTCCTGTTTGCCTTTCCTCCTTCCCCGCGCCGTTGGCGATTCCAGAGGTCCTCTTTGCCTGGGTTTGATCTTTGAGGTTCTCTTTATAGTTTTTTCCGCGATCCAGCCCGCATTCGCTGGGCGTCGCTCCGGACATTCGTGTGTGGCGTTGGCTGCCCGCGCAGCCGCCTGACCGTTCGGTCAGCCGCGTTGTGTGGCTTCGGCCTTCCGTCACACTTTAAATCATTATCACAGCCACTTCATTTGCTTAGTCACTTTGTGCTGTACTTCTCTTGCGCCTCCATTCGGCGCTCTTGGGCTCGCGAGGTTGGATTCCCGCGGACTGCTGCCCTTCTGAATGCTTGTTGTGCTCTCTGGCTCGCCAGTCCGTTTGAACCTTGTGCTGTGTACGGTCTGTCGGCTTCCCGCTCTTCCTGCTCTTCCTTCTCTTCCTCCTCCTCGTTGTTGCCCTCCCCATCCAGCCACCCAGCTGCGGCCTGATGGTGGCGCGTCCCATTTTTGTTGCCCTGACCCTGTAGGGTAATCCACAGGTGCCGCCTCTACGATGATCGGTACAGCTCGCCATGCGGTTTCTTATCACAGACGCCATCCAGGCTCAGTTTGCGGTATGCAAGCAGCATCCGTCGCACCGTTTTTGGACATGCAAACAGCACCTGTCGCTCCTATGTTTGTCCTCCCCCTCTTCCTTTTTCCTCCTGTTTGTCTTTACGCGTGCTGCTTTAATTTAAGTAAAGCCTCGACGACGCTTGATGCCCAAATGGTGTACAGCTGTGTTGCATGGGGTAAAACAGATTATTGTCTGGAAAAGGTGGCCCAGATCCAGTGCCGAGGCTAACCGCGGACGCGGGCGAGCGTTGGCTGAGAAAGCGGCAGTTGTTACTATGTGTGTACGAAGCCCGATGGCAATTTTGGATGATGAGTCATGTATGAAGTGACGACTGGGAGATAGTAGCGGTCGTTGTCTGGGGTGTGCTGCGTGGATGTCTGCGGGGCACATCGTTCGGATTGCTCGTGGGCAGAGCGCCTTGCGCGGCATGGAAATGACTCCTTCCTGGACTCCTGAGATCGTTCGGATTGCTCGTGGGCAGAGCGCCTTGCGCGGCATGGAAATGACTCCTTCCTGGACTCCTGAGCGCGTTCCCCGTAGCGACGGCGTGCAGTTGAGGGTGCCGGTGGCGACGGCCAGCAAAATGCGCATGTCGACGGCGTGGCGAGCGCTGCCCTCCGCGGGCGAAAACGAATCAAGGGCGCCGCATGAGGTTGATGCCAGGCGCGGAATTGTTAACGGGGACGCGCGCGCCTTCGGGGGGCGCCGCCGGTGGATTCGGAGGCCCGCGGGGCGAGCGATTTCGCGGAGCCAGTGTCCGCTGGCGCAGGTCGCATCATCGACATCGAAAGCAGTGGGCAGCAAGGGTAACCACTGATTGGCGCCTGCCACGTGATGGTGCGGAGGATGCTGTTCGAGTCTCGGGGGCCCGCGTCGGTTCCGACGAGCACAGCAGTCCAGCTGCCCGTCCTCGAGCCCCCTGCGCGTCTGGACATTGCCGCCGGCTTCGCTGATGACGCCCTCGTCGCAGGCCCGTCCAATGAGGTGCTGCGGGCAATCGCGCGCCTGAAGGCGGTGATGCCCGCAGTCGGCCTTCGCTTCTCGACGCTGCAAGTGGTCCTGGCCGCTTGTGTTCGGAGCACGATTGACGCCGCCCGTTCGTGGAGCTGGAGTGCGTCGTCTTCCAGGGCGGCAACTGCGAGGTGCTGGAAACGCTTATCGGAGAAGAGGAGTACTGCAAGGCCTTCTGCGCACACCAGGCCAGCAAGCAGGGAGGCATCCTGTCGTTCCCGGCGGAGCTTGCACTACCTGCTGAGGTAATGCGGCAACGGTGGAAGGATACATACCTGGCTCGCACCACCCTGGCTGGTGCTCTGGGACGCCGCTGCCCGTTACGACGAGGAGATGGTGGACGCCGCCGCCGCTGCGGCGGGCCAGCGCTGGATAGAGCTGCAGAGGAGGCAGGCCGCTTTCGCCATTTCCGCGGACGGACTTGGGCTAAAGCGCATTTCGATGGAGATGGGCGCCGCGCGCGTGGCGTCGAGGCGGCCACCCGCGACCTGTGCGAGCGCATCTGGCCTGGGCACCCGTGGGGCGACGGCTCGCCAGGCCCGCCTCTGGCGGACGCCGCGGCCAGGTCGGCAGCCACCTCGGGCTGTGACGCCCTCGGGGTGGCGACCCGGGCAGAGTTGGCCCAGGCATGTCTGAGAGGTAAGATGCGGGGCAGAGCGGTCGAGGCGTGGCAGGAGGAGAGCTGGCCAGCCGACGAGGTTCGATTGAGCGCGCATTCAGCGCAGGGCGAGCTCACCCCATCCATGACACTCGACATGATTTTTTCGGCGGGCGAGTTCGCAGACAAGGTCTCCACCTCCCTCGGTGTCGACGCGCTGGATAAGGGCAGCGCGCGCCCGCTGTGCGGGCCCCCGCTGTGCGCCACGGGCGCGCGTTGCCTGTCGCGCGTGAGCGGGGGGGGGGGCGCCGCGCCTGTTGCGACTGCTCTGTCCGCGGCGGGCCGCGCCCCGCGCTGGAAGCAGCGGGGCTGCTGGATGGCCCGGGGGCGCGCGAAGCGCGACGCGCATCGAACGGGCGCCGCCCGGCAGACGTGCCGGTGACCCCCCGCGCCATCTGAGCGCGGCTTCTGCCTGGCGGCAGCCGCGCGGCAAGGGCGGACAAGGTCTGCCTCGACTTCGCCATGATCAACGCCCTGGGGCCGTTCCGCTGGGCGCGCGCGGCCACGGCGCCAAGGCTCGCGGCTGGGGCGCGCGACGAGCAGGCGCGGCAGCGCCGCCTGCCGGGGGTGCGACGCCGTCAGCGCGGCTTCCAGTTTAGACCGGTCGCGTTCGAGGCCCAGGGCGGCGCGTCGAAGGGCGCGGGCGCCGCGGCCCGCGCGCTCGCGATGGCGGCGGCGGGCGGAGAGGGCGTGAGGGCGTGGGGGCATGGGGGGGGCCGCGGCGCGGCGGGAGATTCTTCGTCGCGTTGCCGCCGTCGCGGTGAGGGGGGCGCCGCGCGCGCGGCGCGCCGGGGGGCGAAGGTGAGCGGGGATCTTGCCTCGCGGGCGTCGGCGGCCAGACTTGCGTGGGCCGCCGACCACGAGGTGCCCGTGTTCCCTGCTCCCCCCCCCCCCCTCTTCCTGGTTTTGGCATCCTGCCCTGCAGAGGGGTGGGTGCCCGATGCCGGCGCAGCTCTCCCGCCCGCCTGCCTTCTGGGCGGCGTCGCCGCCCCTGCGTGCAATGAGCTCGTCATATCGCTTCCAGAGGGGAACTGTTAACCCGCGGATGTCGCGCAGCGCGTGCGCGCGCTGCGCGCCCATTCCTTGCGTCGCGCGCCCGCGGGGCCCCGCTTCGCGCGCTCGCGCGCGTCGCTATTCGTTGTTCTGGGGGGGCGCGCGGGGGGCGAGCGGGAATTTCTGGGGGAATCGGGGCCGCGGGGCCGCGAGCTGAAATTATTTCACAGGCCGCGCGCGTATTTCTGGTGGATAGATTTTTCTGTAGCTGGCCGGGGGGTCCGCGCGCGTGGCCGTCGCGCGTTTTTCGCGGCTTGGACTGGGGCCGCAGATGTCGGCGGCGGCCGCGGGCAATTCTGGGGCGGCCGCGATTGAATTTTTATGTGTTGCTGGATTTTGTCCGCCCTTCGGGGCCCCATCCGCTTTTTATTTCTGCAGTCTGCGGGCGCTCGGCGCGCCGCCCGCCCTCGTCCGCCCGCGCGGCCGCGGCGCGTGATTTCGCTCGCGCTACGGCGCCGAGCTCCTGTTCATCGGTCGCTACGCGCATCTTGCATCGCAATCAGCGTTTCAAATTCAGTCCGGACTTGCGTTGGATAAGGTATATGATATATGATGCATTATATGAATATATATATATATAATATATATATATATATATATATATATTCATATATACATGTATATGTATATGTATATGTATATTTTCGTGTGCACATCCACGTGTGTCTGTGCACGGGTACATATATATATATATATATATATATATGTATTATACATATATGCATATAATACACATATTTGCTCAATGTACTTTCCAGGGCCTCTCGTTGGCGACAGCGCGCGCGCTCGCGGCGCTTTGCGAGATGGCGCGGGGGCTGGCGGGCGCGGGTTTTCGCGCGGGGGCGGCGCGGGCAGCGTCCTGCATGCCCGTGCCGCCAATGGTTATTCGAGGCCTGGCCTCCTGAGCCCAGAATCGCCGCGCTGGCAAGTGCGCTCAATAGATTTTGGATGGGTGCCCGGAGTTGTTCATTCATCGCGCAATGGGAATATGTGTATATATATATATATATATAGGACGCGCCCTGCATGATGGACTATCATGCGTGGCCCAGGTTGGTGGGCAGATCATTCACGGCCGCCCGGATATGCCGGGATTTTCGGGTCCGACCTGGGGTGCGTCGAGTTGCTGAAGTTCCAATCATCATATCCATGCCACTCATGCTTCGTGACGGCATCAATATTAGGCGGTCAGCAAACATGACGAGTCATGGCCGAAGGCATGGATGGAAGCATATCGACCAAATTCATGTGTCAGTTGGTCGGCATGCAGGCCGAGCATCGGGGTGACGTATGGCAGAATCCCAAGTCTTCGGTCCACGTTCGGTCGAGAGGCCATGGCCCCTGCGCGAGTCTGACCTACTCGACGACTGGACTTTGCCCCAGAACGAGTACGCCATCGGGGCGAAAACGAATGGGAGGCTACTACGCAGTGAGTCACTCACTCGCCTTATGATGGGAGCGGGGGCACCTGCCAACATGAATGCCCTAAGAGATGCTGTGGCGCCGGCTGCGCTCCCAACGGGTGCCGGATCAGCGGTTTCGTGGATTGCGCCACCGTCGCAAGACATCTCCGCGCTGTCCGACGCATTTACGCGCTATGGTCCCTGGGCTGCTGCCGCGGGGAATATGCCATCAGGGCCGCCCGCGGGCTATGGTCCGCCAAGGCCTCCATCGAAGGCTGGATCAACCAGGTTCGAACCGATGCCATTCGGCCAAGCTCGATGATGCGAGCGCCGCCTCAGGGACGGACGCGCCCAGCGGACTACAAACGCAGGCACCTGGCATGTGGGGCGAGGGCCATGCAGCGGATGGCCCTGCTGCGGCAGCAACCCGATCTAGCTGCTGCGGTGAGAGCCGCAACGCCCCCTGATACCTCGCGACAACAAGGCCATGCCACTGGCAGTCCGACGGGCGCGCCAAACGTAGCACCGCCACCACGTCAGCCTGGGCGCAGGCATCCGGCCCATGCTCAGCAGCATTTCATGCAGCAGCAACACCAAGCTGCAATTGCCGAAATGCGCCCGATGGGGGTGGACGTAACCGATAGAACGGGCTGGGCACCAGCGTGGGCCTGGTTCCCAGATGCCAGTCCTTCCGCTGATCATCCCGATCGGTTACCTTTCATCCCAGCGTTCGCTGCGCATCCAAACTACCTTCCATTGCAGGCACTGGCGGCGCCGCCCATGGACCATCCATCGTTTCCTGAGTACCGCGCTGAGGTCACTGGGACTCCCATGATTTGCCAGTTGACGCAGAATGCGGCTACCAGAAACATGGCCGACGATTTCTGTCGCCCCCAATCGGTGCGCGTGCCAGGTCATGCGTCGTTTCTCCACGTGGGGTATTGCCCGCCGTCAGGGGGCCCCAAGATAGAGGTTCAATCAACGGCCCGGAGGTGCAGGTGCCCATGGGACCAGTACTGTTATTTCTGCAGGACATGAGACGCGTGCAGAACATGATCAACAACGCCCAGCGCGGGCACGCGCCGACCCCAGGGGCAACCCCGAGATCGGGCACTCGGGATGCACCAGCACCGCCGTACGGAATGGCCGAGACAACGTTGCAGCGACAGGGGCGGGCACGCCTTCCCACGGAGACGCGAGTTGTTTCGGACAGCTCGTTTACGCAGTGTGCTGTATGTTTGGAGGGATTCGCACTGCGGGGGAACATGTGGCGTTTGCAAGGTGGGCGCCAGTTCCATGCTTAGCGTTGGGACTGCAATGCGTGCGCATCAACGTGGCTGAGTATCCGTACGCGGGATACATCGATGCCTCAGGTACCTCGGCCGCCGCAGCAATCCAGCAGGCTCGCGAGATTTCGGACCTGCGAAGGAGGCTAGGCGAGGTGCTGGTTACGATCCCCGCAACAAGCTTGGCCACAAGCAACGCAACTCCCGCGCAGCCCACAATGATTCCACCACGGACGACAGCAACACCAATCCCGCTGCCACAAGACGCGGGGACACCTGCAGCAAGCACCGTGCCCGATCCAATCAAGAACCCGCTGTTGGACCGTTTGGAGCGACGACATGCGGCAGCGGGTGCGCGTCGTCATCGCGGGCCCCGCTCGGTCACGTGCCGCGCGGGCCGCGTTGAGTCCCCGGTCGGGGCCCGGGCCCGCAGTCGCGACGTTGACGTGGGCCAGGCCGTCGAAAGGGAACGCGGGCAATGTGCGAACAGACGACAGCGCACACGCTGCAGGATACTAGAATGCAGACAGAGGATGGAAGAAGTCCTGCTGGCACCGCTCGACAGAACCGAGCGTGCCGATTGGCTCATGGAAAAGGGGCCGATCACTCGTGAAGAGTAGCAGGCGTGTCGCGCAAACTGGGATCCCACCGCGATGAATCTTACGAGGAAGCCGCGGGTCGTGCATCAGCGGCGGCTCAGGAGGCACAGAGGATCTGAGACGGTACAGGTGAATGCGCAGATGGGCAGCCAGCATGTGCATGCTACATTCGTGCAGATGACGCTGTTTCCCGACAAGTTGAGCCTGCTCGTAGACATAGGCTATCGATATCATTGGCATCGTCGCAGCCAAAGAATTCGACCGCAAAGCACGGGAACATGGGCGCGAGATGCGGGTCATGGATTTGGCAATGTTGCTGCGTGTCAATGGAGCTGGGAAGGGCTCAGCAGCATGCCGCGCACTCGACGCGTTCCATATTGCGTGCAAGTGCCAGCAGCAGGACAGATCGGACACGACCAGGATGGGCCGTTTCGTCGGCAACATGGCCGAAGGCCCTGGCGAGGACTTGCCCGCCATCCTCAGCCTCGCCCCCGCGCGACAGAGGAGGGCAATGTTGCTATTGGGGGAGGGCCGCGAGCGGAGCAAATTCCCAGGCAGCCACACCTGCCAGCTGCGATTGGGGCGGGGGGCCACGGTGATGAAGCTCGGGAAGACGCCATCAGGATACCTTGCTATCCCGCGTTCGGGCTTCGGGGGGGCCGTTCCCTATTCTGCGAGGGGCAGTCTGGAGGACGGGGGCCGCCACGTGCATCAGCGAAGGCTTTGGAGCCCGCTGGGGCGCCGAGACGGAAGGCATGCGCGGACGGGCAAGCCGGGCCGCCGGCACATCCCGAGGTCCAGCCCATGCGCCGCTTTCTCGACAGGACGGCCGACCATGCGTCTGACATGGTGGTCGGCACAACATTTGACCGCTGGCGCCGCTCGGACCGCCCCGTTGATCGCTGCGGGGTGGCCCGCGCGCTGCTGGCGGGTGCCCGTCAGAAGGCGAGGCCAGCATCGGGCGGGTGGAGGCCAAATGTGACGCACCGAAGAAGCAAGGGCTGGCTCGCGGGCAGTCCAAACATGTCCAGGGCGGACGCGCCCGCAGAGGAGCAGGGTGAAGTCCATTTCAGGGAGGGCAGATTGCCGCGCGGCAATCGGTGACCCAAGCTCGTTGTCACACAATGCCGCTGAGCAAGATGACCCGAGCCACGACGGGGCGGACGTATGCGAGCAGTGAAATGCCCGACGTCCTGCGCCATGTCGGCTTACTTTGATGTCGGCAGGCGGGCCCGTTGGCAAAGCCTGCTCGCTGCTTCCGCGTGACCAAGCTTGCGGACGCGTGCCGCGCGGCACCGATGCACGCGGCCGCGTGCTATGCATCACCAGATGATTCCCTTCATTCGTGACCGCTCGCTATAGCGGATGTCCGAAAGGCTGCCGCCGAATTCCGCCGTCGAGTGCGCCCATGCGATCGCGTCGCCCACAGCGATGTGATGTCATCTACGGGCGCACAGTGCCTGGGCGAATTGTCGGCAGGAGATCAGATCATACTGGGCGGGCATGCCCGCTGACTGACGCGCGCGATTGCCAGGGGCACTGCGAGAGGATGCGGAGCCCTTTCGCTAGAGCGCGCGCCCTCTGGATGCATTGCGTCGCCGTGGGACCCCCGGTACGTTTTTGGAAGCTGGGGCCAATGAGAGAAGCGCGTGATCATAGGAATATCAAAATCCAGATGCGTCCCTGTCACTTCAGAATTCCGTTTGTCTGTGCCAGTGCTGCGCCAAGAGGTTCATAGTTCATATCTACGCGTGTGCGCTGCGAGCCCTAGGGTCCCAGTTAACTTATGGCGATGCACTTGTGCGCCAGCTACTGAGCATCAACTGGGCCGGTACGGGCGCGACCGAGAAGGCGCCGAGATTCACGGCGCAACAAATGCATTCTGGATCGCAGAACTCCGAGACCGACTGGGCAAACACATGTCCCCGAGAAAGGACGACAATCACGTGTACTTAAGCGTGTTTACTCGCGCGAACATCAATGTAAGTAGTCATGCACAGGTAAAGGCCAGCGGACCGAAATAGGACGAAGTCATCCGTCGATTTGCCCTAGACTTGGACACCAAAAAGGCGATGCAGGATGCGCTAGTCAAAGACCAACTGGATTCGACTGGAAAGCGCCGTTGCCACCCGGTCCGCAAAGTATGTGCACAATTGCATTGGGGGCCCGCAGCCCAGGCCGTGCTCGCCCGCGGGTGGAGGACAAGACCGCAGCGACGAGTTACGTTCATCACAGATGATCGATCTCTTCCCTTCTTGACTCATGGGCCGGACGGGGGCCTGCCGGCAATTCCAAAGTTTCTCGCGCTAGAAGCGGGCGCGCCACGGGCAGCGCTGCCAACTGACGCCCGGCCTAGTCAGAAACAATGAATAGGCGGGCGGGGAAGCTGGCGCCAAACCAGGAAGGATACGCGAAGTGGTTGAAGACTGCGCTGACCTCTGCGGCGAAGGCCTCGAAGGTCTGGTCTGCCCCACTCTCTACACCGGCAGTCCGACGGAAGAGTTGGAGTGTGACACCAACGGTTTTTTCTCTCTTTTTTTTCTCTGAGCGCTACCAATCGTAGCGGGTGCGCGCGCCGAGGTATTTACTAGTGTGCGTGCTGGATAGTATAGGCGGTACTGCGTTGATATGTTGAAACTCCATGGAGGCATTGGTTGCGTTTCACAACGTGCCTTCAAGAGGCGACTGACCTCTGGAAGTAATTTTATGAAACGTACCAGCGTAGACTTGGGAGATACACAGGTGAGCAAGCCTTGGAAAACTACTTACACACATGTTTTGTCACGCCCGTAATATTACAGCCCAACTGCAGACCCACGGGCTTGCCATCCTACTCCAATGCTCAGGTAAAGAGCGAAACTTGGTACAACCACCAGGAGGACCTTCCCCGCATCACCTTGCGTGGCATGGTCGCCGTCATGCTAGACGACCAACGACGTCTATCCCTGAGGGAACGACCAGTGGGTGCACGGGTGCACGAGAGTGCTCCATGGGCGACTCTAGCCAAACGCAAGGTCATTTGCACGCATGTCATTTACCATTGCTCGACAGGGCTAAGAGACCCCCGCGGCGCTCTCACCAGGAAGCCCGCAGAAATGATGGCAAACCGCAGAGCAGTGCACACTTCGCAAGCAAGGGATGCTCTGGCCATCGCGAACATGCCCAGGCACGCAACAGAGAGCACGGGCGGCCCACGCAGAAGATGCAGTCTTTAATCGTCGACGCAGTTAATATTACACGAGACTTTTTTTCAGAGAACGGGGGATTGTGGAGTCGCAGGGGTTCAAAAGCGCGCGCGCCAGGGTTTCGCGCTGAGTTCGCGACTGCTTCTGTGCAAACTCTGCTCTGTGTCGTCGTCCTCCTCCTCTTCCTCCGCCCCCTCCTCCTCCTCCTCCTCCTCCTCTTCCTCCTCCTCCTCCCTCTCTCCCTCCTGTTACCTCTCTGCCATTTTTTGTTTGTTTGTTTTTTCTCTCTCTCTCTCTCTCTCTCTCTCTCTCTCTCTCTCTCTCTCTCTCTCTCTCTCTCTCTCTCTCTCTCCTCTCTCTCTCTCTTCTCTCTCTCTCTCTCTCTCTCTCTCTCTCTCTCTCTCTCTCTCTCTCTCTCTCTCTCTCTCTCTCTCTCTCTCTCTCTCTCTCTCTCTCTCTCTCTCTCTCTCTCTCTCTCTCTCTCTCTCTCTCTCTCCTCCTCCTTCCTTTCTGGGGGGGGGGGGGGGGGGGGGGGGCGGGGAAAGAAGAAAAAAGAACGAAAGAAAACCAAAAAAAATGCGACGTGACCACATCTGCTCTCCCCCTAGAAGGGTTCCTATTGGACGCCCCCATAAGAAGGATTCACAGTAAAATCCTCGACAGAAGGGTTCCTATCGAAACCCTCCACTGAATGATTCCTACCGAAATCCTCCACATGTGGATTCCGACTGAAACCCTCCACTGAATGATTCCTACTGAAATCCTCGAATGGCAATGGCAATGGCAATGGTAATGGTAATGGTACTGGCAATGGTACTGGTAATGGAATGGGAGTGGGAATGGTAATGGTACTGGTGATGGTACTGGTAATAGTACTGGTAATAGTATTGGGAATGGGAATGAGAATTGGAATTCTAATGGTAATGGCAGCGGTAGTATCATGGTAATGGGAATGGGAGTGGAAATGGTACTGGCAATGGTGATGGTAGTGACGAATGGCAATGGCAATGGTGATGGTAACGGTAATGACAGAGGTCATGGTACTGGTAATGGCAACGGTAATGGTAATGGTAAGGGGGTAGCGATTGGCAATGGCAATGGCAATGGCAACGGTGATGGTAATGGCAATGGCAATGAGATTGGCAATGGCAATGACAATGATAATGGCCATGACAATGGCAATGGTAAGTGTAATAATAATGGCAATGGTAATGGGAATGGGAACGGGAATGGGAGTGCGAATGGGAATAGGAACGGGAACGGGAATGGAAATGGTAGTGGTAGTGGTAACGGAAATGGGAATGATAAGGGTAAGGGTAAAGGTAAAGGTAGAGGTAAAGGTAATGGTAATGGAAATGATAGTGATAATGGTAATGGTAACTGTAATGGTAATGGTCATGATAATGGGAATGGCAATGGACATGGTACTGGCAATGGTAATGGTAGTGGCTAATGGCAATGGCAATGGCAATGCGAATGGTAATGGTAATGACAGAGGTAATGGTAATGCTACTGGTACTGGTAACGGTAATGATAGTGGTAACGGGGTGGCGACTGGCAATGACAATGACAACGGCAACGGTAATGGCAATGGCAATGGCAATGGGAATGGTAATGACAATGGTAATGGCCATGGCAATGGCAATGGCGATGGTAATGGCAATGGCAATGGTAATGGGAATGGGAATGGGAACGGGAATGGGAATGTGAATGGGAATGGGAACGGGCATGTAAATGGCAGTGGTAGTGGTAACGGAAATGGGAACGGTAAGGGTAAGGGTAAATGTAAAGGTAGAGGTAAGGGTAGTGGTAATTGTAATGGCAATGGCAGTTGTAATGGTAATGGTAATGGTAATGGTATTGGGAATGGGAATGTTAATCGGAGTGGTAATGGTACTGGCAACGGTAATGGTAGTGGCGAAGGGCAATGGCAATGGCAATGGTAATGGTAATGGTAGTGGCGAATGGCAATGGTAATGGTAGTGGCGAATGGCAATGGCAATGGTAATTGTAATGGCAATGACAGTGGTAAAGATAATGGTACCGGGAATGGTAATGGTGACGATAACGGTAATGGTAATGGTTATGGCAATGGTAACGGGGTAGCGATTGGCAATGGTAGTGGGAATGGCAACGGCAACGGCAATAGCAATGGCCATGGCAATGGTAATGGTCATGGACATGGTATTTGTAATGGTAATGGTAATGGGAATGGGAATGGGAATGGAAATGGGAATGGGAATCGTAGTAGTAATTGGAACGGGAACGGGAATGGAAATGGTAGTGGTAGTGGGAAAGATAATGGCAATGGTAATGGAAATGTTACTGGTAACGGTAATGGTAATGGCAATGATGATGGGAATGGGAATTGTAATGGTGATGGCAGCGGTAATGGTAATGGTAATGGCAATTGTGTTGGTAATGCTAATGATAATGGCAATGGTAATGGTGGTGGCGAATAGTAAGGGTAGTGGAAATGGTAATGGTTATGGTAACGGTAATGGTAACGGGGTGGCTACTGGCAATGGCAATACCATGGCAATGGCAACGGCACTGGCAATGGCAATGGCAATGATAATGGCAATTGTAATGGCAATGGTAATGGCACTGGCAATTGTAATGGCAATGGTAATGGTAATGGTAATGGTGCAGGTAAGGGCAAAGATAAAGGTAAAGGTAATGGTAATGGTAACGGCAATGTGAATGGGAATGGGAATTTGGATGGGAATGGTAATGGTAATGGTATTGGGAATGGGAATGGAATGGGATAGGGGAGAGAGAGAGAGAGAGAGAGAGAGAGAGAGAGAGAGAGAGAGAGAGAGAGAAAAAGAAAGAAAAAAAAAAAAAAAAAAAAAAAAAAAAAAAAAAAACGGGAAAGGAAACATCAGCGGAATGATGATGAACAAACTGAAATACCGTAAATTTTCGTCTAAAACCCACAGCGACTCCACAATCCCCCGGCCTCTTTTTTCACGGGGTCGAGATTCATTCGCAGAGCGAGCGCAGGCGCACATCCTTGTGCTAAGCAGTGCCGGTTACGATCTGGACGACCCCGCGATGCCGCGACAGCCCAATGGCGCCATCATCCGACCGCCGTCTGGTGGACTGGGTTGCCCAGAGTGCGTCGATAACGCGCAGATGAATTCGCCGCGACGCAATCGCAACCCCCGACAATGCCGATAGTTTGACAAAGGGATCCCATCACTGGGAATGTCCAAGTTGCAAGAAGGACACTGGCAAAAACAAGCGGGGCCACGTGCCAACGCCAGGCACCGATGTGCCAAACCCTGGCTCCAGACAACTTCGGTCAGGCCCCGCCAGCTGCGCCGGCACTGGTGGAAGACGCCCCAGCGCCGATTGAAGAGGCGCCAGCACCTGCGGCTGCTGCGCTAGCCGCGACACCTGCACCTTAGAGACCGCGGGGCTCTGCGCGGCCACGCGCGCCTCCACCTGCGCGCAGGGGCCCTGGCAGCGTTGGTCCTCCGGCGGGCGCCAGCATCCGCGATGTGCCTGGAGGAGTCGACGGGCCCGATGGCAGCGGCGCCGGCAGCGCCACTGACCTACCGCGAGTCGCAGGGCGACGCGGGCGCGAACAGGGCGGTGCTGCAGCGCCCCCTCCCCAGCCTCAGGCTCAAGCGCGGCCGCGTGCGAGACTGCCAGGCTGGGCGCTTTTTGACATTCAGGTAAGTCTCTAAAATCTACGCAGCTTCAACCCTATCTTTGTTTTGATGGAGGTTCGTAAACTTCGCTCGCGGTAGTGTCGCGCCTCGGAACCGAACGTGCGCATGGTTTTATATGACGTGGGACTGGACAGCGTACGTCTGAATCTGATTCAAGGTGTAGTTGACTAATGCCGTGAGTGTCGAGCCTACATCTGGCAATGCGATCATGCCATCAAGTGGCCTCCCATGTCGATTCGAGGAAGAAGTCGAGTGTGACTTCATATTGTACGAACACTTACATAGTGTTTCACGTCATCGGCCGATGCATTCGACGGCCAACAGCTGGCGGGCAAGGCGACGCATGCTATCTTAGATGCGTATCACCAGTGATGGATGCAATTTGCCCAACGGAGCTTTGCGCACGAAAACGACATCAGTTGGACATTGCAACATCAACCAGGCGACCACTACAGATGACGACTGTGGCGGATAGAACGGACCATGCCCCATCGCGCGCGCGCAATTATCCGGGCCGAGTTCAGGCAGCTGTGCAGGTCGGCGGTCGTGAGGTCCTTGTGCAGCTTCAGTCTTGCGCCGCGCGCTGTAATTCGAAGCGCGCATTGTTCGCGAGAGTGGCTCCGATGCAACGGGCGCGCGCTCCATGCTGGCCTTCATCGCGAGCCTTCCAGCGGGGGAACATGCCATGGTCTTTGGCCACTTTGACCAAGCAGGGCCACGCGGATGACCGCGGCGAGCAGACTCCCGCCGAAGGTGCACTGCACCTTTGCAGTTCTCTACTAGGAACTTGCTTTTTCTGGATAGAAACGGTAGTGACAGTTCGCTCGGCGAAGAGCATTCGCGGATTACCCGCAGTGCGTTATGCTGACAGTAGTGCGTTGATACGCCGCAAGCATGATGCGACACCAGGATGCTATTACTACGAATATGAGGGCGCAGCCTTTAATGTCCACGACGCCACCGGGCCCGCGCACGCGCGTATCATCCAATGCCTCAAGTCTTCGGAACCACTGGTAGGCTCTGACGACGACCTATCTCAGTTTGAGGAGCTGACGGGCTCGCCATCATCGGCCGGCCGCGTTCAGGAGGAAGGGCGGTCCTTAGCTCCGGCCGCAAGCGATGGGCGACTTCCGGCCATCAACGAATAATCATAAATCATGGTATCTTGAAATTCAGGAAGGATAAGGGACTCATGGAAGCAATTCCATTGGAACCCTTTATACGCGGTGCGCACGAGATGCTTACCGAAAACCACGCGCTTGCTACTGCGACCAGCGAGAAGCGAGGACACTCTCATGGAGCCGGCTAGTGCCAGGACGGCGCAGAGGAGAAATATCTCGTCCTCTGCACCGCCGATGCGACAAGACCTTCGGTCTGGATTCGGACGAGCACGGTCAATATGTCGAACAGTGCTTCACTGCTGACACGTCTAAAGTTGTCTAGTATTCCACGACGGCCAGATAACCATTGTGCGCATATGCGTGTCAGCCGCTTCTAAAAGAGCCGTTGCTGTCAAAGACGTCGACCTCCTCGCGGGGGCCGACATGCAGGCAAACTCGGCCAGTGTACGTAGCACCCCGCAGATGCGGATGAGAGTGAGGGGGCGGCGGGGGCGCTGGCAGTTTGCGAGACTCTGGAGAAGCCCGCCGCAGGAAGTTTCACAAATTATGCGACGAGCCTACCGCTAGCGCAGATTTTTTCGTTAAACCAATGTGGGTAGGTCGCGGGTGGGGCGCGGGTGGGTCGCACATGGGTCGCGGATGGGTCGCGGGCGGGTCGCAGGTGGGTCGCGGGCGGGTCGCGGGTGGGTCGCGGGTGTAGAGGGCAGAAAATCCACCCGTAATAATCACCCCGACAAGCGAAGCCGTTTAGTAAACGCACGCAAGGAATGAATCGAACAAGGCAGGGCTGCCTAGTAAACGCCCAGGGCCGCTTAGTAAACGTCAATTGTCGGGTCCGAGTGGTTTTCCCTCCCTTGAGGGTGGGTCGCGGGGCGGGTCGCGGGCGGGTCGCGGGGCGGGTCGCGGGTGGGTCGCGGGTGGGTCGCGGATGGGTCGCGGGTGGGTCGCGGGCGGGTCGCGGGGTGGGTCGCGGGTGGGTAGAGGGTGGGTCGCGGATGGGTCGCGGGTGGGTCGTGGGCGGGTCGCGCGGTGGGTCTCGGGCGGGTCGCGGGTGGGTCGCGGGGTGGGTCGCGGGTGGGTCGCGGGGTCGGGTCGCGGGGTCGGGTCGCGGGGTGGGTCGCGGGTGGGTCGCGGGGTGGGTCGCGGGGTGCGTCGCGGGGCGGGTCGCTGGGCGGGTCGCGGGTGGGCCGCGGGGTGGGCGACGACAGCAAACAACAACAACAACAACAACCACACCAACACCTACAACTACAACAACAACAACAACAACAACGCAACAACCATAATCCTCACTGCGAATCTCTTTTTCAGCCACGCACTCAGGGTCAATGAATGACCGTTTGCCCCCTCGCTCTGATCAAAGTCAGTGCGCGCTGCGTGGGCATGAATTGATTTAAGATGCAGGGTATCAGAATCGCGACGGATATCAAGACATCGTGATATGCGTGCACATGAACATTGGCGAACAACGAAATGGCGAGGTGGACCGCATCATCAGGGTACGCCTTGTACGTCGCTGTTTCATGTATATCGGAACTTTCGACGTGGAGACATTTTCAGGCGCGGCCAGACAACGCAGACTGAGACCGCGCTCAAGCGCGGCCGCGCGCAACAAGTCATGGATATAGCGCCCGTAGACATTGGTGGGGCTTTCTGGAAGGGTCAGACGCATCGCGAACTGGCTGAAGCCGCGGGGGAGAAAGACGCGCGGTATGCATCGCATCCCACCTGGCTCTGCATCAGTGCTGGGTGCGTTTCCGGGCTTTGCGTTCAGCGACGAATCGAGGCGCTGCATTTGCGCCTGAAGCGGGGCTCTGGCACTCAGGGCGCCCCCGGGGCGTTCTCGCTGAAACTCTGAATCGCCCCGAGAGGTTCTGGGCTGAAAACCAACTTCTCACGAGGAGGAATTCGAGACATGCCCAAATCTCCTTGCAGCCGAGCACGTTGACGACATAAGTATGGCAGGAGTCGAAAGCAGGGCTGGCATGCGCGTCAAAGGTGTAGAAAGTGCGTTCGGCGCACGTAAACGTTGCGGGCGCAGCTTTACGCCGCGCACCGCGCGTGCCGCCGAGACCGAGGGCGGCCGCGTTCAGCTCGACCAGGATGAATAGGTGAGACAGCTTCGCCCCTCGCAGCACCCAGCATTCACTGGGGCCAAAGCAGGAGAAACGGCGACGGAACTTGCGTCAGGTAGGTTTTTAGCATGTGCTTTGATCGCTCAAGTGTGGCTGATGGTATCGATGGTCCCTCTACAACGCGTCCGAGAACCGACCGGCGCGCGGGTGCGACGACTCAACGCCGCAACGCGTAGCCTTCAACAGTGTCAAAATAAACAAATTTACCGCGCGAGGACTCCGACGGCAGAAGTGGACCTGCATAGTGATTCAGGATATCGGCGCCTTAACGGCGAAGCCGATGACGAATTCAATCGGCATGGCGTCCGACGGGCCGACCTTGCTGCGCGGCCGCGCGCCAAACGGCAAGGCAGTAGTGCACCTGGTCGACGCATGCTGCAAGCCACGCCGACTGATGGGCGCTCCAGCTACTCTGTCGAAACCTTTGCAGCAGCCTATGGTAACCTGGAAGACTGTTACCCTACCTCGTGACGGTGCACGAGATTGAAGCTGTACTTCTCACGCATACGCAATTCAGTCACAGTTTAGAGATAGGTGGTCGAAGCATAAAGGCCAACTTCACCATCGACGCCGAGTCGGTTTTCAAGTCCTTATCCAGTCGAAACCAGATGCATGTACTCTGCTGGGGCCCATCAGCTGGATCCGACAGATGAGCGATCGAGGTGTCGTTGATCGCGCACAGTGGTGTGATGCACGAGGTATGACGGCATATGGTCATGCCAGTGGATGTGCCGGTCGTGAATTACGACTGCAAGTTATGGCAGGAATGAAGTCGGTTAAGTATGAGGTAAAGCAATACACACCCCACATAAACAAAACAACAGGGCAACAACATCCTAGCCCAGCCCACAGCAGTGCCAGCGGATACTGCGTTTATGCGAGCAGAATGCTTGCCCGCATCTGCCCGGCCACAGGCGACTACCCGGCCGCGGTCCATCGCCTGGTCACGGGCTATGCGTCAGTATTTGCGTGGTCGCGGGCCATGCGCCAGTATCGGCCCGGTCGCGGGTTTTTTCGTTGCTGCACGATTTGGTGTCTGAAGGTTGCTTCAGACACCCGCTTAACTTTGGGTGAACCCACGGCTTGTTTGGAGCTGCGGGCCAGACTATTTTACGCATGCTCTTGCTAGCCACGAGCGGAGGTCACGGGCGGCTAGCCGCAATGCATTTGCTGACCGCGTGCGGTGGTCTCCTGCGGTCAGCCGCGTATGCCTTTTTGCTACTTGTGCTATAGCGAGGGCTGTCTGAAAACAAATCGCCCTCCTTACTGCTTTACTGTACTGCTGCTGTTACGTCAGATATAAGTGCATTTTGGCTTGGTTTGTCGCTCGGTTCCTCCTTGGAGCGAAGGTCAAAGGACAAGGCGAGCATAGCGAACGCATTGCCTACGTCCGGCGCCGCATGGCTCAGGCGACGCCGTTGTATTTCACTACTTCGCGCCCGTGATGTATTATTGCACCTGCGTTACGGAAACAGGAAACGTCCACATCCTTCGATGGTGCGCCCTCTCATCTTGCCTTGTCTCGTATCTACCGACCTATTCTTCAGTATGGGATTAGCTATGGGGTACCATGATACGTCTACGACGTTATCATAAAATGCATGGTCTCCGTTTACACCCTCCTAACCTTCGCTTTTCTTTTCCTGGGCTGTCTTGGAGCGACACTTGGCTGCTTCATGGCCCTCTTGGATCAAGCCGCGGCACAAGCAAGGTCGACACTTTTCGGGAGCCAGTAAAATCAGAAGGGGGCAATTTTCCCCCGGGTGGGGGTCACAACCCTTGAGCCCCCCCCACCATCCCTTTCCCGGCCCCTTCTCGCGGGGGAGGGATCCAAGACAAAACGCTTCCCTTCGACTTGATTACAACGTTGTTTGATTTCCTTCAGGCTGGAACGCTTGAAGCGTAGGGTTCAGGGATAGGGGGGAAGCGGCGACGCCGGCGACGACGCCGACGACCACTCAAACGGAAAAGCGTCACATGGGAAGCGGCGACGACGACATTTCGAGCGGAAGCGCCCTTCACAGATGCCGGCAAGGTCGGCAGATTTGTGCCTATTGGAGCCCTATCGGCGGTCCTCTGGGAGCACTCTTGGGCCGTCTTGGGTGCCTCGGGGGCCGTCTTGAAATTATGTCCGACGGCCGCGGAGCTACCTGGGGCCACTTCGAGTTCTCTTAGATTGTCGTGGTGCTCTGTTTGGGCACTCTTGGGCTTTTTTTTGTGGTTCTCAGGAACTGCTTTTGAGCCACAAAGGAAGCCTGGGGAGGGCCAGACGCCAGCCTAGTGAGTCCACCTGGGCGTCGGCCGGGGGTCATTCGGTCATTCGGGCACTGTCGGGGGCGAGGAGGGGGGGGCTAAACGCAGAGTGTTGGGTCCTTGGTGGGGGATTACAGGTGGGGAACATGTCACACGTCTGGAGACACGGCGGATTTGTTTCTCTGGCATGCGTCATCAAAGAAACCGTTTGGACCTGCGGTTTATCTTGCCGGCCTCGCAGCATTGACACTGAAGTCTGATAGGCAGTCGTACGTGCAGATCGGAGTAGACGATGATGGCGACATTTCGCTCGAGAGTCTAGTGCCCTACAGCCAGCGGTTCGAGAAGAACCCTGCGACGTTGCAGTTGAACTCCGAGGTCGATGGCGTCGAGCTGCACGGGGGACTCCTCTGCCTGTGGGCACTGAACGTGAGCCACGGATCCTTCGGCTTCGTCCGCGACGCGGCGCCAGTCATGGCGGAGATGGGGCACCTGAGGAGCAACAACTGGTGGTCATGCCTGGCGTGTAGGCGGCGAGCTGGGTTCACCGTGTCCCTCAGCGACGATATTCTGCAGTTCTTCCATTCGTTCCGGCAGCAGGAACCGATCGATTCTCATAGACAGCTGGCGAGATCCTCGAAGAGAAGTACTCTGGCTTTTGCCTCGCGTTTCTCGAACGGCGCGTCGTCGATGACGACGCGCCTCGGGACGACGGCCCGCGCGCAGCTCCTGCACAGCTTGAAGGCCAGCCTGACGCGCAGGGCAATGATATCGCGGTACTTGCGACTCTATGGGAGAACTAAGGATAATAATTGCGAGTGGGTGTCGGTCGCTTCAGTGTGTGATACCAGTTCGCGCTTCACCATTCCGTCCAGCCATCCTGTGGCTTTTCAGTTGCACAGCGTCGCAAAGGACGTCGACTTTTTACTCGACATGGGCGCGAGCGCCATCCTGGATCATATCCAGCGGTACATGACGCTCGAGGACCTTGCAGATCGCATCCAAGGCTTTCTGGTTGCATACCTGCGCAGGGTGAACGGATTTGGTGACAAGGACCTCGCCCACAGGGACCAGCTCGCGGCCTTCGAGTTGTACACGGCCGCAGCAGAAGGGCAGGGCTATCCAGCTGCCTGCGGCAAGACTCACCACCGTCCAGCATTCTGGTTGATGACTGTTCGTGGGGGGCATGGGAGGCCGTCACGTGTGACACCTCGTGTCTCCAGGCTTTGGAGAGCCGTGATGATGCTACTCTTGATGATAATGATGATGATTACTATGATTACTATGCTGACAAATGTGACGATGACGATGGTGGTGACGGTGACGATGGTGATGACGATTGTGAACATAATGATTATGATGACAATGACGATGACGCTGCTGATGATGACGATGATGCTGATACTGATTATGATGATGATGCTAATGCTCATGATTGAGATGATGCTATTGCTGATGATGCTGATGCTGGTGATGATGATGCTGATGCTGATGATGCTGCTGATGCTGATGGCGATGATGCCGATGATGGTGGTGCTGATGATGATGCTGATGACGATGATGATGATGCTGATGACGATGCTGATGATGATGATGATGATACTGATGATGGTAATGCTGATGATGATGCTGCTGATGCTGATGCTGATGAGGATGCTGGTGATGATGCTGATGATGGTGCTGATGGGGCTGATACTAGTAATGATGATGATGATGGTGATGATGGTGCTGATGATGTTACTGCTGCTGATGATGCTGATACTGATGATCATGATGATGGTGGTGATGATAATGTATACGATGATGCTGGTGACGATGCTTATGTTGCTGTTGCTTCTGCTGCTCATGATGCTGATGGTGATGACAATGGTGATGATGAGGATGATGATGATGTTGTTGATGATGATGACGATGACGATGCTGACGATGCTGCTGCTGCTGCTGATGACGATGATGATGCTGATGACGACTACGATGCATATGATGATGCTGATGTGACGAGGCGGAGGATGAGGACGACGAGGGGAGGAGGAGGAGGAGGAGGAGGAGGAGGAGGAGGAGAGGCGTCTGGCCCAGGCAGGGAGCCCGACCCTAGGCGTGCCTTCAGAGAGGCCGCGACCGACATATTCTTCACTACGGCCAAGGAAACTCCTTGGCATAGGCGCCAGCGCTTGAAGCGCACCAGCGCCCGCCTGATTCTTGCCCTTTCCAAAGCTCGATCCCTCCTTAGGAACCACCACAGTTCCCCAATCTTTGCGATGAATCGCCAAGGAGGCCCCCAGCAGACATGGGACTGCGCGTGTGGCAGGTTTGTCAAGGGCCACCATTGGAAGTGTCTATGTGGTCGTCATTGGAGTCAGCGAGTTGTCCCTCGAGGCCCTGATCAGGAACGGCCCCGCGCGTCCAGTCGGACGCGGCAGACCATCCGTCAGGAGAACCAACAGAAGGAGTTGAAGCGGGAAAAGCAAGAAGTGAAGCAGCTCATCGGCAGGGTAGTGACAATGAAAAGATCGGAAGCGACTGAGGCAATGCGTTTCTTGGGGTACGAGCAGGTCCCCACGGACGTGCCAGGAATCAAGTCGTACAAGACGAAGACGAAACAGCGCATGTTCGAGTTGGGAAGGCTCATCATCATCAGTCGCAAGGCCGGCAAAGATGATCCACAGGGTTTCGTCCGTGAGATATCGTGTCTCAAGTACATGATGAGCACGTGCGAGAAGCTGAATGACCAGCTTGCCGAGTTGAAGTCGAAGCGAGATAGGTGTCAAGAGCACATTCGCAACCTCTCGGTGAAGCTCGGAGAGTTACAGTCCGACTACAAGCAGTCAGAGACGGACCTGCATGCTTGGCAGGCCGCGATAGACGAGTTAGAGGAGCTGGAGGACTACATGGTCGGAGAAGATGCGCCAGGAGCCCGTGGCTTCAGCACATTCATCCCGACGATGCAGATGGGGGCGGATCCGCGCACGGAGAGGACGACATTTCCACCGCCGCCACCAGCCCCACAGCAGCAGTGTTCAGGAGGTCCCGTGCCCATGCAGCAGTGTAACATGGGATTTCCGCCATCCATGCCACCGCCGCCTCAGCAGAGAGTTGGGCTGCCAGTTCAGCAGCCACCAGTGCAGCAGCCACCGCCCCCGAGTGCTGAGGTGCAGGCGATCGGTGAGATGATCAAGGTACTCATTAAGAAGCAGCAGCAGACGGACCATCAGATGGCTGCGTTGATTGGCCACCTCACGGCAACCAGTGCGAGTGCTTCGGCGGAGGAGTACGAGAGGGCCAAGTCGGAGGAGGGGGCGCACGGCCATCAGCAGCCGCCCATCGAGGTGCAGGCCAGCCCGACGAGCATCCCCGCGGCCCAGCCCGACATGCCCACGCCTGTGGCGGACCCAGGCATCGAGCCCACGGAGGTCGCGGAGGATCCATACGGGACACAAGGGGCCAAAGCTGATTCTGAGATGATGCCAGGCCCTCAGGATACGCACTCCCCTTTTTTATCCCCTACCCAGCCCATGCATCCGACCCAGGGGATAGAGGACCCGCTCCTGGCGCCGCCCGTGGGCCCTTCGGTTTTTATGACCCCCCCAGGGGGGCAAGAGGAGCCCTACAGCGCATACGGGGGAATCGCCGCCGAGGAAAGATCCACGGCAGAGCGAAGAGTAACTTTCGGGGAGTGCATGATTAGAGCCTTTCACCCTGGGGAAAGGTTGACCTCCTCCTCTCAGAGTTCAAAGTTTCCGTATGTCCCTTCTTCTCCTAACCCCAGGGAATTAAAATCATGTTTGAAGGCCGATTGTGGATCGCAGGCTCTAGTTTCACAGGCCCCTAATACAACGCAGCGCGAAGTCAGCACAGATCCGTCAGTGGGGATCCATAGACGTAGATCTGATGGCCACATGGGAAGGAGTGGGGAGGATCACGGTCGGGGGGAGACGGCACGTGACCAGGCCAGCCTAGTCGATCCTGATATGGATTCGCAGTCCGATGCCCTTGAGCTCGGACCATTTTTGTCCACAGTGGAGATTGAGGACCAGCGCCCTTGTTACAGCGAGGAAGTGCAGGGTTCATCGCCACGAGAATCCTTGTCGGTCAATGGGGAAGGGGACATGGGTCATATGTCCCCTCCCCACTCTTTTGAAGCTAGTCCTGATCAATCAGGAAGTTCCGAGGAGCATGCGGGCAGCAGTGAGCCCACAACCTTGCTTCCTTCTCCTCCTACGCACTTAAGGTGTCACTTCGAGCGAGGACCGACCATCCAGGAACTTGTCACCTCTGTGGCGGCTATGTCTTGGGTACTCGGGCTTCCCCAGGATTTACCAGTGGAATCTTCTTGGGCTCTAGGGCTCTGTCCTCCGAGGGCCTCCGTCTGGGACGAGGTTTCATACTTTACCGATGGTTCGTTGCGACATGGGGATGACGCTTCTGGGGCCTGGGCCGCGGTCCGAATCGGCGCAGATCACGTGGGGTGCTCGTTCCAGGGTGTGTGGGCGGCCCCCTTCTTGAGTTCCTTTCTGACCCCGCGCGGACGGGGCGGGCTGGACAGCGCGGATGTTGAGTGCGCAGCCGTCGTCTGGGTTTTGATGGCGATCATCAGCGACCAGCACCACCCCCCAGCGGTCATTCACACGGACTCGCAGAACGTGTGCGACTATGTCTACGGTGCAGCTACGGTCTCGGAAAATAACAAAATTGCACGCATGCCCGTGATCATGTTTGACATAGCCTTGACTCGCGCCAAGGAGAGATGGCCTACACACGAACCTCCCCCGTTGAGGATTTGCCACGTCAAGGGGCGCGAGGGGCACCCATGGAACTCCCTAGCAGACCACCTTGCGGGTCTTGTTGGCTCAGAACAATGGGGGCCGTGTTTCGTTCCCCCACTGTGGGCCGAGGCCACTAAGCATGGGCCTGCTCGCGAATGGGAGTGGCTGGAGCGCCCGGCTCAGGGGTTGGCCCAGGCGTACCCCACTCCTTCGGTTCAAGGTTTTTGTGCGACCCCCGCGGCGTCTGAGGCTTCTGACGACCTGGGACATCGGCCCCCGCTCAAGTCCTCCAAAAGCTCCCACGCTTTGAGCATCAACGTGGCCTCCTTCAATGCCAAGAGCGCAGCTGTTGCCAAGAGAAGGGGCAGGAAGGGCAAGCTCCGCTTCGCTCGCAATTTGGCTATCAAAACCCAGTTTGACCAGGAGGGTGTTTTACTGGCTGGGGTCCAGGAGGCCAGGAACCCACAGGGCGTTTACTCCTCTGGCGCGTACTTTGTGCTTTCTTCGGGGCACGCGTCTCGCGAGATTGGGTGTGAGCTGTGGGCTAATACTAGGATTTCGTACGGCACTTGCAAGGGGAAGCCCCTGTTCCTTGAGAGAAGGCACTTTCGTGTCATTTCCGCCAGCCCCCGATGGCTTCTGGTAGCCTTGAGTGCTCCTGGGTTAGTATGCAATCTGCTGGTCGGGCACGCTCCTCACTCAGGCGCTGGGGCATCTGAGAGGGCTGCATTTTGGGACTCGATCCAGGGACTGCATGACAAGTGGGGCACCGATTTGTGTTTCCTGGATGCCAATGGCAGGGTGGGAAACCTGCCATCGGACGCCGTCGGGAGCGCCGGCTTCGTTCAGAAACAGGATGATGGGGGAGAGCATTTACACACCTTCCTGCTCGCCTCAGAGCATAGAGCTGTCAACGCATGGCTTGGCAGTCCAGACGACTGGACGTGGCAGTCGCCACAAGGGTTGAGGCATCGGATTGACTATGTCTCAGCGAAGACATGGCTTGCCAACCACGCCCTCACATCCGACGCGTTTCACGACATTGATAAGATTACGACACATGTTGACCACCAGCCAGTGATCGCTACGTTTGCATGGCAGGCAGTTCAGGTACGCCAAATATCGTCAGGAAAGAAGCTCGACCGAGAGGCTTATAAGGACCCTCTGAAGCTCGAGGTTTTCAAGCAAGAGCTTCGAGGGATCTCTGTAGTCCCCTGGCAGGTCCCTGTCTCAGAGCATCACGTGTGCTTGTCTACTGGGGTCGTGAGGGCAGCATCGAAGGCCTTTGGGGTTGCCCCTCGCCGACCTAGGCAGCCGTATGTCTCTCAGGCTTCGGTTGATCTTATCACCGCCCGTCGAGGGGCCACCAGAGCCTTGAAAAAAGTTGCCCCTTTTCTGGACCAACAAGGGCCTCTGTACGGTGACGCGCTTTCCCACTTTTGCGGCAGATGGTTATCGGGGGATATCCTGGGGCTTGCTATGCAAGAGGGAGCGCAATTCTGGAGGCCTCACTACGATCTTATGGCTCAGGTGTTCCGAGGATGGGCCTCTGGCAGGCTTAATTGCTACGCTATAGTGTTCGGGCTTCAGCGTTTTCTGATCGACACCGAGCAGCTCGTGGCCAAGGCATTGGAGCAAGACAGGTGCAATCACCTTGAGGCCCAGGCTGACACGATTGCCGAAGCAAGGGATTTCGGGCTTCCCCGATCGGAGTGGTCAAAGACCAAGGTGTTGATGCAGTTTGCAGGTCGCCCACCGAAGATCCCCACCACCTTCCCCTACTCGACCACTGAAGACGGCACGGCGCTGTGCACGGAATCCGACGTGGCCAACAACCTTCAGCAGCACTTTGCCAAAGTTGAGAGAGGCAAGTTCGAGGATGCTGAAGGGATACAAAGACACTATAATGATATGATCCCACTCCTTCCAGATGAGGCTCCTCGGGACCTGGAGCTATTTGTCTCGAAGGTTGGATTGCTAACGTTGATGAGGGGTATCCAAGGAGGGAGGGCCCCTGGTCCTGACGGCTTTCCCCCCGACCTACTCAAGCTTGCCCCCCTCGAACTGGTGGAAATTATCCACCCCCTCCTCACCAAGGTCACTATGACCACTAGGGAACCCCTGGCCTTCAAAGACGGGCGTGTTGGCACATTTTTCAAGGGGAAAGGCTTGATTGCCTTGGCCGCCAACCAGCGCAGCATTTTGATGACTAACACGATTAGTAAGATACATCACCGACACCTCAGGTGCCTTTCCCTGGACTATTTGCACGCTGCGCTGTTGGCCCAGCAATGTGGGGGGTTACCTGGTAGATCGTGCGACACTGCCGCGCATTTTGTTAAGGCCTTCTGGGCGGCCTCTGAAGCGCGGGGGTTTCATGTGGGTCCCTGTTTTGTGATCTTACGGCTGCATTCTACTCCACTATCCGGCAGCTGGTGTATGATTTACCAGGTGAGGGGGAGATGCTCAGTGAAGTCTTGGAAGAACTCCCAGTGCCTCCAATATTAGCTGCGGGCGTTCGTGCTCAGCTGCTCACAGGCCCCATCTTTGATCAGACTATTGAGAAGCCCCATCTAGTCGCCTTACTACGGGAGGCTCAAAGGGGGGCCTTCTGGGCTGTGGGAGGAGCTGATGGTTACGTCATTCCCCGCACAGGGTGCCGTCCTGGCACCGCGATGGCGACTGACGTGTTTAATATTGCTTTCGCTAGCGTTCAAGAGGAGATAGAAGCCGATATGGAAATGAGAGAGATTCGGTGGCTTCCCACCCCCTCTGTGCGAGTATTCTCCTCGGCAGTCGAACACGATGAAGTGTGCGCTTCAGTCTCTTTCGTTGACGACCTCACCCCCTCCGTGGCCTCCCCTGACCCAGCAGAACTCTTACAGATGTTAGGGGAACTCATCGATATTGTTTTTGCGGTTTGTGCTCGTCACGGGCTGTCCTTAAACCCCAACAAGACCAATATTATGTTGAGATTTCGGGGGCGTGGCTCACAGGCGGCCCATCGGGAGGTTTTCGATCAGGCGGAGCCCTACTTAGCCTCCCCCCAGTGGAAAGTAAAAGTCGCCGTCGTGCGTTCACACAAGTGCCTGGGGGTAGTTCTCGCTGACACTGGATCCGAAGGGCTGGAGATATCTGCGCGTTCTATGTCTGCCAGGGCCGCTGTCAGGCCCATCAAGGCCACCGTCGCTCCCCGCCCCTCCCTTCCTCTCCGTGCCAAAATCTTGTACACGGAAGCCTTCGGATCCAGCAGATGCTTTTATGCCTCATGTTTATGGCGCCCCATGCCACAGGCCGTTCAATCTAGAGTGCGGAGCTGCCACGAGTTCTTGCATCGCTGCGCGCTTGGACTTCCTGCCAGCAACTCACCCGAGCACCATCTGTCGTATTGGGATGTTTTGGCTCGTGCGGATCGACTTCCCTGGGATGCCGTTGTTCATGTTTCCAGGCTGCGTTTCTTAGTTCGGATGTTCAAGTTCGCGCCGCGATACTTGCTGACCCTTCTTGACGTTTCCCTCCTGCATCGTAGAAGCTGGGTCTCGGCTTTGGCCGCGAGTTTCGATTGGTTAGTTTCTTTCATGGATCCTGATTCGGTCCCTGGGACGGGGGGGCTCGACGAGTGGCTAGCTGCACTTCAGATGGACCCCCAGCGTTTTCGGGCCACAATCAAAACAGTCATCCGTAGAGCGAGAGAGTGGTGGAGTGACCGACACCTGCTCCACCTGTGGGACATCAGGGTCCACGAGGCGTTAGCAGGCACGCCCATGGACGTGGACGCTGTGGACGTGGTGACATCCTACATGTGCTACGAGTGCGGCCAGCTGTTCAAGTCAGAGCGCGCATTGCGCGCTCACAGGGGAAAGCAGCACCCCATCCCCACATCCCCAGCTATGATGGCCGTTGGCACCTGCTGCTCTATTTGTGGGTGGGACTACCGCTCTAATGGGAGGTTGTATAAACACCTAGCTAGGTCCAAAAGTTGCTTCCGAGGCCTTGTGGCCTGTGGTGTGCGTCCCACGCAGGATGAGGTTGATGAGGCTCGGGCTACCCGGCGTTGTGAGCAGCAGGCCAACAGGGCCAAGGGGTTGACGGATGATTTCGCCCATTTGCCCAGGGTTCGCATGATTGGACCAGTCAGAGGGGTCCGTGTCTTGGAGGTAGAACCCCTCGTGGTCGAGCCTGTGGCCCCCCCCCGCCTCCTCCTGTCCTTCCTGCCTTCTCTCCTGCTCCGCCCCCTTCGCGCCCTTTCCGCTTTCTTCTCCACCTCTTCTCGGGCCAACGGCGTGCTGACGACGTGCAGGATTGGATTGAGAGGCTTGTTGCTCAGTATCCCACCCCGGTTGTTGTGCTCTCTATTGATATAGCTAACAGTCCGAAGTATGGTGATTTAAGTGATGTTTCCACGGTTGCTTATTGGTTACGTCTTATGGAGCAGGGGTGGGTTGCTGGGGTTATTGCAGGCCCCCCCTGTGAGACTTGGAGTGCTGCTCGCCATAACCCTGTACCCCCCGAAGCCGTTGGGCCTCACCCTCGGCCACTGGGGGCGCCTAGTGAGCTCTGGGGGTTAAAGTACATCACTACCAAGGAACGAGAACAGGTCGGGGTGGGGAATGCCTTGTTAAGAACCACCATTGAATTTCTGATTTCCGCTTGGAAGCTTGGGCTACCAGCGATCATGGAGCACCCCGCCCCGCCTGAGCATCGACCTAATGTTCCCAGCAGTTGGCATCTCCCTATCCTTTCAAAGCTGGCCCGACAGATGGGGGTCAAACTACACAGGATTGACCAGTGCATGTTTGGGCTTTGTGCGAAGAAACCTACGGCCTTGATGGGTGTTCATATCCCCAGGCTCAATCAGATGATTAATGAGCTGCCGCACCAGGGGAGATGCCAACACAATGCGCACGTCCAGGTCCTTCAGGGCCGAGATTCATCTGGGGCTTGGCGGACTGCGCGGGCCAAAACCTATCCCTCGGAAATGTGCCGTTTGATGGCCATGAGCGTTTTCGTCGCTATCCAGGACCAGTTCGGGCCCGATCCTGGACCGCCGCCTTGGGACCTCGGGGAGGAGTTTGAGCCCTTCTTTGTGCCCCTGGATCCCTTCTATGATTTCAGGCGTGGTCGTGATTTCGCCCAAGTGACACCACCATCTCCCTCCTGACAAGCACATGGTGTGCGCGGCACCGCTAACTCTCGCAGTACCCTCGGGGAAGGTATGTGTTTGACTGTTTTTTGACGCCTGGGGTGTGCGCGGCACCTTAACTCGCTGTCCAGGTTTGTCACGTTTCGCTGGCGGTGTGCGCGGCACTCTAACTCGCAGTAGTCAGGTGAAG
Source organism: Prorocentrum cordatum (assembly GCA_963575745.1). Classification (NCBI taxonomy): domain Eukaryota; class Dinophyceae; order Prorocentrales; family Prorocentraceae; genus Prorocentrum; species Prorocentrum cordatum. The sequence continues at coordinate 283,899 of CAUYUJ010002436.1, forward strand.
GTATCTTTTTCGATCCTCAGTGGGGGGATCAGTAACCTGATGAATGGCCAGCCCGTCCCTGACGACATGTTGGTGGCGCCCTCCCCCAGTGGCGTTACTCACTAAGCTGCCGTGCGCCTGGGATGTTCTACCTGCCCACGTCAGGATCGGGGCATTTAAAGTGGCCTTGATATGGTGGTGGGATCGAGCTTTGGACATATGGGGGGGGGACTTTAGTTTCACCCGAGAGGCCTGCCCGCTGCCGCGATCGCTGCCTCGCCGCTTTTCTCTCTGCCATCGCTGCTCTCTTCTAGCTTCGTTTGGGATTCAGACTCATTCCCTTATGGCCGACCGACCGAGGAGGAGGAGGAGGAGGAGGAGGAGGAGGAGGAGGAGGAGGGGGAGGAGGAGGAGGAGGAGGAGGAAGCGAAAGGCCGTCACACGTGACACCTCTCGTCTTTGCGATTTGATGAGTTCTCATGGGGCTCATTTGGGCCGTTGTGTGGCTGTCTTGGCCTCCTGTGAGGCAGTCTTTGGGGTCCCGTGGGGCCAGCTTGTGGCCCTCTACGGCCGTCTTGGGGCTCTCTTGGGCTGTCTTGGGGCCCTCTTGGCAGTACGGTATGTGCCAGGGGGCCGCCTTGGCGCCGTGATGGGCAGCGATTGCTTCTAAGGCCGTCTTGGGTCCCATGGGAGGCACTCTTGGGCCCTCTCTGGGCCGTCTTGGATGTCTCTTGGGCCTTTGTGGTGTCCTTGTTGGCCATATTTGGTCCCTCGCGGAGGCGTCTTGGGCCGTCTTTGGGCCATCTTGGAGGTTTTTCTGAACGTTGTGAGCTGACGGAAGCCCGAAAATGCGAGAATGCGAACTTCATTCAGAAACCAAGGGTCAATCAATGATTTTGGCTTCTTCGGTCCCTGTTGGAGGTCCTCATTGGGCCCTTTGGGGCCTCCTTGGAGGCATCTTGGGCTGTCTTGGGGCCATACTTCGCCGCCTTGGTGCCATCTTGGCCCACCTTCGGGGCATGTTGGGCCGTCGCGGTTGCTTTGGTCGCCTGCTTGGGCCGCCTTGGAAGCTCGGGACGTGGACACGCCGTTTTTCCCAGCCATCCTGTAGTGTTGGGTCCTCGTTTGAAGAGATGGTCCCCGCGTGCGCCCCCCCTCCCCCCCACGCAGTGCAGCGTTTCGTGGCCCCATAGGGAGCTCCACCGACGGCCCAGTGCTACCGCCCGCGTGCGCCCCCCCCCCTCCGCCCAGTGCAGCGCTTCGTGGCCCCATAGGGAGCTTCACCGAAGAAGATGTTCACAGTTGCGGTGCCCACAACTGCATGTGGTTGGGTCCTTCGTCAGGATGGCTTTTGTGGGAGGAACGGTTGCCTCTGGAGCGCGGACTCATAGGTTTGACGAGGGATTGTGGCCCTCGGGAGCAGGGGCGGTGCATGCACCTGTCCGCGGGTCGAGAGGGGGGGGGGGGGCCCTTATTAAAACACAAAGCCTTACAGAGCAGCACCTAGCATTCTAACACGCCCACATCGTGCAGGCACCGTGGCGGACCTTGTCGACGTTGTCAGCGATTTCCTTTGCAACAAAGCCGAAATGCGCGGCTACCAGAAGGTCACGAAGGCCTTGTCGACCCCGCTGGGTGAGAGCACTGGCGAGATGAGCATGTCTCCGCGCCTCAAGACGTCGCCAACCTTGTCACTGGAAGCGGAGGTGTGCAGCAGGTATACCCCGCTGTTCGTCGATTTCGTGGGGGCCACGCACCTTCCCCGAGTACGCTGGCAGCGTAAAGTCTCGGGCGACCCGGGGGAGTCTCTTCCGGCGGCGTACTGCACGCTGGGGGTCGAGGGGTCCGACCATGTGCTCCTCTGTACGGGTGTCGCAGCGCCGGGCTCCAATCCGGAGTGGAAGGAGGGGCTGGAGCTGAAGCAGTACCCTCAAGGCCAGACGCTCGTGTTCAGCGTCTGGCACAACGAACCCGAGTCTCGGGATCACTTCTTGGGCCAGGCGCTGCTGCCTTACTCGTCTTTCGAGATGCAGGGTTTCGCGGGGGAAGTCACCCTCAACGTCAACGCGGGCTTCGAGTCAGAACATCGAGCTGCGCCTTCGGGTTCCCTTACAGTGCGGGTGTCGCTGACCGTCCCGAGGAGGATCATCCGCAAGTTTTCACGCAAGCGCTCAGGCGGCGCAGTCAGGCAAGGCACAGGCAGTTTCAGCATGCGGGATCTGCATCCATCACCAAAGAGTTTGGACAGCAACGCGGAGTCTTCGCAGTCTTCGCAGTCCATCGTTGACAGGTTCGCGAGCTCTGGGGTCAGAACTCTCGCAGACCAGATGCTGATCATCACCGAGGCGCACCGGAAGCTGGAACGCCTGATGATGGACCTCTTGGCGGATGCGAAGGACGCGGCGGAGAAGCAAGGGATTTTTGATGCGGCCCAGATCGACCAGTCGCTGCACCGCAACCCATTCTGGGATTTGGTCGAGGCTAACACTTTCAGAATCTTAGAGCGGCGGCTATGGGATCAGAGACACAATGATCATGGCGACCTCGCGAAGGCGGACAGGGCGGACATGGCCGATGAGTTGGACGAGGACAGTGGCGATCCGGAGAGTCGACATGAAGAGTTCCAAATCCAGAATCCAGAATTCTAATCCAGAACTCTGGATTCCGGATTCCGGCTTCTGATTCCGTGTTCGATTTTCGAGTCCTCAGTTCTAGTTGTTGTATTAACTACATGCACGATTTCCTGATTCCATATTCCAGCTTTTCAGGTGTGGACTTTCGAGTCCAGCATTCCCGATTTTGGATTTTGGAATTGGATTCTGGATTCGACCTTCGAGTCCTGAGTTCCAGACTCTGGGTTCCATATTCTGGGTTCTGGATTCCGGATCCAGGTTTTGGATTCGAGTTTAGTGGGTTTCGATTTTCTGATTGGATCTTCGAGTTTAGAGTTTTTGGTTCAGGATTCAGGATTTCCAGATTCGACCTTCGAGTCCCGAATTCCAGACTCCGGATTGCGGGTCCAGAGATTCCAGATCCAGGTTCAGGATTCGAGCTTGAGTTTTGGCTTCTGGATTCTAGATTCCGGATTTGGTTTCGGTTTACGGATTGGGTCCAGAGTTCTGGGTTCCGGACTCTGGATTCCGCAGCGTCTTGAATTCGGGACTCGGATTTCATGTTCGTTTTTGAGTCCAGAATTCCAAGTCTATGATTTCAGAATCGCATTCCGTATTCGTCTCTACAGAGTCATCCAGCGTCAATAAATCAAAGTGGACTCTCATTTAAAAGTGTCTTGCGTTTTGTTGGGAGCTCTTTCTGGTCGATGGGCTCCGTCACGACCCGCTCCGTTAGCTTCACGATCTTTGAGATGGCGATGATGTGTTTCTTGACATCCTACACCACGGTGCCCACGCACTTTGTCTTGCTGCGGTCGTTCTTCTCTGGAGGGCCCTCGCCGAAGTCAGCATCTTCTGGTGGCGCCGAAGCAACAGCTACGTATCAGCTGCGAAGTTAGCCATACGCCGCTGCAACTTTGCGAGCTCACCTTGGGCTTCCTGTTTGACCCCAGTTGAAGTCCCCGAGCCTGAAGGTTCGCCATCGCCGTCAAACATTGTCGAAAGCACGCTTCTCGGTTTCAGCCCCCTCCGCGGAAGCGCTGGTTAGGATCTTGTGGATCTTGTCCTCTGTCATCGTTTCGATGTCTTCGGGGACCTTGTACTCCCTCAGGTCGTCAGTATTCTTGTTCCTCTGCTCCCTCCCTATCTACACCAGCTTCTGTGTCTTTTCTTGCCTGACGTGAACTCCTTGGACAGCGTCGTCTGCTTCGCGGCGTTCTTCACGCGTTGGCGGTGCACGAGGGAGGTTTCGAGGTACTGCTGTCTCGCCTTCCCCTGGCTGCCAGTGCATCGGGATTGTGCCTATTCAACTGGAGCAATTGCCTAAATGACGCCGTTTTGCTTTTCTTCTCTTTCTCGTCGGCTTTATGCAGCAGCGCTCTAGCCTCAGCGAGCTCCTCCATGGTTGTACCAACATTGCCCAAATTTGTACTTGGGATTTTGGTGGGCATCCCGCCGACGCCAAGAAGCAAGCAACGCACGACCACTGTGCCCGACTTGAGCCTAAACGCGGGGGAGGAGAGATGATGAGGAGGGTGAGGTTGTTATGGATTTATATGTCGGCTCAACCTGAGCCAGAGATGGGGAATCAACAACAAAAACGTGCGTTCTGTTTTTTTGCATCAGCGGATCCGCTGATGCCGAAAAGAATACCCGAGTGTTTCTTTCAGGCCCAGTTTACCAAAAATGGCTGTGCCCCCGTCGCGGGGTGGGAAGAGGATGCAGGATGTGCTCCAGCTGTGTAATGCCGCAACGCGGAAAGCTCCTGGGCCCTGATAGACGGACAGTGAATATCTGTGGAGGTTTCCAGCGGATCCGGCAGTCTTGAACATCAACAAGTCCAACATCAGACATGTGTTTTGATTGGTGATGCATTTTTTTATGTTCGATTTAATGTTTGACCGGTGTTTTACATGTCCAAAACTGAGTCGAGCATCAAGAATGAATACGACATCAAAAATGCCATTTTTGATTTTTGAGGTGGGACCTGCAAGAAAAGGGGCAGTTTGGGGCGGACGCCAGCGCAGCTCCGGACCTCAGGGGCTGCAAGCGGCCAGAGGTGAGAGCTCGGGCCAAAAACCTCTGGAAGCTCGCTCTGGCATTGGAGCACCGTTGCGAGGGAGGGTACCCTCGCTCCTCTTGGGCACGAGCTCCTCCACCTCCTCCTCTCCTCACCCTCACCCCTTCTCATCCACCCTCCTCCTCCTCGACCTCTCCCTCCTCTTCCCCCCCACCCACACGCCCCGCTCCCCAGATCCACTGAGAACGACGGAAACACTAACGCGCTAGGCGGAGACAAGAACATCACAGCATACGTGAACATCAGCACACATCGCCCACACAAAGGCTCCAAGTATAACAAGACAAAGCAATGCAAACCTCTGACGTTCGCTTTTCTGTGCCTCCCGTGAAGCTTGTCTCAATCTAAGCCAACGGGCAGTGGACCGACAAGCGACATGCCGCCCTGCTGGCAAGGAACAATGCTACATCGGACCGAAAAATGACAGGCCGCCCTGTGGATTGGACAGTGCTACGCTTCCTCTCCTCCTCCTCGTCCTCCTCCTCGTTCTTACGATCGCCTCGGTCAGCCTCTCCGCCCTCGCCGCCTCGCGCGCGCATGGACGGCTCGCGGACGAGCTCGCAGCGTTTTGCGCAGCCCCGGCATCCTGGCGGGTCATGCGCGTTTTACTAGAGACAAAGACTTGTGTTTTGCTGTAGCTCCTCCTCCTCCTTCTCCACGCTAGAACTCCCGCGCCCCCTTGAATCCGGTATACCCCGTTTACGTCCCGTACCCCTTTGAGTTCCCGTGCCGTTTCGAATTCACGGGCCCCCTTGAATTCCCATGCTTCCCGTACCCCCTATGAATCCCCCACAGGAGACGGTTGAAATTGGCGTGTTGATTGCAATCACTTTCCAGGACGTAGCTCAAACTTGCGTAGCTTACGGCGCAGCGCTCGGTCCTTCAGTGCGCTTCTTCTTGATACCCCCCGCCCTCATGCTCGTCGCCGATAGGGTTCAAGATCTGGCGAACGACGTTCTGCAAGTTCTGCCGCTTGCCATTGTCCTCCATTGCACTGATCCGCCCTGCAGCCCCGTAGATCAATTGGTGGACCTTGTCGATCACGTCTTCCAGGGACTTAAGGTTAGGCAGACACTCGACCCAAGCAGCTGCCATGATCTTGAGGTCCTCGAGCGATTTGATTCCATCACCGTAGAACTCCTTGTTCGAGAGGGGGCGCTGTGGTGAATTGCCGTTATCATCGGGTCCGACTACCACGGCGGAGCTAGGCGCCTACACACCGCGAGTTTGGGCTGGGACGAAGTTGCCCCTGAACGGCACGCCGCAGAGGTCGCACTGGGATTCCCAAGTCCGTGGATCAGGAGGGAAAAAACCACACAGACACAATTAATCGGCGATTCCCAGAAAATATGGGAAAATATGGGGAGTGGGGGGGAAGACGATAACCCAGAAAAATATGGGAAAATGTGGGGGATAATTTTAATTGTGTGTATTTATTTGTGTGTCCCAGTTCCCCTTCAGTGGACGTGGTGAGGGCGGCGCACCTCGGGCGACGTGTACTTCTGGACTCTGGCATGCCTCATCGGCTTCGTCTGGCTTCCGTCGGAACGTATGTCCTTGGAAAGCCCTGAAACGCCGGTCGTCACCCATGCTTTGTCGCTGGAAGCTGCTGTGTCGCTGGAAACCGTAGTCGGTTGTCAGTGCCACGCAGTGTCGAGGCAGCTTCGAGCCAACACGGCAGCGGCCGATTTGTTTGTCTCGAGAGGACTTGGTTCCCGCCTCCAACTTATTCTTTCCAGTGGCTTCGTGTGTGTGTGTGAGACACGTTATGTGCACTGTAGCTGGTTTGTGGCCGTTTGTGACTGTGGCGGTTTGCAGTTGTTTGCGCTTGTTGTAGTTTTTGTTGTTTGTGGCTGCTCGCGTTGTTATGTTCTTGGTGTAGCTGGTGATGGCGTTGATGATGGTAATTGGGTTGATGATCCATGATGTCAGGACGACTCGTGTAAGTTGTGATGTGATTGTTGATTGCGGTGATGGTGTCGATGTGTCGGTTACGTGGTCGATGATTCAGTGAGAGTTGTCGCTTGATGATGCTGTTGGCATGGCCTGCCTTTGTTCTCGTTGCACCTGCTGTCACCCTCTGTATTGGCTGAATGCGGGGCGGGGGGGGGGGCGGAGGAGGCGCGCGCAGCAGGCGTCCACCACGGAGCCTTCCTACGGAAGACGCGCGCGAAACAGCCTGCCTCGCGGCCGCGGCGCGCGGGCCCCCCCCGAGCAGCGCTTCCCTCCCTTCTCTCTCCCCCCTCCTCCATCCATTTATTCTCCTTCCTCCTGCTCCGCGTGATGCCTTCACGAGCGCCAGCCTACACTCCACGTCCTCCGTCCTCCTCCCCAACCCTCTTCGTAGAAGTAAGCCCCCCCCCAATGATCCATCGGGGCCACGAAGAGGATGAGGGACGGCGAGGGTAGATGGGGAGGGGGCAAGGATGACGAACAACATGGCAGATGCAGGAAGGACAAGGGAGGCTCGAGAAAGGAGATGGGAGATTGAGGAGGGAAGGGTGGAGTGAGTGGGGGGAGGGGAGGATGGATGATGCAGGGAGGGGGAGGGAGGACGGGGGAGGTGCCCTGGAAGGGAGGGGAGGGGATGGTGGAATGGAGGGGAGGGCACGGAGGAATGGGCAGGAGGAGGGTGCCGACACTCTCGTCGGACGATTTGCTTGGGATGGGCTAGAAAAGGACGAGGGTCCAGGATTCATGATTTTGAGGACTTTGCTTTCTGCTGGCGCGCCCGAGCCACTCTGGATGGAAGGAGTGGCGGTATACCCTCTCGCGGCACGGGTGATACACGCTGGACCCAAATGCCCATTCTCTCGAATCGCTTCTCCTCCTCCTTCTCAGTTCGATGCCCCGCCGAGCGAGCCTTCTGCCTGGACATCTCATCGTCGTTGTTCAGCTTCCTGCACCCTGTGAGCTCGCCATCGCCCCCGAACGGTCGATGGCTTTCCCTCGATGCCGACGTAGCCCAGCCACGGGAACTCGTCTTGACCAGCTGCAGCTCCATCGGGAATCTCCTCCTCGTTTGCAGGGGCAGCCGCTGGCCTCTTGATACCCTGGGATGTTTCAGTATTCGGAACGCCCCCCACACGCTGAGACGCGACTGAGCTACATACATTGAACTAGTACTGCCATGAAAACATGGATTCGGTATGGCATGGCAGCGACGAGGATGCTAGAAGTATCTCGGCACATCGGGCCTAGAGCCTCGAGCTGATTGCACCATTTCTAAGTCTCCTGGGTATCACCGCGAACGTACCTACGCGAGTAGCAACACTTGTATGCCTCTGGATCAACACAGTCTAAAACTTCCAGGTCTTCGAAGGTGGTTTGGACCATGTGGCCCACGTCGCTCAGACGTCCTTCGAGTCTCGAATGTGGAGCGTGCACCGGATACGAAACGACGGAGACTCCTCCTTGACAGCCGTTCTGTTCTCCTCGGGAGCTGCTTTCGCAGCAGCGGCCTTCGCTTTCGCTGTGGCCCTGCCAGGAGGGGTTAGCGTCTCGTAGTCCTTGGGCATCAACGGTTTGCCTGCAGCTGGCGTGGCGAGAGCTGCAGCAGCTGCAACTTGCCCTGGGCTCAGCAACGCTCGTAGGTGGAGTTCGCGCTGCCGCGGTCGCGGGCGAGGCGGCTGCTCCCTCTGCGCCCGGCGGGGCCTCCACTCGCGCCACGGCTGCTTTGGCAGGGCTTTCTAAGAGCTCCAACTCCTGCTCATCAGTGCCGATGTCATCGGACTCCCTGGCGTCGGACACTACCACTACGCGGGAACACACAGGTGGCGCAGGCCGCACTTCTACCGAAGAGTTGCTCCCCTCATCGCTGCTCTCGTGGCTTCCCTTCTGGCTGACGGGGCGTTCGGGCTTCTCGATGGCGAGCTTGTTGCTGGGAGCCTCTAAACATTGATACTTGCGCCGGATGTTGCAAATATCATATCGACTGGCGGCCCAACTGCTGCTGAGCATTGTTCTTAGATTTAGGACGCTGCTCTAAGAGTCAACGCTGCCCCAATCCATATCGTGGTGCGCCAGCCATCGCACGAAGGCGCCATGCATACTCTTCCGTTTCACCAATCGCCCATTCGATTTCACGACCTCTCCATTGCACCTCAGTCTGACGTGCAATTCATGTTTGCGGATTGTTTTCAACTTGAGCAGCTCTGTGGGTTCGCAGTTTGGAAGTGGTACGTACGACTCTGCGAAAAGATACCTATTCATCGCTTGACAGGTCAAATGAAGGCAGTTTTGTTATTGTCGCCATGCTGTCTTCAGCTCAGAATGGCTAGGCAAAGCAGCACGCGCCAGCACGGAAACAAGAGCCGCGAGGAAGTCAGAAGCGAGTGGAGGAGAGGAGAGAGGTCGGAAAGGTACGGGGTAAGGGAACGGACGAGGTGGCATGGGCGGGGGGAAATATTAATGATGGGGGCGCAGGGAAGAGGAACAGGTGGAGATGGATAAATTTAGGAGGCGTGCCAATACCTTCAACATGCGGTCTATAAATTGATCTGTACATTTACATGCTCACAATTTGTTGTTCTAGTTTTGACACTTACTTCAAAAACTATGTTTGGAACCCGCGTCCAAATCACTAACCATGTTTATAGCAAACAACTATGTGTTCTTCTCAGTCCCACATGCTCAGGGCTCGCTGATTCCAGACCCCGGATTCCGGATTCCGGGTTCTGAGCTTGGATTGAGCATCTTACGCCAGACTCTCTGGATGTCCTCTCGACGAGGAGCTGCAGGCTACAGGGGCAGACCCCTTCTTAGTTGATCACTTCGGGGAGTCGCTGACCAGGTCCCTGGCCCATACGCGAGTCATGTGCGATAGCTTTTGGATCATGCACCTGATGATGTTGAGGCTTGAAAGTTCTAAACGCCTGACGGTATTGTCGCGTCACAGCAACACGAAGTCGCGGGGGAAGGCGCCCGAAGTGGTGTACACCGTCCGACTGAAGGGCAAGAGCATGCGTGGAATGGCCGCACAGCCCGACGACAATCACGACGTGGATCAGCGCGTGACACCGTGGCTCAAAGGTGGCGAGGAGAGCACCCTTCTGGAGGTCATCCTTGTCCACAAGAAGATTGCGCTGGTCGGTCAAGAGAACCGTAGCGTGGGCAAGCAGATCATCAAGGAGATGCAGACCATCGGCTCCATATGTCGCACCCTCCGCCTGGGCGACCCAGACCTGCACCCGTCCATGTGGTGCATCTCGCTGCGGCAGCTGCAGGACTTCGCCCGGGAGGTGGAGGCGGAGCTGGGCACGGAGGTCTACAGAGCCGCTTCGCTGGCCGAAATTGTGAAGAAGGCCATCATCCACAAGACTTCCGCGGCTCGCACGTCGTACGCCCGCATGGTCAACTGGCAGAGCCTCAGACAGATAGACGTGTTCGTGTCGCACTGCTGGGGGGAGAACTTCAGCGTTTTCGTAGACTCGGTCGTGGCAGCCCTGGAGACGCGCATCCACGCCCACGACGTGAACTTGTGGATATGCTGCTTCGCGCTGTTTCAGAACCCCCACTACGAGGTGGTGAAGAAGCAGGTGGGGACCGACCTCATGGACGCCCCCTTCGAGAAGGCTCTCCGCTTCGCCCGCGAGTTCCTCGTGGTTCGGAATGCGGAGTGCGACATGTACACCCGCGCGTGGTGCGTGTTCGAGATCTTCCGGGCGCGCCAGCTGGGTCTGAAGATCACGGTGACAGGCCCAGACAAGTTCACCAACGAGAATGTGGACATTTTGAGTTGCAGGGCCACCGACGCGGACGACGAGGACTTGATCAAGGGCGCCATAGTGGATGCGAACGAGGTGGACGAGCTGAACCAGGTCGTCTCGGAGATCAAGGCCATGGGTGGGCTGGAGCCCGCCAGCAGCAACTCCCCCGTGTTCAGGATATGACCGTCGCGTGGCGATCGAGCCGTGGGGGGGCACGGCCCCGAGCTCCTCCCGCTTGCTGGAGCCGTCAGGACGCAGATGTTGTGGCAGATCAGATCTTCTCAGTGTTGTGTGGCGGGGCTCGCGCACAGTCGCGCAGCACCCGCATGGACTACTGTCGCCAGTCAGCGAGATCAGGAGTGCTAACACATTCGGCGCGACTACCACATTGGGCACCAGCGGTGAAGGCAGTCAAAGTGTTCATGGACCTGTCGCCATCGCCATGGTGTCGTTGTGGTGGGGTGACTCATACTCGCGTTTCTTTCTTCACACGTTGCTTATACTCCCATGTGTGGAGGCGACGTGTTTATGCTCAATTCTAGACGCTTCGCGTATCCCCACCAGCCCGTCCAGAAACGACGCCCAGGCGAGTAGAGGGTCGTCCTGAGGGGCTTTTCGGCGTCTTGGGTGCCTCGGGGGGGCCTCTGTGGGCCGTTCGGGATCCTCTTTGGGGCCTCCTGGGGGCCTCTTGGGGCCTCTTGGGGCCATCTTGGGGCCTCTGGGAGCACCTTGGGTGCCCCTGGGGGGTCTCTTGGGGCCTCTTGGGGGTCTCTTGGGGGCCTCCTGGGGGCCTCTTGGGGGGCCCTTGGGGTCATCTTGGGGCCATCCTGCGGCCTCTTGGGGCATCCTGGGGGCCTCTTGCGGCCATCGTGGAGGAAATCGATCAAAGAAGAGGGGTTCCTTAATTAGAGTCCCCCCCCAGGAGCCACGATCCTCGTGAGGGGTGTCGAATTTTAGCCTTCCCAGGGGTCGATCTTGGGCGCTCCAGCGCGCCGCGGAACCCCCTGTCCAGGTCAGTGGGGAGGGGGTAGGGGGAGGGGTAAACCCCTCCCCGAAGGGGAAGAAGGAGGGGTGGAAGAGGAAACGCTCTAAACCACCGACGCCCAGAGGGCTGGTGGGATTCGCGTTCCACCACACGTGTGTTCGCTCACTGTGTGAGAATGTGTGTGTGTGTGTGAGTGAGTGTGTGCGTGTGTGTGTGTGTTTGTGCGCAGATGCATGCGCGCAAGCATGGACATGGCTGCGCGCCTTCTGATTCGTGTTGTTATTAATGTAAGTCGGGGGAGGAGAATCGGTGTCGGTACTCCCCCGAACTAACTCATGGCGTGTGCAACGTAACTTTCCCTTAATGTGCTCTCTGGCTGCTCTGTGACCACCTGCAAAGCCCACTCAGGTGTGCTATCTGATGGTTTCCCCTCTCCCGCGTGGATCGTAGAATGTGTGTACTGTGTGTTTGTGTGCTCTCTGTCTTTGCTCCCCTCTCCCACTGCAGGCCTTGAAAAGCCCTGGCTGTGCTGTGTGTGTGCGTGTGGCAGGGAGCCTGCGGCACACAGGTGCCATTGGCCCGCTTGGCCTGCAAGGGTGTCGCGCCCAGCTGCAATCTGTCTGGTGCGCCTTTCCTGCCCTCCTGGGTCCGGAGACCCTCTGACCCCTCCCCCATCCCCTCAGCGAAAGCCCCCTGAGCGCCGCCAAGCTACGGTGGGGGCGCTCGCTATGCAATGTCCCCAGGAGGTTTCAGACCCTTCATGATTCCTTGTCTGATGAGGGCGGCGGTGATATCCGTGGCCACGCCACAAATAGCGTTCCACCAGCTTCCATACCAAGATTCCTTATCCATGTCCTTACCGTAGCTCCCCAATGGAAGTTCTAGAGCGCCAGGGGTCCCAGCCCTTGGATCCCTACGGGCTCGGAGCTCTTCCAGGCTTCCAGTGATATGTTCTTGGCCCCCGTCGTCAAACACCTCCCTGACTCCCCCCCTTGTCTCCTCGACGGACCGCTGACTCATGGCCTTTCGATGTTCTGGATGTGCTATCTGTGCGTCGTAGAGCAGAGCGGGCGCCACAGAGCGGAACGAGGCTCCGAGAGGGCTCAATAGGGTCTGAAGCAAGTTCCGCGAAGCCATGGATGGTGATCGTTTTTTCATTCATTGTTTTGCCGATCGGCGCGGGCCCTCGCACCCTGCCCCCCCCTTGGATTAGATCTTGGTTGTTTTTAGAGCATGTTTCGAGCAGGTGGAGTCTCTCCCACAGGGCGCACTGCTGCAAACAGTCGCACTGAGCAGAGGTCCGTGGCCAGGCCCGCCCCCCTCCCTCTCCCTCATGGTCAAATGCCGAAGCGCCGAATAAGAAAACGCCCACGTGTGCTGCAGGAGGGCCCCGGGAGGGCCACATGACAGCAGCTGCAAGAGATGGCCCGGACAGTGCGCCGAGAAGGCCTGCTGCCGGCGCCGGCCCTGTTCCGACCGTCTGATGCTTCCCATGTCGTCGTTCTCGTGGCCGTCCACCAACGTGATATGTGATTGTCTTCTCGTTCATTGTTCTGCCGATCGGCGCGGGCCGTCGCATCACTCCCCTCCCCTCCCCCATGGAGTAGATCTTGGCTGTTTTTGGCTCCTGTTCTCTCCCCCTAGGATGCACCGACCCTCCCCCTCCCCCCCCTTCGGCCCAATTTCGAAACGCCGAATAAGAAAACGCTCACATGTGCTGCAGGAGCGTCCCAGGAGGGCCACATGACAGCAGTTGCAAGAGATGGCCCAGACAGTGCGCCGAGAAGGCTGTAGCTGCTGCCGGCGCCGGCGCTGTTCCGACCGTCTGATGTTTCCTATGTCGTCATTATTGTGGCCGTCCACCATCGTGATATCTGGAGTTTCTTCGGCAGCAAATCATGGGGGCCTCGCGACTTAGCGTCGGTTAGCGTCGATTTAGCGTCGACTAGCGTCGATGAGTATCGATGTAGCGTCGATGAGCGTCGATTCGCAAGAGCCGACAAGATGGTATGGGAGGCTCCCATGAGTTGACACCGAAAGTTTCGGATCCTGTGTTTTTAGCAGAGCGCGTGCTATCTCAGATCCCTCAAGTTGTGTGCTCAGAGATCCTTCGGGATAGTACGGTCAACCCGCATAGTAAGGATGGGCAACCTCCTCAAGGGCACCCTTGCATCCTTGCCTCCCCGGTCCATCCTTCGCCACTTTCGTTGGCCGCGCCCCGCTCGAAAGGCTTCGAGATGGCCTTCCAAGGCCCTTGCATCCTCACCGCGCATCCTCATGGTACGGGCCGACTGCAAGTTGTGCGCCCAAATGTCGGTCGGGATGATGGTATGCCCTGGTTCCCCTGGGGTGTCTGGCAGCTCAGGTGTGCAGGCTGCACCATCGGCGCAGTGCCCACGGCTGGCCGCTGGGCCTGGGCCGGAGGAGGCCACTCAGGAGGGGAAAAACACACAGACACAATTAATCCTCGAGTCCCCAGAAAATATGGGAAAATATGGGAAGTGAGGGGGAAGTCAAAAATCCCCCAAAAATTAAAAAAATATGGGGGATCCTTTTATTTGTGTGTATTTACTTGTGTGTCTCAGGGCCCCTTCAGCCACGCGGTGCCCGGCGGAGCGGCGCGGCGCACACTGCGGTGGGGCCAAGTGCCGGGGGCGGCCTAAGCGACCCCTGGCAATCCATCCCCTGCCGTGACGTCCTCCTCGCCTCGCCCCAGGACGTTCGGGGGTGGACAGACCTCCTACCTTGACACGTCGATTAAGGAATTGGCCGTTTTCGGTTCGTGAGAGGGCGTCGCGGCCGTCATTTTCGCGGGTCCAGGTCCGTCGGTTTCGGTCCCAGGCGCTTTTCACTAAGGGGAGGTCTACTAAAGGGAGGTTTGTCCACCGCCGAGACGTGAGCGTGTGTGTGTGTGTGTGTGTGTGTGTGGCAGGGGGGGAGCTCGAAAGGCGAGTTTTGGCGTCACGGAAGGGGGAGGGTCAGCTAGGGGTCGGTCAGGCCGCGCCCGACAGCGCCGTGGCTGGGGCAAGCTGCAGGGGCTCGGACAGGCAGTCGAAGGGGCTAGTTAGTGGTGGGGGTCGGCAGTCGTGGGTGCCGAATGGCTGAGTGCTGGTGTTCTTCCAGCTTTCCTCCCTGTCTTTCCTATGCTCCTCTTGATGTGATACAGGGAAGGCCCATGCCAAGCAACACCCTGCTTGCCTCCAGGGTGCCCTGGGTTTCTTAGGTTTCGAGGGTTTTGCGATGGAGCGTTTCCATACCAAAAATCAGAGGACGACCTGGGGTCTCAGGGTTGGGTTTATTGTGGAAGGTTATTTTTGTGGTCGGGCCTCCGCTGTACGTTTGGTATGACTTCTTCTTCCTGTGGCTGCATACCACGCAGGGGGCGCGCTGTTTTTGCCTCCGTTTGCGACGTCGAGGTGCGTGTCACGTCTTTTTCGGCGGCGCGCGGAACGGGGTAGGGCGAGGCCTGCGGTCTTCTGAGAGCGCACCCTGTCTCTTAGAAGCCCTCCTATCCTTCTGTGGAGCCACCTGAGCGTTCTCCAAGATGGACAGGTCCCTTCTGAGAAGTCCCTCGGTCAAGGCCGCTCTCTCGCCTTCCCCCCTTTGCGCGCCGCTGGCTATTGTCCTGGGAGTTTCTAGGGCGCGCGCTTTGACTTCTAGCGCCTGTCTCGCAGGGCGGTGCCTGCCAGAATTCGGCAGTCGGCTCTGCCTTTGGCCCCTGTGGGGTGGCCTTCTAGCGTGCACCGCGCGTCCTTTCCAGCTACAGTGGTCCACGTCTTCCTCCTCTTCATCCTTCGCTACCTCCTCCGTTCCCTCTTCTTTCTGCGTGCCTCCTCCTCGTCGCGCCACGAGACGCGTCGGTAGGGCGGACGGTGCGTTTCGCTTGCGAGTCTCTCCCCCATTCATGGCCCCGCAGCTGGAGGCCTCCGACACCCGCGCGGACGGAGGGCTGCTGGTCCTCAAAAGGCGGTCATCCTTTTAGCGCCGTGCACAGTCGCCGTAACATTTTCAAGTGTTTGGGTCATGCACATCAACTTCAACTTCAGCTTATCACTTTCGCCGTAACAACTTGAACTTCAACTTCAACTTCAACTTATCACTTTCAGCGCCGTGCACAGTCATCGGGTCTATCGCTTGGAATTTCTTCGAACTGCTTTGTCCGGCGTGTAGTATCACGTGCAGCAGGTTCACAGCTGCAGGGCGGGCCATCTGCAAAAGCATGGGGCTCGCTCGACGTTTCCTTCGAGGTACTTGTGGCCGACCTGTTTGATTGTGCAGCGGCTGCACGGATGGAGGGCGATGCATCTTCAGAAGGGGGCTCTCGCTTGAGTGGCAGACCCACGGGGCTTTCGTTCCGCGAGGGGGGTGAGGCTTCCGCAGCGAAAGGGGATGCATGCCCATAGGGACTCTTGAGGAGGGAGGCCTGGGGCGAGAGGGTCTGTTGCAGCATCGCTGGTGCATCCTGGGTGTACTCTGCTCCTCGTTCTTCGAGTCGTCGTCGTCGTCTTCCTCCTCCTGTCTTGACGTAAGAGCCAGCCCCGAACGAGAGGCAACCGCCAATGCGGAACAGCGTGTCTCAATTTTCGATCCCGCCTGCGTGCGTGGGGCCTTCCTACGGCTCCGCGCCCGCGCGCGACGCGGCCGCCCCGCTCTTTGTGCAGCAGGCGCCCTGCCCGCCCTGCGGCTTAGCCGTGCGCCCACGCGCCCCCTGGCGCCCCGGCAAGCGCTGAGGAAGAAGACGCGGACATGCGCCCGACAATTCGCACGACACGGGCAATTTCTTCAACCGATCGATGTTTCTCACCATTTCTCCTAGTGCGCATCTGCACGGCATCTGCTCTGCCGATGCGCCGTCGAGGCGTCTGGCTCCCTACCTTACCTCACCCTCTCTTCAGAGTCGAGGAAGAAGACACCGGCACGACACGCTAGACCTCCTAGATGCGACGCGTCGCCGATGCATCGCCCAGGCGCCCGGCGCTTTGGCAAACGCCGAGGAAGACGACACCCCAGACCCCCTCGCATCGTGAACAAGTCGTGACGGGAGGTTTTTCCCGGAAAGGGCGTAGGCCCAGGGTTCTCTTTTAGTTGGTAATTCCCCCCGGTGCCAACTTCTGTGGGGCCGGCGGATTTCCGCTTCATAAAAACGAGGTAAAGTCAAATTCGGCGTGAAACAAATGCGTTTCGCGCGTGCCCGCTCGAGGAAAGTCGACTTTTCAATTCGGATCCTCGATAAATAATGGGGTCCGCGGACTTCCGTTTTCTTTAAATAAAAAACGTGGTGAAGTCGAATTCGGCGCTGAAAGTGCGTTTCGTGCGTGCCCCCTCAGGGAAAGTCGACCCCACATCTCGGATCCTCGATAAATAACGGGGTCCGCGGACCACCACTTTCCTCGATCAAAAAACGCGGCGCGGACAGCGTGAAAATATTGAGTTTTTGAGTGCCCGCTCGAGGATGGTGCGCCCCCCGCGCCAACAAATTGTTGATGTCTCGAGCGAAACGCTGGTTTTGAAAAACTTGAGGGACCTGGGCGCCCCAGCATGCCCCAGGAGGACCTGGGAGCGCGGACGCGGCGTAATCTACAAGGGATCGTGGCGCTTAAAGCGCGGACCACGTGTAATTTGCGAGGGATCGTAGCCCTTGGAGCGCGGGCGCAGCGAAAAATACTAGGGATCGGGGCACTGGAGGCTCGGACGTTGCGTAATCTACGAGGGATCGTGGCCCTGGGAGCGCGGACGCAGCGTAATTTACAAGGGGTCGGGGCCCTGGGAGCGCGACCCCAATGTAATTCACAAGGGATCGTGGCCCTGGGAGCGCGGACGCAGCGTAATTTAGGAGGGATCGTGGCCCTGGGAGCGCGACCCCAGTGTAATTTACAAGGGATCGCGGCAGTGGGAGCGCGGACCCTGCGTAATTTGCAAAGGATCGTGGCCCTGGGAGCGCAGACGCAGTGTAAATCACTTGGGATCGTGGCCCTTGGAGTGCGGTCGCAGCGTAATTTACGAGGGGTCGGGGCCCTGGGAGCGCGACCCCAGTGTAATCTACGAGGGATCGGGGCCCTTGGAGCGCGGGCGCAGTGTGAATTGTTAAGGTTCGTGGCGCTAGGAATGCGGACGCAGCGTAATTTACGAGGGGTCGTGACAGCTGGAGCGGGGGGGCAGCGTGATTTCGGACCTCGTCTCGGTTGGTACTGTTTCGGTTCGTCCTGTCTCAGTTCGTCGTGTCTCGGTGTGCCGCGTTTCGGTCCGTCCTTGCTCGGTGCGTTCCGTCTTTCTTTGGATTCGCCCCCTCTCGGTTCGTCCCGTTTCATAAACGGGTCGGAATTTGAGCTCGGCAGCACGGCACAACGCGGCGCAGGACAGCGCACATTGTTGGCACGTCTATTTCGTGGGGCGGTTCGCGGGATGTTTCGTGGAGTGTTTCGTGGGGTGTTTCGTTTGGTGATTCGTGGGGTGTTTCGTGGTTGTTCGTTGGGTGTTTCGTCAAGTGTTTCCTAGCGTGCTTCGTTGAGTGTTTCTTGGGGTGTGTCGCGGGCTGCTTCGTAGGGAGTTTCGTGGGCTGTTTCGCCTTTCGTTTTGTCCAGCATTTCGCAGCACGGCACAGCGCTCCCCCTCCTCCCCCCCAGACCCCCGACGTCATGAATTTCGCATGACGTGGACCCCCAGCGGTCTGGACCCATTCCCCGGGACCGGTTTTTCGTCCTGAGTCGTTTTTTGATGGTCCCGAGGGCCGGCATGAGCCTCGGGACCGTCCAAAAACGACCCATGCAGGATGAAACACCGCTTCCCGGGAAGGGGTACAGGCTCCTGGACCTGGAGGTCACGTTACGGATCAAAAACCACGACGTCGGGGTTCTGACGCCGGCACGACACGGACGATTAGCCCGTGCGCCTTCTCTTCGGAGTCGAGCTCCATCCTGGCAGGGGGGGCGGCGCCGCTCCCTTCCGACGTCCGTTCCCGGTCCGAGCCGGGGAGGGGCAGAGTCCCTTGCCTCCCCCCCCGCCTGGTTCGAAGCAGGGGTTGTGGACGACGATCGAGGGAGAGGAAGCATTTGCCAAAGAAGTTCCAGACGTGCAACAAGAAATCCCAACATGTGCAGAACATGTACAAGCATGTTTTAAACATTTTTAGAACATGGTTCTTACGTTTTATACGCATTTTAAAGTCAATGATAGGATTGTTAGGGTGTCCACTCTCATGGCATCCACCACAAACCAGGGGGGGATGGTGAGGGCAGGGCTCCTCCCTGCCTTCCCCCCCCCCCCGGTCCCACCGGGGGGGGGGGCGGGGAGATCCGCCCCGCCCCCCCCCCCCAGCGGTGGGACCGGGGGTGGGTGGGTGGGACCGGCGGTGGGAACGCGGAGGCACAAACAGATGGTCGGACCGAGGTATAAGTCGAAGAGCAAAAGAACGCTATAAAACATACACTTTTGGCGCTCCGCGCGGATTGTCTGTTCGGGGAGGCTATCCCAGTGTGCTTCGGGTCTGTTGGAGGTTCTTATGCATCCTGGAAGAGGGGAGCCCTCGAATTTTCTCCAGTTTGGCTGGTGGAGGGTCTCGTGTTCTTGGATCTTGGAGGATGTTCTCCTGTCCGAGGTCGGGCCGTAACCATGAACTTTCGAGGGTGCGCGCGGATCTTTTGGATCTGCGCTGGGACCCCCTAGCGGTGCTTCGGGCGCCGCCCCTGGCGCGCTCCGCGCGCCAGGGAGGGGGTCCAGCGCCGATGCAAGGAACTCGCGCGCACCTCTGGAAGTCAGTGTTCGCGAAATCGCTTGTCTCTGTTTTTTGAAAATCACGGCGCGGCGTTCCTGGGAAGTCCTCACAGGTTCTCGTCTGCAACGGGGCCCCCGGGAGCCTGCTCGTCGCCACGTCACGGGCCTGGGGGCCGACTTGCCGAGGGCAGGACGCGGATCCCCCTCGCGTTGGGAAGCACGTCGGCAGAATGCTTGCTCCCGAAAGGGGCTCCGGCCCATGGTTCTCTTTTCGTAGGCTTACCCGCGGGATCGACGGGAAGAGGGCCGGCGAAATCATCTGCCGTAAATAGCGAAGCGGGAGGATGTCCCGAGCCAAACGCTCGTGTGTTCGGAATTTGTCGAGGACGTCTCGAGAGAAACGCTTGTTTGGTGTTGTACATTGTTCCTCTCCTGGGGACCAGAATTCAGAGGACGTCTCAATTGAGCTGCTTGTTTTGACTTGCTCAGATCTTGAGGATGTCTCGAGCGAGACGCTTGGTTTCATTCGTCCAGGTTGCCCAAGCAGATGTCTAGCATGAGGATTTGTTGGGGATGTCTCGAGCGAGACGCTTGGTTTCACGCGTCCAGGTCGCCCAGGTGGATGTCCAGCATGAGGACGTGTTGAGGAAGTCTCGATCGAAATGCTTGTTTGCACGTGTCCAGGTCGCCCAGGCGCATGTCTAGCATGAGGATGTCCCGTGGCAAGTCCCCCTGGCACGTCGCGCGGCGCGTCCCCTGGCACGTCCCGTGGCACGTTCATTGGCACGTTCTGTAGCGCGTCCTCTTGGCGCGTCCCGCGGTGCGTCCCCATGGCACGTCGTCCCCTGGCACGTCGCCCGGCGCGTCCCTTGGGACGTTCCGCGGCGCGTCCCCCTGGCGTGCACCCCCTGTCAATTAGTTCTGGGGCGGCTACTATGTGCTCAGGCAGCTCGAGCTTAAGATCCAGATCAGTTCGGTCAGGACTCGGATGCAAAGGAGGACTCGATCCACAACGCTATAGAGCATAATCTCGGCGTGGCACATCGCAATTCAGCACGGCGCAGCACAGCACAGCCCTCGGCGCGGTACATCAAGATCGATTTACTCAACATTGCATCTGCACGTCGCCCAATCAGGTGTCTTCGAAACGTTGCCATGCCTTACATTCCTATATTCCTTTCTGGGTTCGTGGGTCGATCATGTTGGCCACATTGGGCCTCGGGGGGCCCCCGCCCGGGTCAGACGAAAACGACGCAGGATCAAGAATGTGTCCCAGGGAATGGGGCCAGACCCCAAGGAGGTCCATATACGCTTTGAGTCAATCGCGATGCCGGAGGTTTGGGCACCCGGTGTGTCTACTTCCCTCCCCTCTGGGCGAATTCTCAGCGTCGGTGTGGTGGGTGTTTTGTGGCAGGGCTGGGCCTACACGGTGTTTTTTGGCGATCTCGTGGGCCGTTTCCGTTGCGACTTCGTTTTTTGCGGTAAGGGCGGATGGAAGACGAGATTGGGGACAGCGAGGACAAAACGAGAACGACAAAACGCCGTGAAGGTTCAGCCCTGTTTGGTGGCCCTGCCGCGTGCCCTCGCTGCCTCGGGCCAGGGGCGTCCGCGCGCTGCACTCAGAAGCCGCCGGGACAGCGGCGGCTGCGGATCTTCGCGGCCGCCGCGCCGGCTGCGACACCGTCGGCGCGCGCGCCGGCCCCGCCGTGCGTCCCACCCCGCCTCCGCCCCTCGCCTCGGCACGAACGCAACCCAGGCCCCCTCGAGTTATGAAAAAATCATGGCGGGAGGTTTTTCATTCTTTTTGGCCTTCGGGGACCCTTGCCTGCCCTCGGGACCGTCAAAAAACGACTCAGGACGAAAAACCGGTCCTGGGGAAAGGGTCCAGACCGCTGGGGTCGACGTCATGAAAAATTCATGACGTCGGGGGTCTGGGAATGGGTCGGAGGTTGGGGGGTGAGATCGAAGTGGAACGGAGAGCCCCCCTGCCGGGAAATCGGTTTCGGTTTCGTGTTCGTGCGTGCCGTGCGTGCGGGCGAGGGGAGGCTGTGTGGGCGGGCGAGAAGAAAGTCTCCTCCGGCTGAGGCGCGGCGGGAGCAAATGATTCCTGACCGGGGGCCAGTGGCGCGCGGTGGCCCGCCGGTGTCCCGCCTCCGGCTGAGGCGCGGCCGGACCAAATGATTTTTGACCAGGGGCCCGTGGCGCGCGGTGTCCCGCCGGTGTCCCGCCGGTGTCCCGTCGGTGTCCCGATGATGATGATGATGATGATGATGATGATGATGATGATGATGATGATGATGATGATGATGATGATGATGATGATGATGATGATGATGATGATGATGATGATGATGATGATGCTGATGATGATGATGATGATGCTGATGCTGATGCTGATGCTGATGCTGATGCTGATGCTGATGCTGATGCTGATGCTGATGCTGATGCTGATGCTGATGCTGATGCTGATGCTGATGCTGATGCTGATGCTGATGCTGATGCTGATTATGATGCTGATGATGCTGATTATGCTGATCATGATGATGATGGTGTTGACGATGCTGCTGATGATGATGATGCTGATGATGATGATTATGATGATGACGTTGACGATGATGATGATGCTGATGATGATGGTGGTGATGATGATGATGTCCCGATGATGATGTTGTTGATGATGTTGATTATGATGATGTTGCTGATGATCATGATGATGATGACGACGACGATGATGATGATGATGATGATGATAATGATGATGATGCTGCTGATGATGATGATGCTGATGATGATGATGATGATGATGATGATGGGCGTCCCGATGATGATAACGTTGAGGATGATGATGATGATGATGATGATGATGATGATGATGAGATGATGATCATGGTGATGATGCTGATCATGATGATGCTCATGATGATGATGGTGATATTGTGAGATCGATCGTGAGATCGATCGTGATATCGATAGTGCGATCGATTGTGACATCGATAGAATGGGATCGGTCGTGAGATATCGATAGTGCGATCTGTAGTGAGATCGATCGTGATATCGATAGTGAGATCGATAGTGAGATCGACGATACCGACATCGCCTGTGAGAGCGATAGAGAGATCGATCGTGATATCGATCGAGTGGGATCGATAGTGAGATCGACAGTGAGATCGATCGAGTGAGATCGATCGTGTGATCGATCGGGGGAGATCGATTGTGAAATCGATGGTGGGGTCCATTGTGAGATCGTTTGAGTGGGACGTTGGGTCCGCCCCCCCGTTAACTCCCTTGCCCATTGCTGGGCCCCTCCCCCCCAACCTCCTTATCACCCGCAGCGTGGTCGTATAGGTACGGAAAGAATTGGCACAATGCCCAACAGCTGTTCCTGCTCATGTTGAGCAGGACTCGCTGTCGGTGTCGCCGTGGCCTGTGTGTCCATTTGAGAGGAGGCCGCCTGCCCAGCAGCGGCCGCTGCTGGTTTGGGACACCACCTGTGGCTGGGCAGATTGCACCCAGTCTTTCCGTACCCATTTCGGGCGTCCAGGCTCGCCTCCCACGGCAGCTGCCCCAGATGCTCTTCGTTGTTCTCGGCAGGCCCGTGCGCGCCTCCGCGTGCGAGAGACCGGCCCGGGTTTTGGGGCCTTGCCAGGGGCCACGCGTGCAGCAGGGCGGGGCACCGGATGGCCGGGCACGCGCCTGGGCCGCTGGCGGACAGGTTCCCGGAGAGGGCGCGCGGGCCCAGGGCTCTCTGTTGGCTGCTTATAGGCAGCCACATGCGAGCCCTGGCCCTGCCCCCCCACGACTTCTGAGGGGGAGGGCGGGGTTCACTTCGTTCGGGAGCTCCCGAGCGAAGTGGACCCCACTCTCCCCCTTCAGAAATCGTGGGGGGCAGGGGTAGGGCTCGCATGTGGCCCGCTAGTTTACCCCTGGAACCGACGGGAAGAGGGCCGGCGAAATTATTTGTGATAGTTCACGAGGCGGGAAGAGGGCCGGCGAAATTATGTTTGAGGACTTCCCGAGCGAGACGCTTGTGTTCCAGAATTTGGTCGAGGACGTCTCGGACTTCTCGAGCGAGACGCTGGTTCTGTGTTATAGAATGTTCCTCTCCTGGGGGCCAGATTTCAGAGGATGTCTCAGGGGAGATGCTTGTTGCCACGTGCCCAGGTTTTGAGGATGTCTCGAGCGAGACGCTTGGTTTCACGCGTCCAGGTTGCCCAGGCAGATGTCTAGCGTGAGGATGTGTTGAGGATGTCTCTCTCTCTCTCTCTCTCTCTCTCTCTCTCTCTCAAGAGAGAGAGAGAGAGAGAGTGAGAGACACACTTGTTTTCACGCGTCCAGGTCGCCCAAGCGGATGTCCAGCATGAGGATGTGTTGAGGATGTCTCGAGCGAGACGCTTGTTGGCACGTGTCCAGATTTCCCAGGCGGATGTCTAGCATGAGGATGTGTTGAGAATGTCTTGAGCGAAGGGCTTGTTTTCACGTGTCCAGGTCGCCCAGGCGGATGTCTAGCATGAGGAGATGTTTAGAACGTCTCGAGCGAGACGCTTGTTTTCACGTGTCCAGGTCGCCCAGGCGGATGTCTAACATAAGGATGTGTTGAGAACGTCTCGAGCGAAACGCTTGTTTCCTGCGCCAAGGTCACCCAGCCGGTCGTCTGTGAGGATTTGGGCAGGATGTCTCGAGCGAAACGCTTGTCCCCAGCACGTTCCGTAGCGAGTCCCCTTGGCACGTCTCGCTGTGCGTCCCCATGGCACGTCCCCTGGCACGTCGCCTGTCGCGTCCCTTGGGACGTTCCGCAGCGCGTCCCCCTGTCGTACCCCCCTGTCAATTAGCTCTGGGGCAGCTACTATGTGCTCAGGCAGCTCGAGCTTAAGATCCAGATCAGTTCGGTCAGGACTCGGATGCAAAGGAGGACTCGATCCACAACGTTATAGAGCACACTCGCGGAATGGCACATCGCAATTCAGCACGGCGCAGCACAGCACAGCCCTCGGCAAGGTACATCAAGATCGGTACACTCAGCATTGCATTTGCCCGTCGCCCAATCAGGTGTCTTTGAAACGTTGCCATGCCTTACATTTCTATATTCCTTTCCGGGTTCGTGGATCGATCATTTTTTTGTTCGATCTCGGCGGTTTCCCCCTCGAGTTTTTTCGGCTCTGGGGTGCCGCGGGCTGCGGGGTCATCAGACATGAGCCCGAGGTGAGCGACGCAAAAGAAACGGGTCCGTCTTCGCCGACACTTGCGCGTAAGCTGCTTGCGTAATGTCGCGCGTTAGCGTCCTCGTCTCCAATGAGGCGTGCCGCGCTGGCGGCCCGCGTATCGCGCGTAAGCCGCGGCTTGAGGTCGCTGTGTCCTCGCGCGTGAACCCCGTTTCTTTTCGTCGCCTAGGTGACAACGGACACGAGGGACGGGGTCGAGACCTCCTGGGGCCCGCGGCTTGAAAGCATAAGCCTAGCCGACGTCTGGGGCCACGTGGGGAACCCTTCACGCCCTGCGTCTACTGTTGATGACCCCAGCAGGCCAAAACTTGCCAGAAGCTTCGTCGGCATTCTTCACGACGCGAGGGCCCTGGGCATGAAGGGCTCGCACGTGGCTGCCCGCCTCCCCACCCGCGCGGGTCGGGGCGAACGAACAAGGGGGAGTGGGAAGGGCGGGGGGGGGGCGGAGGCTGCTCCATGCATGCGTGCAGCTGGTTTCGGCCCCGCCGCCTGGCGCGTTTCAAATTTCCGATGCACTGGCACCTCCGGCGCCTCGAGGCGCCGGAGAGACCGGCCACGTGAGCCGATTCGCGTACCCGCCCCTTGACCATTCCCCTCGTCGCCCGCCCCGGGCTGGGGCGCGCGGGCACCTTCGGGCCCCGGCCTGTGGCGGGCTGCTGGTCTCCCCTCCCCCTCCTCCCGCTTCTCCCGTCCCCCCTCCTTGCTCCTCCTCTCCCTGGCCTGCTCCGGCCTGGGACCGAGTCCCTCGAGGACAGGGCACGGCCACAGGGGCAGTCCGCCCCAGCGGTCCGTCCTGCGTCTGGATGGGCAAGCTGTGCACGCCCCATCCCCGGGTTGCAATCTGCACCACTGCCCCTCCATATCGCGCCGCCATGTCCTGCGCCGCC
Organism: Prorocentrum cordatum; assembly: GCA_963575745.1. Taxonomy (NCBI): domain Eukaryota; class Dinophyceae; order Prorocentrales; family Prorocentraceae; genus Prorocentrum; species Prorocentrum cordatum. Next base: position 309,079 of record CAUYUJ010002436.1, read on the forward strand.
GACCCAGCTTCGCACCGAGCGGTGACCTCCGTGTGGCTTACTTCTTCAGCGACCCGAAGTGCCCGACTTCTGGAGGGCGGCAACTGCTTCGTGCCGTGTGTTGCTTCCCCTGCGTCGGGCATCACGTCCTACGCTGCGTTTTGGACTAGCTCATCACGCGCACGATCTTCCTGATCGTCAGGCTGATCTCCACGGAAACCCTCCACTGCATGTGCTTCAGGCGCTCTCTGTCGATCTTCGCGACGTCCAAGATGATCTTCGTGCTCTTCGGCCGAATTCCTACGCCCCCCCTCGCTGGCCAGGGTGACGCTGATTGTTTTCGCGGCGTTCCCCATGGAGGCCCTCGCGATGGCCGAGGTCACCTATACGGCGCCCTGCGTGACCTTCTCGCCGCCGTCCATACCGAAGCCCCACCGCCCGCCGCGCAGGGAGGCCACCAGGCCGTCACTGCAGCCTGCCTCCATGCGCCAGAGCACCACGGCCCAACTGGCGGGCCTCCGCCGACCGCCACCGGAACCGATTGGGGCCACCGCGCCAAAGCTGCATCCAGCCCCCGTGTTGTGGTTCACGGTGCCATTGGCGCCAACCAAAATGGCCACCAGGCCCACATTGCAGCCAGACCGCCCGCCGCGGTCCGCTGTGACCCCCCAGCCGCGTTTCCGACGAGCGCCGCTGGAACCGCTCAGTTTGGCCACCAGGCCGACGCTCCAGGCAGTCATCGTGAGGTCGACCACGACGCAGCCCGTTGTGACCCCCCTTTCAAGCATCCGCCGACCCTTCGGAGCACCAGTCACGGACGCCACCAGGTCCACGTTGCAGCCAGTCCGCCCGCCGCGGTTCATTGTAACCCTCTCGCCGAGTGTCCGACGACCGCCCTAGCAGTCTAGTGTTGACACCAGGCCAACACTCCAGCCAGTCTCCGTGATGTCGCCCATGACGTGGTCCGCAGTGACCCTCCATGCGAGCGCCCGCTGGCTCTCAGGAGCACCAGCCACGGAGGCCACCAGGCCTACGTTTCAGCCAGTACTTTTGCCGCCCTCAGAACTCGTGGGGGGCAGGGTTCGCATGTGGCCCCCTAGTAGTGGCCCTCCATCTGAGCGTCCGCTGGCTCCCAGGAGCACCAGACACGGGGGCTCACGGGCCCGCGATGCAGCGCCAGCCACGGGGGCCCACCGGGCCCACGTCTGTCCCTTCCAGTCGTTTGATCATGGCTCCGCCGACTGCCAACGGACTCCACGACGTCCGACGACCGCCCGGCGACAGCCAGACGACCCAGCAGACGGCGCTGGCCCGACTGACGACCACGCGCCGGCCGTCCACCGACTGTCCTCTACCCGACGACGACTGTCCGACGACCGCCGACGATCGTCCGCGGGCTGCGGTTCGACCGCCGACGACCGACTGTCGACCGCCCGACTTCTGACGACGACGATCGACGACCGTCATTCCGACCGTCCGCGGACTCTCGGCGGCATCAGCCACGGAGGCCACCAGGCCCACACTGCATGCAGCCAGTTCATCTGCCAGGACTCCTTGTGACCCACCCGCCGGGTATCTGACGACCCCCGCTGGAACCGCTCAGTGTTACCACTGGGCCAACGCTCCAGCCAGTCTCCGTGATGCCGCCCAGGACGCAGTCCGTGGTGGCCCTCCATCTGAGCGTCCGCTGGCTCTCAGCAGCGCCAGCCACGGGGGCCACCAGAGCCACGCTGCAGCGCCAGCCACAGGGGCCACCGGGCCCACGTCTTGCCCTTCCAGTCGCGTGGTCGAGGATCCGCCGAGCACCGACGTGCCCCACGACGCCCGGCCACTGCCCGCCGACCGTCTGGCGACGAGCCAGACGTCGCCCTCCCGACTGACGAACGCGAGCCGACCGCCCGCCGGCCGTCCGCGGCCCAGCGATGGCCGTCCGACCTCTGACGACGACGATCGACGCTGCCCACTTGCCAGCTCGCGCCTGCCGGCCGGCCACCGCAGTCGCCCCTGGCCGCCTCAGCCTCCCCAGTTGCGAATAGCAGCTGCTGCGCCATCTCCGGAATCCCAGCCGATGGCTCACCCGCTGATTCCCGGAGCACCCGCCCCGCGGAGCTTTGCAGAAGAGAAGGCGCCGCATTGGGACCCCCCCCCGGCGGCCCGCTGCCTGGTCTGCGGAACAAGTGGCCAGGCTTTCGCGCAGCGCGCGGCCAAGCGGGGCGACGAGAATTGACAACGTTCCCGCCAAACGAGGGGGCACAAGGACCTCCCCGCGCGAACCTGAGGGCGATAGGACGCGAGAATCAGCGGCCGCGCAGGCGCAGCCGCCCCCGACCCCGCCCAGCTCCACGCCAGCGGTGCCAAGAGGCACCGCCGGCGAGGGGGCCAGGCAGGAACAGGAGAGGTGCAAGGGCCCTGCCACCCTTCGGCGCACGAGGGGGCTCGCACCCCCGAGGGGCGGCGAATGCGGAAAAGTGAGTAGCCCACGGTGCGAAACGAAGCCGAGCCCTTGGTCGCGGCCTGCGTGCGGGGCGTATCCAGGGGACCTCACGCGACGATGCAAGCCATTATCCGCAGAGTCTGGTCCTAACCCAACGCGGGCAATGCCCCCGGCGGCCGCGCGCCCGACAGGGGCAGGCGGAGGGCGGCGGTGGCAGACGCCGGTCGTGGCAGCGGCGCTGAGGGGCTGCATGGAGCATGGGGCTAGCGCCCCCAAGAGGCAGCAAGCCGTCTGTCAGTCTACAGACGGCGTCGGAGTACAGGGTCGGACGAAGTCGTCGTGGTACGTCGTAACCCAGAAGTGGTTGAAGGCGTCAAGCCAGAGCAAGCGTCTGCGATGTGCGTCGCCCGCTTTCGTGGTGAGGCGTCGGAAGAGGGCCCGCATGGCCGTCGCCCCCGCAGCGCCGCGGTCGGCTCCGAATGTGTCGTCTTGGCAGAAACCGATGGCGCAGAAGCCGCATGCTACTGCTAGAATCAGTCGCGTGGTCCCTGGCAGGGCGCGCGGCAGGGGGGGGCAGTGCTCATGCGCGTAGCTTGAGGCACTGGTCCGACGCGGGGTGGATCAGATAGGCGGCAAGCCTCCAGAGTGAGATGGAGCTACGGCCCAGTGAGGGCGGCGGCCGTCTCGGGCCGCGGGGGGCCGCGAGGGGGCTCAGGCCTGGCGCGCAGCGGAGTCGCCGTCGCTGGCTGGGCGGCCCGGTGGCCTCCGCCTCCGCCCCCCATTTCCGCATCCGCCCCTCCCCGCTTCCCAGACGGAAGCCATTGGCCCAGCCTGCGCCGCGCGGCTGCGCCCGATGGCGCGCCATTCTGATGGGCGCCGGGGGGGCGGGAACGAAGCCGGCGGCGGGTGACGGGCCTCGTCGCTGCCACTGCGGCAGCGCGCTGCATGGGGAAGCAGCGCGTGGAGCAGATTGGCTAGCTCTCGGGAGGGAGTGGCCAGCCAGGCGAGCCCGCGCAGGGGCGGCCCAAGTGGCGCGCCCAGGAGGATGAGCACGCCAACCACTTCGCGGGATGAGGTGCGGGACGAGGTGCGGCGGATCCGACAAACAGGCCCAGACGACGGGCGGCGACGAGGCGGCGACGGGGCGGCGATGGCGGCAACAAGGCGGCGTACTTACCTGACAAACAGGCCCAGACGACGGGCGGCGACGAGGCGGCGACGGGGCGGCGATGGCGGCAACAAGGCGTCGGACCCGACAAACGAGCCCAGACGACGGGCAGCGACGAGGCGGCAGCGGGACGGCGATGGCGGCAACAAGGCGGCGTATTTACCCGAGAAACAGGCCCAAACGACGGGCGGCGACGAGGCGGCGACGGGGCGGCGTCGGCGGCAACAAGGCGGCGGACCCGACAAACAGGCCCAGACGACGGGCAGCGACGGGGCAGCGACGGGGTGGCGACGGCGGGAACAAGGCGGCGTACATACCCGACAAACAAGCCCAGACGACGGGCGGTGATGGGGCGGCGATGGCGGGAACAAAGCGGCGTACTTACCCGATGAACGAGTCCAGACGACGGGCGGCGACGTGGCAGCGACGGCGGCAACAAGGCGTCGGACCCGACAAACGAGCCCAGTCCCTTAGAAGACAAGTGAGAACCCCTAAGTGCAAGCATTGTTTGGGGAATAGTGTCGCGAGACTGCTTGAATGTGGACAAAAAGGATGACGACGCCAGGATTCAGGGGTGTCCGCTCGAGGAGTCGGACGAAGATTCAGGTCTTTTGGACGGATTTGGTACCTCTCTGCCAGAGGCCTCCTGATACTTCGGGAGGCCTCCGGGTATCTCCGGAGACGTCCGGCTTCGGCGACTCGAACCACAAACGCCAGAATGTGGACGCTTGATGATGGTGTGCACATTCCCTTCAGGGCTGGACCTAAACGCTGTTTTGCTGGACTTCGGCCGTACACGCTCGCACTCACATCATCATCATTACCACCACATCGTTATCACTTGCACACTCGCTCACTCGCTCACACACTCACAGTCACTCAGCATCATCACTCCTTTGCTCACATACTCACTCACCACCTACCACCCACTCACTCATGCGTATCATAGTCAGCATCACCATCGCCGTCACTCACTCACTCAATGAGTCGATACATACCTCATGAGTTCTTCTCCCTTCGCACTCTCACTCAATGAGTCACACACCACCACCATCATAAAACCATCAACCTCCTTATCATTCACTACGACATTACCATCACCATTCACTCAATCACTCACACCATCATCACCACCACCCTCATCATCATCACCCAGATCGTCATCATCATCACCAGTCATATCGTCATCATCACTCAGATCATCATCATCACTCACACGCGCACACAATCATTTTGAGGACATCTCAGGGGGGAGCCTCGTTTGTGAGTGGATTGCGAGGAGGTCTCAGGCGGGAGCCCCTCCCTATGGGGCCCGCAGCTCATGTGAGTAATCCGAGCGGGTCGTCGGCCTCCTGCAATTGTCGTCGCTTTTGGTCTTCTGAGGCCTGAATATGGAGGAACTATCAGGCGGGAGCCTCGTCTGTGAGTAAACAGAGGAAGTCTGAGGCGGGAGACCCCTTCCCTCTGGGGCCCGCAGCTCATGTGAGTAATCCGAGCGGGTCGTCGGCCTCCTGCAATTGTCGTCGCTTTTGGTCCTCTGAGGCCTGAATATGGAGGAACTATCAGGCGGGAGCCTCGTCTGTGAGTAAACTGAGAGGAAGTCTGAGGCGGGAGACCCCTTCCCTCTGGGGCCCGCAGCTCATGTGAGTAATCCGTGCGGGCCATCGGCCTCCTGCAATTGTCGTCACCGTTGAGCCCCTGAGGCCTACATATGGAGGAAGTATCAGGCGGGAGCTTCGTCTGTAAGTGAATTGCGAGGAAGTCTGAGGCGGCCCCTTCCCTACGGGGCCCGCAGCTCATGTGAGTAATCTGAACGGGTCATCGGTCTCCTGCGACTGTCGTCACTTTGGAGCTCCAGAAGCTTGAATATTGCGAGGGAAGTATCATGTGGGACCCTTGTTTGTGAGTGAACTGCGAGGACGTCTCAGGCGGGAGCCCCGTCCATATGGCGCTTGCAGTTCACGTTCGAATCCGAGGCGGGTCATCAGACTCCTGTAACAGTCGTCTCTATCGGGTCTCTGAGGCCGGAAACTGTGGAAAATATGAGGCGGGAGCCTCGTCTGTGAGTGAATTGCGAGGAAGTTTGTAGTCCCGACGGCCTGGCCCGCGGGGTTGTCCCAACGGCTGCGGCGCAATGCGGCAATTAGAGATTGCGCCCGTGCTGGCCGAAGCAGCGACGGCGCCGCGGAAAATCGACATGCGCACTCATGCCATTGAAAAGGGAGGAGGTGGCGGGGGGTGAAAATTATCCTGGCGAAGGACCCAACGACATGCAGTTGTGGGCACCGCAATTGTGAATATCTTCCTCGGTGAAGCTCCCTATGGGGGGCCACGAAGCGCTGCACTGGGTGGGGGGGAACGCATGCGGGCGGTAGCATTGGGGCCGTCGGTGGAGCTCCCTGTGGGGCCACGAAGCGCTGTGCCGGGTGGGTGCACATGCCAAATGAGGTGCGTGTGACGCACGCGGGCGGTCCCAGTGGGCGGGGTGGGGGAGCACGGGCGGCCCGGGGCACCTGGGCCCGTGTGGCGGGGCGGGGCGGCCCACCCAGCGGCCGACCACAACCGGGATCCCGCCAAGGGGGGGGGGGGGGGCGGTGTGTGTGTGTGTGTGTGTGAATTCGATCGGCTGTTGCACTGAGCCGCGCAAAGCAGGTGCACCCCAAGCCGCCGGCAGCTCCCGATGGTGGCCGATGGGAGGGGCACGCGAGGGGGCATAAGTTTGCGGCAGTTCGGTGCACCGACGGATTGATCTCATGCCCCCCCTCACCCTCCTGCGGTGGATCCCGACACAACGGGCGGCCCGGGCGGGCCACGAAACGCTGTACTGGGTGGTTGAAAATGCAAATTTGGTTTTCGGGGCGCATGCGGACAGTCCCACTGGGGGTTTCGCTGGAGCTCCCTATGGGGCCACGAAGCGTTGCACTGGGTTGGTGAAGCTGCCAAATTGGGTTTTCGGGACGCATGTGGACGGTGGCACTGAACCTTCGGTGGAGCTCCCTATGGGGCCACGAAGCGCTGTAATGGATGGGCGAAAATACAAAACTGGGTCTTTTTGGGACGCATGTGGACAGTAGCACCGGGGGCTTCGGTGGAGCTCCCGATGTGGCCACGAAACGCGGTACTGGGTGGATGAAGCGCAGGGAGGAAGGGGGAGGGGGGAGGGGGAGGAGGGAGGAAGGAGGAACGCGGGGACCGCCTCTTCAACACGAGGACCCAACACCACAGGATGGTTGGGAAAAAGAAAAAGGCGAGGAGAGGACAACATAGGGAGCGGGAGGACTGCTTGTGCCAGGGCAAGGAGGAGAATGACGCAGAGAGGGCAGTGAGGACGCCTCGACATCACGAGGACGACGATGAGGATCATGTCCAGATTAGCCGAGACGATCATCATGTGGGGTCTCACCATCGGCATACTTTCGTTTTGGCAGGGAGGTGCAGGAAAACAGGTGGAGCAACACGAAAACAGAACGAACACAAAACGAAAAACAACGTTTCGGTCCAGCCCTGGTGTGTACTTTCCCTTTGCCCCATGCCCTCCGCCCGTGCCATCAGCCGCAAGTGCTACCGATGTTGCCCTGTTGAGTGAAAAAGGCACGCGTCCCCTCCTCATCCTCTTTGCCCCGAGGAGCATCTTCCTCATCCTTGAGGATGAGGAGAGGAGGAGAAGGAGGAGGAGAGGAGGAGGAGGAGGAGGAGGACGAGGAGGAGGAGGAGGAGGAGGAGGAGGATGAGCACGAGGAGGAGGAGGACGAGGAGGAGGAGGAGGATCCTCCACCTCCTCTCCCTCGTTTTCCTCTTTCGTCCCTCTCCTCATGAACCTCCTCACCCTCCTCCTCATCCTACTCCATGCTCCTGTTCAAGCGCCCCTCCCACTTCAGTCCTCACTCCCTTCTCTTCGCTCCTCACTGCGCACTCCTCACTCCTCACTCACCACTAGTTGCGCTGCACCGCCCCCCTCCTTTTCCTCCTCCTCCTCCTCCTCCTCCTCCTCCTCCTCCTCCTCCAGCCGCCGTTCTGGCACAAATGAACGACGGCGGCAGAGGGAGGCAGGCCAAGAGGCCTCCCACTGGGCACCAGGCGGGCGACCGCGCACGCGATGGTGCGGCCCGTGGGCCAGTGGGCTCTGCGTGTACTGGGATTCAACCCGATGTCCGCAACGGGTACCAGGATGCATGAGATAGTCCAGATCTGCGCGAACATGGATCTGGTGCTGCTGGCGGGGACACAGCGCAGTCATCGCCACGCTGAAGAGGTGCTCACGTCTCGGGTTCAGAACCGCATTATCCTGGAGGCAGAGGCGACGACGGCGCAGTTCTCGAACAAGTCCACAGGTTGCGCGATCATCTTAGGCAGTAGGTTCAAGGAAAAGCACGTGAGGCAGGTCTGGGCTAGTCCAATCGAGGCGGGAGGTCGCGCAGTGGCAGCTCGGATCCGTCGTGGTCCACTGGACCTGGCGGCAGTGGCGATGTACTTCCCACCTCAGCCCAAGTACGCGGCAGCGCAGCCCCAGCACCTAGCCACAGTGAAGTTTATCGGGTCCTGGTATGAGTCAATTCTTCAGAGCTTGCCCGCGCGGTGCACCCCGCTGGTGTATGTCGACCTCAACGACGGCCAGGGCATCACGCGCGTCTCGGGCAAGTGGACGCGAATCGAGCCGACGGCAGTGGGGGAGGGCAGATGCCGAGAACAACGTAGAGGTGGTGCAGGTGAAGTAGTCAGGTATATCAATCAGAGGCAGCACATGTTTGCGATGAACACGCTGAAGGTAGAGCTGGAGCACACATGGTACGGCACACAAGGTGTCAGCAGTTGTGTGGATTACATGTTCGTTCCAACAGGTATGATTGCCATGGTTTCAAGATGTTCTCCTTTGTTTGGATTCGGTGCAGAATTACAGGCCTACAGAGGGCCACCCCCGAGAGACCACGTCCCCTTGCACCTCGAATTGCAGGGTGTGCAGCCAATCGATAGAGAGCCGAACTCGACGCGCACCCGCGCGCGCTGGAACCTAGATGACATGATGGGATGCCGGCGGAAAGGTTATCGGAGGGGCGAATTTCTTTCAGCAGTGGAGGGGTCGTTGCATGAGAGTGAGGACACATGGCGGGCAATGTTGCACGCGGGCAGACCAGACGAGACCTTTCAGCATATGGAAGAAATTCTCGCACAGGTTGGGCAGCAGCTCTTCGGCCACCAGGTGCCCAGCGATCCATTGCATCGACAGCAAGCTCCCGAGAGAGCTGAACTTCTTCGAGAGCGCGCCCGCCATCGACGAGCAAAAATTGGCATGTGCGCGGAGGCAGATGCAGATTCCATTTCAGAAGTTGAATCGAGACTGGCGCAATTGAGTCAGCAGTTACGGCGTCGACGGCAGCATTTTGCTCGCATCCGACGACAGGGTCTTCTGGGGGAGATCGAGGAGGCATGGGGGCGTCGCCACATGGCGGGGGCTATGAGGTTATCACGTGCAGCAGCTCACTGTCGTCACGGTCCAAAGCGTCGAGATGGCAGGCTGTTGAGAGGCGGTCATTTCTCATCTGAGGTCTTGGTCAACCATTGGATGCAGGCAGGCTGTGACGGAGGGATGTCTGCATCGGTCATCCCAGACTACGAGAGATGGCTGGAGTCTTTCCCTGCGGGCCCCACGCCATATATTTCGGTGGCCGATTGCGATTTGGCAGAGGAAGACAATAAGCGGGTGACCAAGTACTTCCGCTTGGCCACGAAGCGTCGAGCGGTGCCGATTGGCACGACGCCCGCTGAGCTCTGGCTTCTTTGCCTGCGGCCGCAGGCGAACATTAGCGCGGAGGGGCAGGGATTGGGCTTCCAGCAGGAGTTTCCAGATGTGCATTTGTTTGGGCGGATTTTGGAGGGAGGGCTTCGACTGATCAGGGCCACGAATAGGACGCCTATGCGCTGGCACTGTAGCCCGGGGGCGCAACTACGAAAAAATGCAAAGCCAGGACCTCTTGGACGTCGAACGGTTCACGTTTTACCTACGTTCGGGGAGGCGTTCTACTCTGGCCTTTAGATGCGCCCCCCGACGACAATAGAGCATGGGTTTTGCCGTGGCCGTAGACGAGAAGATGCTATACTAGCAGTGCAACTTCTTAGTTGGCGACTCCGTCGAGCAGGTCATAGCTTCGCATGTGCTTATAAGGATGTGACAAACGCGTTCGCGTGTGGGTCTTGGGAGGAGTTAGTTGACTAACGCGGTGAACCTCCATGCGGCCCCCGAGGATGTTGATTTATGTCTTCAGCGCTTTCAGTGTAGTGTGTTCCGACTGGAGTCTCTGGAAGGAGGGCTCTACTTGAAGTCGGGAGAGGGAGGCGCGATGGGGGGCCCGTACATAGTCACACTCTTCAGAGGCACGTTTTCTCGGCCCATCATGCAGTGGCTCTGGCGACTCCGTGAGATCGACCCCAGTTCGAACGGGTTGATCGCGCGCTGGAGAGAGTTCCGAGCGGACGTTGGTACGAATTTGTACGCCGACGACCTTTTCAGGGCCCATGTCGCAGCTGAGTATTCCAGGGTAGGTGAGTTTCTTGAGGTTCTGAAGGAGGCGGATGGGGCGCTTTCGGAAGAGTTGCAAGAGTTTGGGTACGCCCAGAACGTTTCGAAACAGGAGTTGCAGCTATGCTTCCAGGGACCAGGGGCTGTTGAATGTCGGCAGTGGGTTCGGGGACGGGGCCGCGAGATGATCCCAGGTGAAGTTCAGGGGGGCGTTCGCTGCCTGGGACCCAGAGTTAATCTGCAACAAACCGCTTTTGTAGAAGTTCGTCGTCGGATCCAGGCCACCGCCGAGGCGTATTATTCACTCGGGCAGGTCTGGAGTCTACCCATGCCGTTTCGCTGGAAGCGGACGTTGTTCCTCAGTTTTGTTCAGAAAGTTGCTTTGACGGGACTAGAGCCAATGCTGCTGACCGCTAAGCATCATCGAGAACTGGACGCACTAATCGCTAGATACGGGAGGAGAGCGACGCAGGGGAAGGGGAAGGCGGTGATCAGCAAGGAGGAGGGGAGGATGAGGACTATTACGAACAAACAAGTCTTGCAGCATTGGCGTCTGGCAAGTTCGGCCACAGAACTCCTCGTTCGCAGGCTGGGTTGGCACCGCAGCTGGGCTATGCGCCCAGAGTCCCACATGCAGGAGTTGTGCTTGCTTTTCGGCACGATGCCACTTGACCCTGACGGTACAGCGCCCTCTGGCAATCAAGTGGCTCGTGCGTGCGCTTCCCCGTGGCTAGTTCGATTACATGACGATTTCCAGCAGGCTGCAGAGTGCATGGGCGAGGGGCAGATCTGCGCCCATATTGCACTCTTTCCTGGGAAATTGATCAGCCAAGAAACAGTGTCGGCCCTCGCTCGTCTCGGCTTCGCGGAGATTCGCTCGCGGGAGCTGCCGTTCGCGATCCCACCGGTGGTAGGAGAGGCTTCGTTCGACGGTGACCTTAAGGCTGAGGACCCCAATGAGACAGCGGAGCCCCCTTGGAGGTGCGAGTGGGAGGAGGGGGGAATTACCTGTGTGCGAGGATTTCAGACAAAACGTGATTTACTACATCATATGAGGCGTGTACATCGGGTTCATAACTTATGCTCATCGATCACGCCAACGAACATGTGAATTATACGTCGCCCTGTCTTCGGGTCGCAGGGCAACGCGTACAAACGCTTGCAGAGGGCAGTCTTGGCAGGGAGGTGTCCTTCGAGGGGTGCTTCGACATTTCGTCAGGTTCGTGTCCCGTCGAGCCTCGAGTGTGAGATCTGTGGGTACAAGGCTGGGGGGCTTGCTGATCTTTGTAGTCATTTGGCTGAGTGGCATCTACCACGGCGCGTTGACGCGAACCTCGATTCTCAGCAGAGTTCGGGCGAAGACGCCCGACGCCGAGGTGGCAGAGCGTCTGGAGGTTCCCGAGTGGACGCAGGCCCCATCATCTGTCGGGGGCGCCCTCAAGTCCCGCAAGACAGGAGGCCGCAAAAGGAGACATCAACAAGCTCGCGGGCTCCACACTGGCGCAGCTCCTCGTCTTGTAGGCAAAGTTGGTGCTCTCGGACAGTCGGCAGCTCGCAGAGTTGACGGCCACCGTGCACAGAACGTTCGACCTCGACGCAGGCACAGGGCTGGCAACGGCCATGGAGGAGTCTGGGCAGCAGTACAACGACATTCCAAAAAGCTTCAAGGAGAAGGCGGCAGGCGGCGAGACGGTCAACTGGGCGTCCAGAGGACCACCATTCGTGCAGATCTTCATGGCCTCGATGTTGTGGGCAGCGCAGGAGGCCGAGAAAAAGGGCGCCCCATTGTGGGCGAAGGAGATCAGCAGCCTCTGGAAGGAGACGATCAGCAAGATGAAGATGATCGAGGTCGGCGAGGTGATACTCCACTGGCAGTGGAAGCGGAACAAGGGCAAGCAGACCGAGGCCGAGAGTCACAAGGGTCGGATCATCTTCGCGATTGACACCGCCCGCACCTTCGGCAGGGTCATGCTTGCGCAGGTCGAGGCCATGCTCGCGGGCCTCGGAGGGGAGAGGAAGATAGGCCCTGCGCCACGCGGGCCGCTGGAGCGGGATGCCAGCAAGCTTCTGGCGGAACTGAAGGAGGCAGCATAGTGAGCAGCAGAAGTGAGGAACGACGCTCGACTGAGGTGAGTGAGAGAGCAGGTAGGCCTTCTCAGCTTAGTAGGAGCAGCGCGGCAGGAAGGCCTAACCAGGCCGAAGCTTTTGAAGTGTTGGATTGCCCTGGGACCGTCCACGGTGGCCCCCCTGGTCTCCCGCGGTCTGTTCGGCAAAACTTTCTGGGCGATGACAGATTTCAAGGTAGTGTTAGGCTTGCGGAGCTCATACTACTAGGAAGAGTGAATGCAGATGTTTTGGACCCGCACCCCCCCCCCCCCCCAGCCCCATCAGCCCACAGCCCTGCGGTAGCGACCGCCCCCACCGTTCAGAGGGACAGCATGCGCAGAGGGAAAGGCAGTCAGGGGAAGGGCAAAGGAAAGGGCAAGGGTCGGTAGCAGTTTTTCACTGGTCCCCATCAGTGGGCCCCTCGCCAGGCTGCGTGCCGTTCTCGGGGGTGCCCACAGGGGCGGTGCGGCGTCCGTCGAGAGCCACGGGCCGCGCTGGAAGGTTGGCGGCATCAAGTTTCGTCCCCCAGAGTTCACCCTGCCCCACCCCGCTAGGCAGCAACTTGGCAGGCGATAAGCAGCAGCAGACGAACTCCCACGGGCCTGATCCTGATCCTCCTCCTCCTCCTCCTCCTCCTCCTCCTCCTCCTCCTCCTCCTCCTCCTCCTCCTCCTCCTCCCCCTCCTCACTCCTTACGCCTCACTTCTCCTCGCTTCTTTCTTACTGCCTATCTAAAGGGTTGAGTCTACATGGTGAAGCCTTTACATATATACACTATACACATATATAATGTATAGTCAGTCTATACTTATAAGATTTCTACTTATGTTTTCCGGAACGGGCGGGGGCCCAGGGTTTTCTTTCATTGTGGTAATTTGTCCCCGGTGCCAAGTTCGAAGAGGATTGGTTCTTTCTTCGATAAATAACGAGGTCGAAGAGGGCCGGCGGAATGACATTTGAGTATGCCCCGAGCGAAACGCTGTAAATGTTTTTTCGTGAAGTCCCGGTCGATACAACACAGGGCAAAGTAAGCATTTCGTTTGTTGCGGATGCCTGGAGCGAAACGAATGTTTTGTGCTATGGATCGTTCCTCTCGTGGGGACTGGAATTCAGAGGATGTCTGAGGTGAAATGTTTTTTTTCACGTGCCCAGGTCTTGTGGATGTCTCGAGCGAGACGCTTGGTTTCACGCCTCCAGGTTGCACAGGCAGACGTCTAGCACCAGGACCCGTTGAGGATGTCTCGAACGAGCTACTTTTTCACGCGTCCAGATCGTCCAGGCACATGTCTAGCATGAGGAT
>CAUYUJ010002436.1:327578-382578 GCA_963575745.1 Prorocentrum cordatum
CGGGAGCTCTCGGCCCCATCCCCCGTTTGCGATGCCCTTGCGGCCAGTGCCGCGGGCCCTGATAAGAGAGCCGCTTTGGCGCCAGAGACGGAGAGAGCGATGCAGGCAAGGGGCAGCGGCGGCCGTCCCCATCTTGTGAATTTCGAGTTCTGGCCCGTTCCGGCCCCAGGGCCGTTCCGACGCCGGTCGTGGCCTTTCTGTCGGCCCAGGCCTGAGGGCCCCCCTCTGGGCCCCCTGGATGGGGTCCGAGCAGATGGGGCCGGAGGATCGCGCCGCATCGCCGATGCATTGGCGATGCGGCTCGATGGGTAACCCGTTTTTCTTCACGCCGACGGCACCGATGCATCGCCGACGTCGCCAGTGCATCGCCGATGCATCGCCGATGCGGCGCGACCCTCTGACCCCATCTAGCCCGACCCCATCTAGGAGGCCTCTCACTCCTCCTAGGCGCTGAAGCAGACCAAGAAGGACGGCCCAGGGATCAATTGCTGGATCAACACCGTGGAGGCGTCCGACCAGTTCAGGAAGCTCTTCTGCCCGGGGGACCCTGGTCTCCGCCTCGGAGCCTTCGCCTCCTGACCCCTTCGGTATTGCTGCTGCTTCCTTTCCTCCTCCCTCCCTCCCGCCTTTCCCCCCGCCCTCCCTCCTTCCCTCTAGGCATCCCAGATAGGGTCCGAGCAGATGGGGTCGGAGGATCGCGCCGCATCGGCGATGCATCGGCGATGCGGCTCGATGTGGAGCCCGATTTTCCCCACGCCGACGGCGCCGATGCATCGCCGACGTCGCCGATGCATCGGCGATGTACCGCCGATGTATCGCGGATGCGGCGCGATCCTCCGACCCCATCTACTCGGACCTTCTCTAGGAGGCCTCTATTCCCCCTTCCCCCTCCCCCCCACTCGTCCTCCTCCGCCCCCCCGTCCGCCGCCCCGTCGCCACTTTGGCTCCGGCTGGGGCCCACCTCCTTGCCCAGCCCCCTGAGGTTCGAGGCCGAGGAGCGGGGCAGCCCCGTCTCCGGGCCTCGCCCTCGGCCAGGCCCCAGGCTGTTCGGCAACGCGCCTGCCCCAGAGGCCATCCAGGCAGCGGGGCATGGCGAGGCTATCCAGCCTGCCAAGACTCGAAGGTTTCATCGAGCAGAAGCTCCTTGAGGGCGTTCGGATCAGCCCTGGGTCCCAAGCAGAGATCAACGCTCATGGCCACGAAGGTCAACGACGAGTACAACAAGCTCCTCTCCCAGGCGCATCAGGCGTCCCCAGCAGGATCAGCAGGACCAGTACGTGCGAACATGCACCGCCGCCACCACCTCAGCCAGCTGCAGTCACTGCAGCCGGATGCCAGCTACAACCGGCAGGCCCTGAGGTGGCGGACGACTATGAAGACGTGACGTGGAGGAGGACCAGGACAAGAAGCTTGCCAAAGGTGGCAAGCGCATCGTCCAGGCCCCCGACCACGTCGCCAACGCCAGCACATAAGGAGCTGTTGGGCTGGTAGCAAACGATGTTCAACGCCGCCTCCGCCAACGCGCAGTTGCAAGAGCAGCGTCGGATGCCTCCTCGCCTCCTTTGACAGCCGCAGCAGCGAAAGGGTCGGGAGGGTAACATTCACTTTGCCACGATTATTGGTAGCTTCTGGGGGAGCGCCCATACTTTTGCCAAATCCGATATGGACGCAAAGCAGTTCCATGCTGTCTGCTACCAAGCAACTGAACTCACAGGAACAGTTTTGGATACCACCTAATGGTGCTCGGAGCGCGGGTGGAACGTTTTGATTTACGGAAGGAGACAGAAGCGACAACGGGGTGCCTATGCAGGGAACCGCCGTTTTCGTTCAGAAAGGTTCGATGTGCGGTATCACTAAAGTTGCAGTACCAGCTAATATGCCAGGTGGGAGAGTGACCGGCGTAGCTCTGGAGTTGCCAGGACATGCCCCATTCCTCTTTTGCTCCGTTTATTAATCGCTTCGCTCATTCCGCCGGCCCATACAGTCTCATGTCTGCCGTTTGCCCGAGGGCCTGGTGTCAATGCGGCGCTTTGGGGGTTCCTGGGGCCGCTTGGGGGACTCCTGGGGCGCTCGGGGGGGCATTTGGGGGGCCTCCTGGGGCCGCTTGGGGGACTCTTGGGGGCCTCCTGAGGGCCTCGTGGGGGCCTCTTGGGGCCTCTTAGGGGCCTCTTGGGGCCTCGTGGGGGTCGCTCGGGGGTCGGTCGGGGATCGCCCGGGGTACTTTTCGTCCGGGGACCCCCAGGGGCCGCCCCGCGCGCGCGAACTAGAGATACTGTTAACCAGTTACCGGAGACCTTAGCACGCCTCTGGCCCGTTGGGCCGGCGAATTTGGTCGACAAGGTCGGCCTCGGCGAGTTTGACCTCCGCCTATTCGCCAGCCTCGCTTACGCGCCAATCATGATGCGGCTGGGGATGCCACTTTAAACGGAGAAGGTTAAAGGCGAGGTATAAATCGAGCATGTACCGCTGCCGTGCCTGGCTCAAGCCGGGCCCGGCCAAATATGTGATTGTGCCTCACCGAGGCGCACGATTCGTATCTGAGATCGGAAAATACCTTTTCCATTGACGATGCCCATCCTATCCTTTACTCCAGATCCCATGCTTCGTCTTGCTCTCTTGCTCATGCGATATGAGCCAAAGCCTGGGATATGGGAACGCCTAAGGCGTAATATATATCTAAGCTTACCAGCATGTTTTCGACTTGGTAGCGGAGCTGGCTACACTCTCGTGTGGCTGGCTCTCGCTCTGATTCCTGTAATCCACGGCACAACTTGGTGGACTACTACTACGGTGGAATACCATGTTGCGCCGGCTCTGCGAGGAGCGGAGCCAGTCCGCGATCGAGCTAGCGGGGCAACCCGCGAACTCGAGACGCTCTCTCCTACTTCACTGCGCTACTTCACTCTCGACTTCCACCAGATGCCAATCGGCAACTCGATCGAGAACGTGGTCACCCTGCGGGGCTACCCGCAGCGGGGCCACTTGCATCCCGTGCCAGTCAGGCGCCTCACGGCTACTACGCCAGAGCCTGACAAACCACAGCCTAAACCAATCACCGAAGCCGAAATGCACATGCACTGGATTAAGATAACTATCTTCGGCATTCTGGCGGTAATAATGGGATGTGCTGTAGGATACATGCGGCAGGGGATGGACGACGCGCGTACTACCGGCCCTTCATGGGACCCTGCCGGTACTACGCCTTTTCGCGAATACGTTCGCGAAGTACATGCATGGATAAACGTAACGAGCGGCAATATGACGCCACCTCAACAAGCTGCAGCACTACAGCGAGGCCTTCAAGGTCTTGCTCGTCGTATCGCCATGCAGGTCCCCTCCCAGATCATCAACTATGGTGTAACTGTCAATGGACAGCCAACGGATGCAGTTACATATATACTGTACCTAGTGAGCACCAAATTTGAAAATCTGGAAGATGAGCGCCAGCTCAACTCTGGCACTGCCCTTATCGACTTTCGCGTCGAAAGGGGCGAGCGAATCGACTCAGTGTTAGCTCGATTCGAGATGGCCCGTGACGAGGCTAACTCTGTTGGCTCTGTCATCCCCAACTTTCAGATCCTAACGCTGATTCTTTTCAGAGCGTTAGGCGTTGGCGCGTCACGAGCCCAACACCTGCTGGAGCCTCTTAATCATCAGATGCCCAGAACACAAGCAGACTATGACAGGCTGCTGACCAGGATGAGGAACTACGGACATGTTGCCGAGCGCTCTCCTGGCAACATTGCGGGTATCTTCACAGGGCACCACTCACATGCAGGTGTCTACGCCACGACTGCGGGGTCACCCGCTGGTCCTGGCGAGCCAAGTCCCTGGGCTGACCCAGCCGATATGCCCAACGAGGCCACTGCCTTCTTAGGGCAGACCGGCCAGGCATCGGCAGAGGCAGCTGAGGCGAACGCCTGGTCGAACGACTCGCCAGGCGCCGCCTACACTGCAAGCCCGCCCTCGGGCACAACCCTCTGGGGCCAGGCGGAGTCATCCGCTCAAGGGTCTCAGCCACCCTCACCGTTTGAATCTGGCACTGACACAGATACCTCATCTGACGATGAGCACAATGGCATAGTCTCTGCTGGTAATGACTATCCAGCGGATGACACTCACCTTTCTGAACAACAAAGAGCGGAAGCCGCTTTTATGGCTTATCGCAAATCAAAACGCCGTTGGAGGCGCTTTATGAAGAAACCAGTCAGAAAAGTGAGACGTGCAGTACGCCGACATTTCAAACGATATGGAAAGGGTCGTGGCAAAGGGGGTCGCAGACGCCGTATGCATGGTAGGGGTATTACTGCTTTCCTCACGTCCTTAACTGATATAGTCTTTGAGGAAGTTCTTATCGGAGGCAAAGGTCGGGGTCACAGGCGGACCTCCGGTAAGGGAAAAGGGCGGAGGGGCAACCCTAGGGACGCTTCTGGCAATACTATGAAGTGTCATACATGCGGCAGCACAGAGCATTTGCGCGATCAATGCCCGAAAGGGAAAGGAAAGGGATCCGTACATTTGGCTCAAAATTCTTTTATGGATGACATAGACTACATTGACTACGAGTTTTACGTCAATCCAGAAGCGGCTCCCGCCGCGGGCTCCTCCACGTACTACGTGATGGCCCGCTACGCTGAAGTGACCGTAGCCCTGGAAGACTACGCAGTGACCCTCTTCGACGAGTTCCACGGCTGGGACGAAGTCGACGAGGTCGCGTTCAATGCTTGGTTCGGTCTTCCAGCGGGGCCACCCGCCGACGACGAGATCTCCGAAGCTGAGACCGTCCCGGCGACCGAGGAAGAGCTCGCCGCCGCGCTGGCACCGCAGGTGATTGGCATGCCGTTGCTGCCAGATCTTCCGCGAGCTGGCTCGGAAGCGGGAGACGCTGATGACGAAATGCGGGGCCATCCCGCGTATTCTGACTCCGAAGAGGCCGAAGAGGACTATAAGGACATGCTCCAAGAGCAGGTCGCAGAAGCAATCCGGCTCCTGAGTGCGCCAGCACATCAGCAGATAACCATGAACGACCTGCTGTCGCGCCCAGGGGCCGCACGGCTGCGTCCATACCTGGATTCGGACATGTCGGCACCTCAGATGCTGACAGCACTCCAGGCTCTAGCGGGGTCACCCGCCGAAGTGACGCCAGCCGCAGCAGCGGGGCCACCCGCTTGGTCTATGGATGTATTCATGCAGGGCTGCGACCAGATGGACCTCAACGACCTCGCGATGGAGCAGCTAAACGACATCGGGTACTTCCGAAGCCCGTATCAGCACGTATTCATGGTCCAGGACAGCTCAGAGGACTCGGAGGACATGCGCATGCCAAGAGGGACAGACGACCATCGCCTCCCCGAGACTCAGAGCATGACGATCAAAGGCCCATGGAACGTGGTAGTGCGTCAGCGGGGCCAGCCCGCAGGAGGAGCCGTTCAGCTCCCCGACGCCCTACACATGATGCATCGGGCTACCCGTACAGTACGGGGCACTCCGTCGGTGTATCCGCTCAGTACGTGCCGGAGTGGTACATCAATTGGTACCCCGGCTACTCGATGGACGTGATCCGCCACTGGTATTCTAAGGAGTACTGCACCAAAAGGGACGAAACTGGCATGATAATACGTACCAAGGGTGGCAAGACCAAAACGCCAGAGGCTTGGGACAAAAGGGCTAAGAAACAGGAGATCATCAACGATCGCAAGACATACAGGAAACAAGTATGTCAGTGCGAGCCCTTCAAAGGTCACATGCGCAGTTGTCCAATGGACCGCCCCTCCAGGAGTCCTCATCACGGTGAGACCCCGTGGAATTGGTCTCATGGAGATGACGCTGGCAACGTCCATGATCCTAACAAGGAGGTCCCTGGAGGAGGAAAGCGCATCACAGAAGCCGATCGCGTCCCTATGACCGAGGAGGTTGCCAACACTGTCAGGGAAAATTGGGTACAGCTTCCCAATGACCATCGCCTCAAGGAATGGAACCGCCGATTCCATAAAGAGGCGGGGTCACCCGCAGGATCCAGCAAAGAAGCGGGGTCACCCGCAGACGCGGCGCCAGCCGCTGGGTCCGCGGACGAAGATTGGATAGCTGTTGCATCTGCTGCCGGGTCCGCCGCCGGCACTGACCAAACCGAACTGAATGAAGAATGGGCGGCGGAAGACGGCTCAGAGAATCCATTCCCTGATGGGTGCGCCTGTTGGTACTGCAGCTCCTCGGCGCAGAAGTGGTTTTGCACGAGGGTAATTCACCGCCACGAAAATGGCAAGTACAAGCTGGCCATAAAAGGTACTGCCGACATCGACCATATGAGGCAGATCATTCATGACCATGGCCAGCCAGAAGGCCCTCCTAAAGACCCTCCTGGTCCACAACCAGGCAAGGGCAGCAGACCACCTCCAAGACCTGAAGCCGACTCCTCGTCTTCACCGACTCCTGCGAAGAGGCACCCGTCCAAGAGCCCCGAAGGCACACAGGGGCGGGCGAAGGCCAGAGGGATCGCCAAGACGGACGACCCTGAGCAGGGAGAGCCTACCGGCCCGTCCGTGACGGAGAGGAGGAAGGCTTTTGCTGGACCATCGACCCCGATGCCACCGGCGACCCAAGGCGATGTCAAGGGCGAAGTTCGCGACAAGCCTCAGGCAGCTTTCCGAGGTGACTGGACTCCAACTCTGCGTCAGCCGCGCCTTGCACCACGACCAGGTTCCGCGCGAATGAAAGCACAGCCGAAGCCCGAAGCTGGGATGAGGTCGGTGCGGGCAGAAGCAGCCGCCAAAGCTAAGGAGGACAAAGGCTCTGCCGGGCCACCCGCTAAAGCGGCGCCAGCTGCAGCAGCGGGGACACCCGCAGAAAGCACTCTCTCAAGAGAAGAACGCTTCAAAGTCCTCAAAGAATTTGGCGACCGACAGAAACTAGCCGATGATGCAGTGGCTGACCAAGGTCACCCGCACCCTGGCGCGGAGTCATCCGCTGGAGCTGCCTCGTCAGCCGCAGGCTCTGCGGGGCCACCCGTTAAAGCGCCGCCAGCTGCATTAGCGGGGCCACCCGCACGCTGGCAGCCAGCAATGTCTGTTCTTAGGAACATCCCTCTGGGAGCCATGGAATATTGGCAAGGCATTGAAGGCAAAGGCCCGAAGCGCACCATAAACCCACGAGTCACTCGAGACGATACAGACCGATACGAGGTCATTAATTGCCCTGATCGTCGTAACTTCGAGTGCCGCAACGACTGGGAACGTGAACAACAAGCCGTGGGAAATATGTTGCGAGACAGGCCACCATTGCGCGTCGCGCAGCATAAGGCAGAGCTCATGAAGGTCATGGAGAGATTCGGCATGGATCCGACTCTGCCGCGCGATGGGCAAATGACCAAGGTGTCAATATGGTTCTCTACAGCCCTACGCCATAGTCCGTATTGGAAGGACGGATTCAGCCGACACTTCGAAAAGATTAGCACTTTCGATCCATGCGATGGCTGGGTTGTTGTTGACGATTTGCTGACAAACTGGACTGAAAATGATCAGTGGAAAGGCTATCGTGAAATGCACGAGGTGCTGATCAAGGGCAGGCCCCACACGTCATACGTGTATTGGGTGCTGCTAAACTGCTGTGAGATGATTGACCATCACGGCATGCAGAAGGGCAGGCTCCAGATGAAGTGCGTTGATGACAGCATGCTGCTGCCTCCCAGGTTTCGACCAACGGCACGCAGGCCACAGTACTTCATCAGAGCCACGAACGGCCACAGCAGTCCAGGCATCCACTGTCCCGAGTCGCTTTATAAGCCGATCACAACATGGATGAAAGAACCAGACGACCCAGTATATTTCATCCACGGGACACAGTGGGAGTATGTCAAGGACATCCTTGCTAATGGCCTTTCATGCCTCGCACAGGACAACCCTAAAAGGAAGGGGGGGCGCCAATTTGTACACGGCTGCCCCTACCTCCCGGGCGACCCGAGGATTCAATCGGGCATCCGTCCTGACTCGGAGGTGCTCATATTCTGCAGCATCAACAAGATGCTGTCCAGTGGTTTTTCCCTATGGAGGTCAGCAGATGACATCGTCATGACACGGGGCCACGACGGCCGTATACCGCCCGATCATATCCTCCAGATTGTGAGCATTGCGAAATATCGGGTCGGTGAAGCCTGGAGCAATCCGCTGGCTTATGACAAGTCGCGGAGGCGGGGCCAACCCGCAGACAGGATTCGCACCGATGACTACCTGCCACTTAAACTATGTGACAAAACTCTGGGTGTAATGGAAGATCACGCCATGTACCTAAAGGGATGGTCTAAGACGGACGGTCGCCCATTCAACTTGATCATGACCGAGCAAGATGTTGCTCCACGACCGTACGACACACAGACGGTCCTCATGATAAATGCCCAGGAAGACGAGGTCATGCCTGAAGCGGGGCCACCCGCAGGTGCGGGGACACCCGCGGTAGACACCTCGGACGGTTCATGGCAACAAGTGGTCACACCAGTAGCAACGGTAGCATCTCCTTGGAGGCCGGATCAGCAGGCATGGGTCCAGGCCCTCAACAGCTACTTGACACCAGCCGACGTTTCTGGACTGACCGATCAGCTATATCGTGCTGACCCGTGGGCAGTGCATACAGGTATCCAAGACGCACAGCAGAGGAACCTGCGCACTCCTGCGGGGCCACCAGGCGTCCTAGGACCACAGCCACAACGCCCTCCGCAGCAGGCTGGAGGTGCGAGGTTTGTCCCTATGGGCGGCTCAGATGGTGGCTCGCCGTTTCGGACTCCGCCGTCTGAAACGAGCGAGAACAGCTTGTGGCAAAGACTCCAGGCGATTCGCGGGAATCCGGCACTCGCAGCAGCACTCCAAGCAACCACTCCCTTTGGCACTCCGAGGGGTAGTGAAGGAGGAGTGGCTGCGGGGTCACCCGCCGAGCGAACGCCTGCGGAGCCACCCGCTCAAGCGGGGCCACCCGCTGACGGACAGCAAGGTTCAGACTACGAACGTCGGGCAGCCAACTTAAGAGCACAGGCTACCTTTCTGCAGCAACAAGCTGATAGAGTGCCCAGCCTGTTGCGGAACCGCAACATAGATGTTACGAATCATGGCGACTTTCGGCCTCTCTGGAGCTGGACTTCTGAAGATGCTCCAAATGCTGATCCCACGAATCCATATCGACAGGTGTTTATTCCAGGAATAGCATCACACCCAATATATGGATGGGACAATCATGGACCAGCAGAGGCACAGGCCATGGACGCGCCGATGTACCCGGAGTACTACGCGCAGATGAATAACACTCCTATGATTGCGGGGCCACCTGCGAACGAATACACTCGGAATCTAGCCAATGAGATGTTTCGTTTGCAGTTTACACGAGCGGTCGATGCGCAGTCTATGCCGCACTACGCCTACATGCCCACGCCGACGGACCCCGAGACCGTAGTTCAGCCAGCTGGTCTCGCGGTGCCAGCCGCTATGGGCAGCATGCCAGACTACATCCGCGACGTGCACAACACGCAGCAAGCGATACTGGCATCTAGGCAGCAGGCTCGGGACAACACCAGGCTGCGCCAACAGCGCGCGATCCAGAGAAGGATTGAGCGTGAGACCCAAGCGGGGACACCCGCAGAAGCGGGGCCACCCGCTGAACGGCCAGATAGACGGCCGCCACCGACGCCATATCGGGAGGGCGAAACCACTTTCGAGCGCCAAGCTCGGACTCGCCCTGACGTGCCTGCTCCAGTCATTTCAGACTACAACTTCACACAGTGCCCAATCTGTATGGACAACTACGAGATGGGCACTACAGTGTGGAGACTGGCGTGTGGGCACTTCTTTCACGATATATGCTGGGATCGTGTCGCACAGCAGCACGTCCGCAATCAGCGGCCAGGTGCGCCGAATGAAGCCCCCTGCGCTGTATGTCGTGGGCCGGGCATAGTTATAGCACACTTCCCGTATGCTGGACAGCGCGACGCTGAATCAGAACAAGCGCGCCAGCAGGAAAGGTACGTGGCAGATGCCCGGGAAATGCGTCGGCTACGTGAAGCAGTGGAGGCACTGGAGGCTCGAGCCGCACAATCGGCGGAGCCATCCGCACGTGCCCCAGCTGCACAGGCATACCCCTGGCCAGCGCCAGAGCAAGGCATTCAGATGCCCATCCTGCCTACGCTTCGAGCGCAGGAGCCCCCAGCTGCGGGGCCACCCGCTGAAGCGGCTCCCGCCGCCCAAGCGGGGCCACCCGCAAATGGACCTCCAAATCCAGGTTTCCTGAGGGCAATGGAGGCCAACATCAGGCGGAGTGGCAGGAGCGGAGGCGGGACTCGAAGGCCAACTGGATCAACCAGGACCTCGCGAGTGGCAAGCCCGGTCAGCGCCAGGAGCCGGGCAAGCGCTGAGAGCGCAGAGGCAGCCCAGTTCCATACCACATTCATGATCGATACAGAGGGGCTGACCTACGCACGTGACGACACGGACACGCTGCCACCAGGAGGTGAATGGATGTCCACGCTATCTGCGAATTATTGGGTTCTTGAACAGGAACCAATTACCGTGGAGGAGCGCCGCCAGTATGAGCAGATGTGGTGCACCGAGTTAACCATGAGTCAATGGGTTCTTGAACAGCGCCTGTTGAAAGGTACACTCGGTTCGCAGATCACGTACCACACCAATGACCATGGGACAATGGCTCTGGCAGCGCGAAATGGGACATTCTTTCCTGACGAAGACGGTATGCCCTGCATCTCGTTCATGCTAGACATTGGGTCCAATGTGAACATCATTGGATCCAATACGGCGCGAACCTTCCAGGAGATTATGGCCAGGTACAATTACCGACCTGCCATATGCACCCTGAGCAAGACCCTCTACATCAATGGTGTTGGTGAGGGCGCTGCGATATGTCGGAAGATGGGCAACTTCAAGATCGGGGTACAATATGCCAATGAGGCAAGCCCCCGTATTGAGGAGTATGCCTCCAACATCGCAGAAGGCTCGGGTGCCAATCTCCCGGCCATCTGGGGCCTAGGAGCCATGGAAGCACGTGATACGATCATCGTGCTGAAGCCAGGCTACCAGAAGGTTATCTTCCCCAGCGGTGACTACACCCTGAAGCTGGGAAGAGGCGCCAAGGTCCTGAAGGCGAAGAAAACTCCCTCGGGACATCTCGCGATTCCCTGCGGTTTGTATGACGGGGCTAAAAGCCAGACGGTCACGAACACCTTCACAATCCGCAGCAGTCGAGATGGCTATACCGAGACGGAGAACGAAGAGGACCCCGTCAGTGCGGGGCCACCCGCCGAAGCAACAGCGGGGCCACCCGCGACGGGACAGTCCATGACCGTCACGACCGATACGTACATTGTCGAGCCGTACATCGACAAGCAGCTCCTGGAAGACACGACCCGTTTGATCGTGGACAGGACGCTGAACAGCTGGTGGGAGGGCCAACAGTGTCCCGAAGGGACCTGGCCACATATGAAGGATGCTCTGAAGTCTAAGATATTCTGGGCAGTCCAGGAGGCGGTGAATAAATGGCACCTGAGGACCAAGCGGGGCCACCCGCGTCACCGCCACCACCACCAAGCTACACGGGCGGAGGTTCGTCGGACTCTGCGGGGCCAACCCGCGTGGAGATCGTGAGCGTAGCCACACCAGCGACTCCTGCGGAGCCATCCGCTAACAGCACGCCTCCGAGTCAGACGGCAACGTGGTCACACGACCGCCGCTGACGGGGGCAGGCGGGCGCGCCGGCGGCGCTCGCTTGCGAAGAGAAGCCGAATACCGGCCTCCTCGCTACATACGTTGGCCGCGCTGAGGCCCGAGAGGAAAAATATCATTCAAAATGTCTTGTCATCGAAGATATTCGCACAGCTTGCGCTGAACTCCGAACCCGTGGATATATATGCGACCGGATTACCCATAATGAGGTAATGACTTCAACTGGAACACAGTATTTGGGAAATTTGTTGGCAGGAGACTACAATATGTTGTGGGTGGCCACACCCTCTGATTGGTACGTTCGTACTCCAGGAAAGAGGGCGGGACCACACTATCAACGTATACAAAATCTCCTGATCAAAGCGCGTGCTCTGAGAATGCAGATTGTTATCCTGGGGCCACCCGGGTATTTCTGGAAACAGGGTCCGATCAAAGATGTTATCGAAGATTTGAAGCTAAGCATTATACGAATGAGACTCTGTCATTTCGGTATCAAGTTTGACCGCTCCAGTAAATATCCCAGTGGTTCTTATATACAAGTTGCTACATCTTGTCCTCATATACCGATAAACTTATGGAGATGTAATTGTGGCTCACACAAAGAGCATGATTTGGATTGGTATGGCCAAGATCAGCAACGTGCCGAGTTCCGGCATAAAACCTTGGCTATCATCACTGCACGCTTCCTTGATCAACTCAATAAAGCCAACGTGATTAGGAATGAGCGGAGCGCGGTACACCTCAGTGTGTGTACGCGCGTTGACAAAAAGGTAAGACACTACGTTCAATGTCCACAAAAGGGCCCTCAATGGGACCATGTTGTTCGTAGAGTCACGACCGACCTGGACACGAATAAGATCGTTCAAGATATCAAAATCCAGGATCAGCCAACTGGGTACAATTATGTAGCTCCATTACCTGATGGGGTTACAAACATCAGTACTCGGTTATACTGGGAGCCTCCGGCTCCAGTTCTTCACGGCGATGGTGAGTCGCGAAGGCCACGCCCAAAGCGTGTGACGATCGTCGATGACGATCGATCTCCTCCCCCTTCGATTGAGCGTTGCCAAACGCGACCCACCAACAACTTTCCTGAAATTCCGCCATTTCCTGACTTAACAGCGGATTCCTCCGCAGCGGATCTCTCCGCGGAAACTGCGTTGCCCACTGATGCCAGGATAAAACAGAAAGAAAAGCAGAAAGCTGACAAAGAGGCCGGCATCAAACCGAAGAAAATCCCGAAGAAAGTGGAAGACGGTAACGACGACTGTGGAGAGGACCTCAAAGGGCTTGACTGCTCCACATATTTCAACGACGTTCCTCTTGACGACTCGGACTCGGACAGCGAATCAGAGGACATCTTCATGATGTTACCGGCGGGGCAACCCGCTGACTCACATGCTGATGTCTTCTCGATGGTCCAGTCATTATGCTACGGCAGAAACAATCAAGTGGACATGCTTGAATTATGTGGGGGCAAGGGTGGTATATCCATATTAGCCTTCAAGAGGGGACTCTCGTCAGGCGGGAACCTTGACAAGATATCTATGGTTGACCTTGGAAACTCGGAAGTACAAAGAGCAGTCCTCCACTACCTCAAGACTTGCTTTGTCAAGATCACGATTCTGCAGCCAAGCTGCAGAACTACTGGACTTCCTTCCTATTTCAATGCACAGGTCAATCATGATACGTGGCTTAAACACCACAAAGAGGACCTGCCTCATATCACGTTCTGTGGAACAGTCGCTCTATTACAAGACGACCTAAGACGTTTCTTTCTCAGGGAACAACCAATGGGCACGTGGGTGGATGAGATCCAGCCATGGAAGGAACTGGCACAACGCAAGGTCACTTGCCAAACGATTATTGATCAGTGCACGACTGGTCTCAAAGATTCATTTGGACAATACATCCGCAAGCCAACACAGATGATGGCAAACAAAGAAGAGTTGTTGGCACCTTTCAGAGGCAAGCGTTGTCCAGGTAATCATGTGCACGCCAATGCTTGCAACAAAGAACTAGCAAGGGCGGCACAGTATACCTACAGAATGCAGTCACTGATCGTTGATGCGGTGCAAATCGCCAAAGATCTGTTTGCTTACGGTCGCGATCCATTCGCGAATCGCGAACGCAGCTATGCGTTCGTAACAAACAGTGCTGGCTACGACTTGGACGACCCAACAATCCGGAGACACCCAAACGGAGAAATCTGGCGACCACCACCTGGCGGTCTTGGGTGCCATGGCTGTGTGGACAACAACTACAAGCAATCACCAAAGCACAGCAGGGATCCGAAGATGTGTCGGTGGTATGATGTTGAACCATACTATTGGGACTGTCCAAGCTGTAAGAAGGAATATCAGAAGAGTAATCCTCACCACACCAAGATATCTGGCCAATGCAGATTCGCCGAAAAATGGAAGCTGCCAGATAACTTTGGTCAGCCGCACCCGGCGGGGCAAGCCGCTCCTGCGGCGCCAGCCGCGGAAGCGGCTCCAGCCGCAGAAGCGGCGCCAGCCGCAAAAGCGGCGCCGGCCGCGAGAGCACGCATGCGCGCGCCTAGGCCGCCACGGCCCGGTGAGGGCGATCCAACCGCAGGCGCCAGCAGCCATGACATCACCAGAGCCGAAGGGGCTAATGGTGGCAATACTGGCGCTGGCAGCTCTGACGATCACCGAAGACTGCCACAAGTTGCAGCAAGGCGCGGACGCATGGAGGGAGGAGATCCTCCACCACCGCCGCAGCCTCAAGCAGAGCCGAGGCCAAGGCCAAGGCTCCCTGATTGGACTCGCTTCGACGTTCAGCTCAGCCTCCAAAACCTGCGCAGCTTTGACCCAGCTGTAGTGCAGCGAGAACTCCGCAAACTCCACTTGAGATGGTTTCATGCCAAGGAGCCAAAAATGCGGATGATTCTAACTAAGGTTGGTCTGGGTGAAACCCGTTTGAGTCTGATCAAAGGCATTTGCGACTCGTGTAGAGAATGTCGAGCCTGGGACAAACCAGGCAACACGGTGATGCCTTCTGTGTCACTGCCAGGACGTTTCAACGAGGAAGTCGAATGTGATCTTTTCTTTTACAAGCAGGAACATATTGTTTTTCACATCATCGACCGTTGTATTCGCTGGGCAGCTGGCACAGAGATTCCTGATAAGACCATGCATACTGTTCTCGATGCCTATCACACAACTTGGATGCAACATGGCCCTGCTAAAATCTTATACTCCGATGGGGAAGGAGCACTGAATAACGATACAGCAAAGGCCATCCTTAAGGCTAAGGGAACAGAGCTTCGTATCCGAGCGCGTGGCCAACACGCCACGACTATCGAAGCTAGGAACGGCATCCTGCGACACCTCATACACGTGATGGGAGAAGAATTGAATAGATTAAATATTCCTCTGAATTTCACTCGTCTCCTACATGAAGCCTTGTTTGCCAGCAACGCATTTACCTTCTACAATGAAGTTTCTCCGTCCAATGCGCTGTATGGCAGACAACCAGCTATGCTTCCCGATTTCCCTGTCTTGGATCATGATCAGTCCGCTGAATCATCAGATCACTCAAGGGAGGAAACAATCAGGAGGGTTAGCCTGGAGGCAATCACGCAGGCCACTGCGGTTGCCAAGACGAACAGGGCTCTCCGTACGAAGACTACTGCTACGGGTGAATTTCACTACAAAGAGGGAGATCTCGTGGACTATCATCGCCCGACCACCACGAAAGACGACTGGGGTGGATGGAGTGGTCCATACCCGGTCATCCGCAACGAACCTGACCGAGGCCAGGTCATCGTGAAGGTCGGTAGTCGCGAGGTGCGAGTACAGTATCCTGACACACGACACACGCTGTACATCGAAGCACTTATGGTCCGCGAGATAGGATCGGACAATACGGCCCTTCGGACAGTATTGGCCTTTATTGCCGGTCTGCCAGCGGGGAAACCCGCCATGACTTTCGGATATCTACCAGCGAAACAGGGTCGGCTGCAGATGACTGCTGCGAGCCGACTTTCGCCTAAGGTGCACTTGGCTCTTCAGTACCTCATACGCAACTACTTTCGTATTGAAAACGTTGTTGCTGTACGACTTGCCAAGAGCCTGACGAAGTTGCCTGCTGCACCCTATGCAGACAGCTGTACACTAGTGCACTATGATAATGATGTGACCCCTGGTTTTCATTACTATGAAGCTGATGGCACTGCCTTGAACATCTACGACATCACAGGATCTACACACTCACGCATCATCCAGTGTCTTAAATCCAGGAAGCCGCCTGCTGGATTTGACCGAGACCTCACTAAGTTTGAGGAACTCGCTGATGGTCCACCACCAAGCGAGTCACCTCCAGCAGCTGCTCCTGAGCAGCCTCCTGCGGAGAACGATGGTCGGCTCCCGACCATCATAGAGGAAACAGAAGAAGATCTGGATGCCTTTGTCTTGAAGTCGTGGTATGCTGAACTGATGGATGACAGAACACTCCTTGAAGCTGACACAGAAGAAGTCATGCATACAGTTCCCACATACATGACAGACACACAGTGTGTGTTAGTCTCTACGACCTGTGAAGATGTGCAAGGCCACTTGCCGGAGCGGGGTCACCCGCCAGGATACGACATGGACACTTCTTACTACGTTCCTTTATGCTCCACGGATCCGGATAGCAAATATGATCTGGACTCCGATGAGCACGGGAAGTACATCGAGCTCTGCTTCACAGCAGACATGTCCAAAGTCGTCCTGTCCAAGCAGCAACGCCGATTGTTGGATGACAGCAGCGTCACAACTATGCGAGTATACGTTAGTGCTGCCTCCAAACGTGCCGTGGTCGTCAAGGAAGACGATCTACTCACGAAGGCCGACATCCAAGCAAATCCGGTCAAAGTTCCCAAAGCCCTTTACACAGAATTGAAGACTTGGCTTGACAATAAATGCTTTCAGATGACTGACTTGAGCAAAGCGTCTAACATCATGACTTCACGCTACGTATACAAATGGAAGTTTGTCAAGAACGAAAAGGGCGAAATGGAAAGGACGATCAGGTTACGCTTGGTACTCCGTGGCTTCATGGACCTTGAAGCCTTTGATGTCGAAACCTTCTCTGGCACGGCAAGGAGGTCAAGCCAGAGACTGCTCGCAAGTTCTGCTGCATGCAACAAAGCTTGGATCATCGCTTCCCTGGACATCAACATGGCTTTCTTGAAGGGACTGACCTATAGCGAGCTCGCCGCGGCAACGGGCGAGAAAGAGCGTGTGGTGTGCTTCACACTACCTCCTGGGTCAGCAGCTGTCCTTCGCACACTGCCAGGCTTTGAGTCATATGACGAATCAAAGCATTGTCTTCGGTGTCTGAAGCCGGGGACGGGCACGAAGGATGCTCCCAGGGCATTCTCGTTGAAGCTCAGGTCCATCACTAGGAGCTTTGGGCCACAGCCTACTTCATACGATGAAGAGTTCGAGATGAGCCCAAACCTCTTGGCAGCCAAACACGTTGATGACATTAATATGACTGGGAAGGAAGATGCTATTGACAAGTATGTCAAGTGTGTTGAAGATACGTTCGGAAAGTGCAAACTGAACAAGCACACAGACACAAACTGTGCCGTTCGGTACAACAAGACCGATGACGGGAGCGTCACTCTTGATCAGGACGAATACATCAAACAGCTTCGTCCTATCACACATCCAGAACTCACAGGAGCTGATCCTGAGAGCAAAGCGACAAAGACGATTTCTGATATGTTCGTCAGTCTTCGTGGCGCTCTAGCCTATGCGTTGATCACGCAGGTATGGCTGATGGTCTATGTTGTCTCACTACAACGTATCCAGGAACCGACAAACATCCAGGTACGACGACTAAACGCGGTTACCAGGAAACTACAGGCAGGTCCGAAGAAGATCGTGTATCAAGCTATGACCCCAACAGGAGAAGTCGACCTGCATAGCGATTCTGGCTATCGCCGTCTCAACGGAGATGAAGACGACGAAGTCAAAGGCTATGGTATCCGCGGGGCTAACCTGCTGAGGCGTGGCCACACGCAAGCGGGGAAACCCGTCGTGCACCTGGTGGACGCATACTGCAAGTCTCATCGACTGCAGGTGCGTTCGAGCTACTCTGCGGAAACACTGGCAGCAGCCCACAACTTGGAAGACTGCTACCCGACCATTGTAACGCTCCACGAGCTACACTCGGGACCATTGACCCCCACACAGTTAAAGAACATATTGGAAATGGGTGGTCTATGTATCAAAGTCACTCTGACTATTGATGCCGAGTCTGTCTTCAAGTCTTTGTCTAGCAAAGATCTGAAGAAGCCCACAGAATGTACTCTGCTTGGGCACATTAGCTGGATCCGCCAGATGATGGAGCGCGGAATCGTTGAAAGCGTTCAATGGTGTGACACGCGGGATATGACTGCCGATGGTCATACCAAAGGTAGTATTGACCGCGCGTTGCTCCTACAAGTAATGGCCGGCCAGCAATCCTTCAAGCACGAGCTGAAGAAACATACTCCGTATAGGGCGGGCAGGTCGTCTCAGGACGGCCCTGCCTCCCGAGCTAGCGGGGAAACCCGCGTGCAGGTGCGCTCTAGTAGCGAGGAAACTCGCCGGTAGCGAGGCTACTCGCGCGCCCTTGCCTTGTAGGCAGCCGCTGCTGCTTAGCACTGTTTTTCCGCGTAATGTAGAAGTGCGGTGCCTGCTCGTCTCCTCCCCCTCCGACTTTAAACGGAGAAGGTTAAAGGCGAGGTATAAATCGAGCATGTACCGCTGCCGTGCCTGGCTCAAGCCGGGCCCGGCCAAATATGTGATTGTGCCTCACCGAGGCGCACGATTGTATCTGAGATCGGAAAATACCTTTTCCATTGACGATGCCCATCCTATCCTTTACTCCAGATCCCATGCTTCGTCTTGCTCTCTTGCTCATGCGATATGAGCCAAAGCCTGGGATATGGGAACGCCTAAGGCGTAATATATATCTAAGCTTACCAACATGTTTTCGACTATGCCAACCTCTCCCCAGCCAAGCTTTCGAAGAGCTCCAAATGTGCGAGAGCTGGCCTGGAAGTGCCTGCTGCCGAGATTCCCGCCGTCTGTCTACGCCGCCAAAGCCAAGTCAATGATCGATTGCGTTCTCGTTTCCCAGTGCCTTCAGGATTGCGCTGGCAAGCCCCTGGGTCCTCCAGGAGTGCCCCCTGAGTTCCCGTGTGCTTGCATACTGCGGCCTCGCCGTTGCCCGGCTTGGTCGCGCCACAGAAGATGCCCGCCGAGTCGCCCCTTGGACCCGAAGCCCGCGCCGAGGCCTGGAACAGTGCCGCCGCCGCCCTGTGCCAGACGGGGGCTCTCCTGGCCCAGGGCGCCACTTTTTGACGCCCTGTGCGGAGCCCTGGGCCAGGCTTGCCAGATGCCGGCCTCCGACCTCCCCGCCTGCTTCAGCGAGGCTGCCGACGCGCCATTGGGGGGCCACGGGCCGAGAGGACACGGGCCTCGGCTGAGATGGGCCCAAGCTCGAGCGGATCGACGAAGCAGCTGGCGCTCGCTCGCAGCCTTGATCGGGTTGCTGAAGAAGATGCAGGGCGGTGTACGTCGCGCCCTAGCTATGCAGCAGGGCCCCGTTCCGACTTCCAGAGCACCCTGGAGGACTTCCCAGATGGGCCGGTTTTCTTTGGCGATGTCGACGAAGTAGGGACATTGCATCGAGTTGTTCAAAGCTAGCTTTCGAGCGGCGCTCGTCGGCCTTAACAGCGGTAGCGTAAACGTCGGCGTAGCAAAATATTTATTCGACAAGCTGTTGGACAGCGCTGATCGAGCCCTCGATCGAGAAAAGCAAATCACCGACCGACCGACGAACAAAGCTGGAGGGATGGGGTCAAAACAAGCATTCAGAAAAGGAGCCGGATGGGGACATGTGTGGTCCAACGACCTTTCTTGCTGGAGGCCTCGCAGAGCTTGCGGCGCCAGCGAAGGAAGATGGTCTGGAAGACCTTGCGACCTTCTTCCTGCCAAAGCCGAGCGGCTGTCTAGCATTTGGGGCACCGGGCCCTGCGAGCAACGGCGCCACGCGGCTTGCGACGGCTTCCACCCGGGGCATGTTGCGCTGCTGGACCAGACGGAGCTCGAGCTTGTCGCCGCTTCCTTAATTCTTGCGAGACCGTGGGATTTTAGCCGACCCGTCTGCTCGCCGCCGTCGTTTCTTTCGCCCCAAGGCATCAGCAGCAGGAGGTCAAGGGGAATCCAAGCTGTAGGGCGCTAGGGCTCATGACACCATTCTGGAGTCTCTGGGATCAGGCTAGGTAGCCACTAGCGCGACAATGAGTCTTTCAAAACACAAGGCTTTATCTAGCACGCCAAACTAGGCGATGAATCCTCGAGACAGTGCACTTGCAAGCGTTTCAAGCATAGTTTGCTTTTCAAGGGGGTTAAGTAGATTTGCCGCCGCCGCCGCTCTGTGGGGCCTATCTGACAGTTGTGAGCATGCCAACCGGGGTAAGTGGTCTAACGAGCAGGCTCCACAGATTTCAATCAGGCTGCCGCGGTTTTGATAGCCAACCAGCGTGCTGGCCCAAGCAGTCCTTGTCAGCAGATGGCGTGCCGGCGTGTTGTCACGCTCGGTGTCTGGGGCCAGGAATACCCGAATTTCGACGCGTACATTTTCATAGATGACTCCTTTCCCCTGCGTCGCCGCACGAGAGCGGGGGGGGTGGCGGAGAGAGGGGCAGAGCCTTCGGGGCAGAGCCTTCAGGTTGATTTCAAACGTCACATCACACTTTTCGCCTCCTGCTCCTCTCTTTCTCGTTTTGCCTCTCTCTCCCTCTTTCTTTTTCTTTCTATCTCTCTCTCTCTCTTACCCTCTCTCTGTTTCCACATTTCTCTCTCTCTCTCTCTCTCTTTCTTTTCTCGCTGGTGGGCGTGCGCATTGACTCACGCGGTGGGGGTCTTACTGAAGGAATATTTCCTGAGGAGTCCTCACCACTAATCTTTTCTGAAGGAATCCTTCAGGAGGAGCCGTCACTGAAGGAATGCAAAAGGAATCATTCGCCGAGGTCCTTACTAACTAGAAAGTCTTCAATCTGATTATTGCCAACCGAATTCGTTGTTCAAGGATTCATTGCCAAGGATCCATTTCCACGGAACCCTCGAAGGAATCCACACCAAAAGAATGCCTACGAAGAGAATCTGCATTCAAGGAAGCATTCGGTAAAGTTTTAGACAAAGCTGAAGGGCCCTCATGCGGAAGTGTAGTGAGATCCAGCGGGCTCTCCGTGTGTCCTACGGGTGCTTCCAACTATTCGATGAAGGGGCCCGAGCGAATCCCTTTCCGTGTTCCCGGCGTTTTTCGAAGGAGTTCTTACACAGGCCTCAAGATTCCGGAACCCAGCGAATTTCGCTTAAGTATGTCAGAGCTGTATCGGGTCTTCTCAAGGTTTCTGTGCATCGCCGTAGAAGCTTTGCTGGGAACTTCCTAGGCCTGTAGGTCGAATGCACAGGGTCCGATGTGAGGCGTATAGCGTATTTGGTATGATTATATCAGAGCTGTGTGGGGTTCCAATCGAATACTGTCTGTGATTCCCAACGAGTGCCCTTAGACCTGTCGGCCGGTCGTATCAGTCTTCATGTGATATCTAGGCAGTTGTATTCCGTGTATGTTAGAGCTGTCAGGCAGTTGTAGTGGGTTCGTTGTATGTACCACTCCGATATGGTTATATCTTTGAGCAGAGTTGGGAGAACTCGGTGGGATATTGGCCAGGATTGCAGGATTCCGTTCGAGCTGCAGGCGTTTAGGCATGACCAGAAGGCGTTTATGAGAGCTGCATGACGCCTCGGATGTGGTCGGATTCAATCATATGCAAAAACGGCTTTATCAGCAGGATGTTGTTGCTGCTGTAGGTTGCTCGTGGGGGGCATTTTCGAAGGTGCTGGCAGGCGCGTGGTAATGTTGATTCAAAGGAGAAGGAGGAGGAGGACGAGAAGGAGGAGAAGGAGGAACAGCTGGAGGAGGAGGACCACTATGAGTATCAGGAGGATGATGCTGATGTTGTTGATGCTGATGTAGACGATGATGAACATGCTGATGCTGATGATGATGCTGATGACCCTGATGATGATGGTTGTGATGGTAGTGATGCTGATCATGATGGTGATGCTGATGATGACGGTGGCGGTGGTGATGCTGATTACGATGATGATGCTGATGCTGATGATGATGATCATGATGATGGTAATGATGATGTTGATGCTAATGATGATGATGAGTATGATGAAGATGATGATTGTGGTGATGATGATGATGATGATGATGCCGATGATGCTGTTGCTGCTGATGATGATGATGCTGACGATGATGATGCAGATCATGATGATGACGATGGTGAGGATGATAATGATGATGATGACGGTAGTGGTGTTGTTGATGATGATGATGATGATGATGATGATGATGATGATGATGATGCTGATGATGATGATGATGGTGTTGGTGGTGGTGTTGGTGGTGATCATCATGATGATGCTGATGATGAAGATGATGATGTTGATGATGATGCTGATGCTGCTGATGCTGATGATGATCTGAGGAGGAGGAGGAGGAAGAGGAGGAGGAGGAGGAGGAGGACAAAGCAAAGCAGGAGGGCTCAACATACCCTCACCCCCTGGCGACTCCCTCTTGGCCCAGTCTCGAAAACGGGACGGATGAAGGGAAGGAGGCAAGAGGAGGACGAGGAGGAGGAAGGTGTGGGGGACGAGGGCGGGGCCGCCGAGGCTTCTACTACTACTCGCCGCCCGGCCTGCGGTACAGCTCCGACGAGGACCGGGGTGTTCCCTTCGCAGCGGCGCGCGCCCAGCGGGCGCCGGGCGGCAGCGCCGCCTGGCCCGCGCGCGCGCACGCGCGCGCCGCTGCGGAACGACTCGCGCGCAAGCGCGCGCACGGCCTCGCAGTGGCGCGCCGCGGGGCAGTGCCGCTTCGCCGCGCACAGTGGGGCGCCGCGACGCGCGCGCGCGCTTGCTTGTTGCAGTGCGCCCTGTTGTTCGCAGGGCTCCCCGCGCGCAGGGCGTGGGCGCGGGCGCGGGGGGGAGGTGATCGGGCGCGGGGGGAGGCGGGGGGAGGCGGCCCAGACCGCCAATGCGATGATCTTCGAGAGCTGAGGACCCACCATGGATGGCGATCCTCCATCGAGGACCGAGGAAGGAGACACGGCCTCTTTCCTTCTCGATCCTCGAGGTTCCAGGGTCCATGACTCACCGAGGGTCGAGGTTGCTTGTTCTGGTTTGGCCACCTTCGGGGATCTCCCGTACCTCCTCATCCGCCCTTACTCATTATCAGAGGTTGCGGGGTGAGACCGAGGGGAAGCGTGAGGTGCCCCAACCGGGAAATCGATTCGTTCTGTGCGTGACGTGCGTGCGGGTGAGGCGAGTCGAAGCTGCTCGAGTTCGTCCACTGGCTATGGCCAAATCAGCCAAAAAAGGGCGCCCCGATCTCAGCCGCTGTGTGAAAGTTATCCAGATGGCTGTCCCGATGGCTGTCCCGATTGTTGTGCTGATGGTTATCCCGATGGTTGTCTCGGAGGCTGTCCTGATGGCTGTCCCGATGGCTGTCCCGATGGCGGTCCCGATGGTTGCCCCGATGCCTGTCCCGATGGTTGCCCCGATGGCTGCCCCGATGGCTTTCCCGTTGCCCGTCCTGATGCCTGTCCCGATGCCTGTCCCGATGGTTGTCCCCATGGCTATGCCGATTGCTGTCCCGATTGTTGTCCCGACGATTGTCTCGACGGTTGTCCGATGCTTGTCCCGATTGTTGTCCCGATGGCTGTCCTGATGGCTGTCCCGATGGCTCTCCCGATGGGTTGTCCGACAATCATTGTCCCGATGATTGTCCTGATGGCTGTCCCGATGACTGTCCCGATGGCTGCCCCGATTATTTTCCCGATGGTCGTCCCGATGGCTGTTCCGATGGCTGCCCCGACGGCTGTCCCGATGGCCGTCCCGATGGTTGGCCCGATTATTGTCAAGATGGCTCTCCCAATGGCTGGCTCGATGGCTGTCCCGATGGTTGCCCCGATGGCTGCCCCGAGGGCTGTCCCGATGCCCGTCCCGACGGCTGTCCCGTTGGCTGTCCCGATGCTTTTCCCCATGGTTGTCCCGATGGATGTCGTGATGGCTATCCCGATGCTTGTCCCGATGGCTTTCCCGACGGCTGTCTTGATGGTTGTCCCGATGGCTGTCTTGAGGATTGTTCCGATCATTGTCCCGATGGTTGTCTCGATGCCTGTCGGATGGTTTTGCTGTCGGATGGTTTTCCCGATTGCTGTCCCCATGCCTGTCCCGACGGTTGTCCCGACTGATTTCCCGATGGTTGTCCCGACGGCTGTCCCGATGGCTTTCCCGATGATTCTCCCGATGTTTGTCCCGATGGTTGTCCCGATAGTTGTCCCGATGGCTGTCCCGATGATTGTCCCGATCGCTATCGCGATGGCTGCCCCGATGGCTCTGGAGAGGCCGCGTGGGAACGCGCGGGAAGCACCAGAAAGGCTGAGAAGCTTGGGCCCGGGCCCCTGAGGATCGACGGGCCTGAGGACACTCAAACGTGTGCCCGAGGGCTCGGTGGTGGATTCGTGAAGGGGCGGGGTCCAAGGGACGCGGATCCAGCGTAATGAGCTACGGTGGGGGCGTTGGTTGAGGAATGTGCCCAGGAGGCTTCCGGCCCTGGGGGCTTCCTTATCTGGTCGAAGGCGCCGGCGATATCCATGGCGAATCCAGGATCGAAGTTCCACTGGCTTCCAGACCCTGGGTCCCTTACCGAAGGTTTCCTTCTCCAGTGCCACCACAGTGCAGCCTCAGACGCTGACGTAAGGACCCGCTGGGGTTCCGGAGGGGCTCTCGGGCTTTCGGGCCGTTCCTTCGGGCGTCCGTCGTGGTCAGCCTGTCTGAGGCCCGGGCCTGCCGTGGCCGGAGAGTCGCCCCGTCGCTCCTTCGCTCCTGCGCTCCCTGCTGCTGGTGCGAGGAGGCTGCAGGGGTCGTGGCCCTGGGGAGCGTGGCTCCAGCGCAGGTTGCCAGGGGTCGTGGCCCTGTGCCCTGGGAGCAGACTGTGCATGGGCAAGGCGCCCTCGAGGGCGCGAAGCTATTCGCGCTTCGCGCTTCGCGGTCCTCGTTCCTTCTCCCCCTCCTCCTCGTCCTCCTTTTCTCCCGTTGGGGGGGGGCGGCGCGAGAGCGCGAAGTTGTTCGCGCTTCGCGCAGCGCGAGGCGCGAAGTTGGGAGCCCTGGATGGGATCGTGGCCCCCAGGAGCGCAGAGCCGTGGTGGTTTGCAAGAGGCCGTGGCCTCGGGAGCGCGGGCCGAGGGGGCAACTCCCGAGGCACCGTGGTCGGGAGCCCTGGGAGCGCCGAGCCGGCGTGCTCGTGCCTGCCCGTGGGAGGCGGGGGTCCCTGGGCCGCCCCCGGAGAGGCGAGACTTGAGAGGCCTTCCAGGGTCCGGAGGAGAGACAGGGGGGTGGGGGGGGCAGGACGGGGCTCAAGAGACGGGGGTCAGTGCAAACTGGGATCCGTCAGAGCGCCGGGGCTTGCAGGGTCCTGGAGAGCCAGGGTCGCACTGACTCGGGCTTGGGCGCATGATTCTGCAGGGTCCTGCAGGATCTTGCAGGATTTTGCACGGCCTGGCTGACCCCGGCCCGGGTCACCAGCTCCCTGGGCAGGCACTTCAATATCTTCATCCTAACCACGCTGAAGCCAATGCAATGTGATCCTCTCAACCTGGGGTCCCCATCAGGAGCTGGCAGCTGTGTGTGCTTTTAGACCGTAGCGTCTTCGGGTCGTAAAGATGGTGCCCCCGCTCCGGCGTTGGCCACATTTCGGGATCGGCGCACTGCTTCCGTCATTCGGCCTGGCGCTCTCGCCTCGGCGCGAGCCACACTTCTGGATCCGATGCCTTCTTCGTCGTTGCCCCCCCCCCCCCCCCTCCCTTCCTCTCCGCGCTCCTCCGCCTCCTCCTGGCCCCCCCCCCCCGTGCTGCTGCTCCTCCCACTGTGTACAGAAGGCCCCCCTGACAAAATGAGTAAAGAAAACACAGAAGGCCCGTCAAATCCTGGCGACTGCGCGAGCGCACCTAGCTCACTCCTCTCTTCTCATCTCTCCTGCCCTTTCTTCTCATCTCCGTTGTCCGCTCTCCCTTTCCCCTCCGTCTGCCGTTGTCTCTGTCCCCACCCATGCTCTCCAGGTGGATCCATGAGCAGAGCACGTCGTCTTGGCATGGCCGATCTGTTCTTGATCTGCTCTGTGACGCATTCTCTCCGCCAGGAGTACGTGGCTCTGCTGCGAGAGGGGCTCGACCGGAAGACGGCATGGTTCAAGGAGCGTGCGTGCCAGTGTGTGTGTGTGTGTCGCTCTCTATCTCTCTCTCGCTCTGTGATCTTGATCCCTCCCTCCCAACCCTCCTGGTGGTGGAGTGGCTGCTTCAACCGCCGCTGCTTCCGCTCGCCGTCGCTCTGCCGTGGCCAGCGGGTCCTTGCTTGTCCGCCGTCCTTCGCATAGGTTTCAGGCCTGCCGGCCACCACCATGCCCACCATCCAACACACACACACACACACATCACTCGCCAACCACCACCCCCCACTGCCTTGCATCGTGCACCCACTCACCAGCCAGCGCCCACCGCTCCTCCTCCATCACCCACGCCAGCGAAACCCAGCACCAATCCCCACCGCCATCACCACCACTCATCCCAGCATTCCAGCGTTGCCCTCCTCGGGCAGGGCCATACTCACGTGCGTTGTCCATGCCAGCTTGCGGTGGGGATTCGTATGCCTCGCCACACGGGGAGGAGGAGGTGGGGGAGGAGGAGGAGGAGGTGGTGGTGGTGGTGGTGGAGGAGAAGGAGGTGGAGGAGGAGGAGGAGGAGGAAGACCCACACTTCCAGCCCGCTTAGCTTCTGCCATTGACCATCTCTCGGGGCACTCTCCTGCTACATGCCGCCCAGATGGGGCCAGGGCAGAAGATGGGGTCGATGGATTATCTCGGCCCGATTCCCCGCCCCATCCCGACGTCGCCGCTGCGTCGCCGATGTATCGGTGATGCGGTGCGATCTTCCAGCCCCATGTAATCTGGACGGCGATGCATCCGCGATGCGCTGAGATCCGGGGCCCGATTTCCCCCCATCCCAAGGTCGCCGATGCATCGCCGATGCAGCATCAGCGATGCGGTGCGATCAGCTGTCTTCGTCTCCTCTGGCCTCAAGTGGTCGTCATCCGCTTGCTATGTTGAGGCTTCACGAGTTACCATACTGTGATCTGGTGCGCTTCGAGCAGAGCTCCTGCAGACCGATGCGTGTTAGCTGTTAGCACGTAGGCGTCGTCATCGCCAGAGAGCGAAGCTCGATGCCCGCAGCCAGGAGTTTCGCTGAGTCCCCAATCCTGGGCGGAAGTAGGGGAGGATCAGGAGGAGGAGGAGGAGGAGGAGGAGGAGGAGGAGGAGGAGGAGAAGGAAAAAGAGGAAAAAGAGGCAAAGCGGGACAAACATGACAAAGGGGAGAAGGAGGCCCGAGAGAGGCGCTGGACATCCACCACCTCCGCACGAAGAAGGGCGCCGTGCTGTGAGGGAGCGCCTCGCTCCCCCCGTGCGCTCCGCCGCTGCCCTCTCGAGGGCCCAGGCCCAGGCGTCGACCCGGAGATCCGAGGGCACGGCTTTTGCCGGTCCGGCGGCGTCTCTTGGCTACTTCGGCCTCCGGGGCCCGTGGCCGGGGGCCATCCAGCATGGATCCGGGGCGAAGCGCCACCCCCGGGGGAAGAGGTCGGGACCTCTGGGGCCGCGGGTTGAGGGCATCATGTCGGCGGATGTCTGGGGACCCGCGCCGCCGCAGAGAGCTCGAGGCGGCCAGCTCGTCACGCTCTGTGGCCTCTGCGCGCCCGTCTTCGCGGCTTCCGGGGCCGTCCACGGCCGGCCCGGGTCTGTTCATATTTTGGTATAGTCCCCAAACAGGGTGGTGACAACACCGGGCAGTGAGTCTCGGGCGATTTGGTATCACCACCCGGTTTGGGGATTCGTGTGGTTTTTCGGGGATGCCCCGAACGCTGGTGGGTCCAGGGGTCACCAACCTCGGCGGTGACCCCGCGTCCCAAAACCTGGCGGTGACTTCTTGGGGGTTCCAGGTCGTCACCTGCTATCTCACCACCTGGTTTGGGGGCCTCTTTATTCAGGAGCGAAAGAAGGACGTACATGTACATGAATCCAAGCTGGTTTCGAGAGCACGCATTGCACAAATGTTCGTATAACGCAGCCCGTCTCGCGAATCGAGGGGCCGTGTTCATGTACATAGCTGGGCGCGTACGTCCTTTGTGGGCTCCTCATTTATCATGGAGGTCCCGGGGCCCGACGATGCAAGGGACGTCGGGGCTGCGGGCCGTCGGTGATCGCCGCCCCGCCCCCCCCCCCCTGCCGCCTGTTCCCGCTCCCGGGGCGGTGCCTGCGAAGCATGGCGGGGCCATCGTGGCGGCCGCTCGGCTTTCGGCCAGGCCCTCCTGCGCTCAGGGTTCGTCCTTCTCGTCGTCCTCGCCTCCGTCGTCGTCGTCCTCCTCCTCCTCCTTTTCCTCCTTCCCCTCCTCCTTCCCCTCCTCTGTCCCTCGAGACCCCGCCCCCTTCACTCAATCTTTCCTCCCCTCGCCCATTCTTCCCCACTCCTCCCCTTCCCACGATGCTCTTCATTTTTTGCCTCTTCGCCCCGCCGCTGTTTCTCCTCCGCCGCCTCCTCCTTCTCCTCGCCCTCTTCCTCGTCCCCGTGGACGCCGACCGCCCGCAGCTGTCCGAAGGACGCCCTACCGGCTACGCTTCCCCATGGGTGCGACAATTGCACGCAGACTGTGAGGAAGCGGCTAGAGTTCTAGATAGCAGCGTCTTGGATGAGCTAGTCGATGACTTGGGGATCTTGGGGGACCAGGAGCGGGCTTCGGAGTTTGTCTTGATCGATTTCTCGGAGCTCAGGGCCAGGGTCTATTCTAGAAGTATACCACCACCATCGGAGCAAAAGCTGTTGGCCCGGAATCGGGTTACAAAAGGGGATCACTACGGTAACGAAATTCATGCAGAGGTCGGGTTGCCAACCTGCGCCCTTCGGTCCCCACATCTACTTGAACAGGGGGAGCTGGGAGAGGAAGATGACAGGCTGGTTTGCGGGGTGCCCAGGGAGTTCTGGTTTTATCTGCGAGGCGACCTTTTCTCATAGACGGGAGCTGATGACTCATGTACGTCGTGTTCATGGTCTTCACAAATTATTTCACCAGCTTACCCCGAGCAACATCTGCATCACTTGCAGGCAAGTGTTTGCAAGCAGTTCTACCGCGGCCCGCCACTTGCAAGGCTCACTGGCCAGGGGAACGTGTGAGACCAGGGGGCCCTCGACATCGAAACCGACAGCGACAAGCCTGGCGTTTCTGGCATGCCCCTGATGTCCGCATGAGGGCTCGAGCCTCCTGCAACTGTGCGACCCTGTGTGCGGTCACCTTCCATACCAACCACCGGTACCCTCTCTCTTCCTCGCGCGGGTGTCCGAGGCGGCGGCCGCGGGCGGCAGCGCGGGCTCCGACGTGGCGGTGCCCTCGCGGCTCGAGGAGGAGGACGAGGAGGAGGAGGACGAGGAGGAGGAGGAGGAGGAGGAGGAGGAGGAGGAGGACGAGGAGGACGAGCATGTCCTCCCGCAGGTGGCTCTTCGACGGCGATGGCGAGGAGGCAGGGGCCCAGACGAGGGGGGCAGGGGGCGGTCGCCCCACCGCCGGCGGCGGCAGCAGCAGGCAGGAGCGGCTGCAGGCGGCGACGAGCAAGCTCATCCTGTGGTCCTTGTCGCGCGGAGTCGCCGACGTCTCGCCCGCAGCGTTCCAGGCACGAGGTATTGGCGTCAGGCGGGCTGGTCGCAGCGTGCCAGCAGTCGAGACGATCGTACGACAAGGAGTTGAAGGACCTGGAGGAGAAGGGCAAAAATGGCGAGAAGGTGGACTTCCGCAAGAGGCGGACCGCCACACATGTCCATCGTCATGGGCGCGGCCTACTACGGCGCGACGTTCACGTCGTCGGCGGGCCCCAAGCAGGAGGAGCAGGAGAAACTGAATAAGTAGTTCGTCGAGATGTGGGAGGTCATCAGGCGGGGCGAGATGCTGGAGGTGGCGAGGGCGTGCCCATGCTTTCGTCTGAAAATCTTCCGCAAGGGCGAAAGCGCCCCGCAGAAGGGGGCTTTCTACATGAAGTTCCACCGAGATTCGGCGCTTTGCAAGCATATCGCGACGCTGATGGAGCAGCTCGTGATTATGGAGGGTGGCGTGTATCTGCCTGGCCCAGCCCCGAGGGGGCCGTTGGACCGCGAAGTGTCGTCACTGATCGGGAACGATCGCTAGTGAGCCGGATGCAATCCAGTCTCCGATTTCAGCAGCTCGTGGCACGGGGCATTGTCGATCATAATGCGCCTCTCGAGGCCCTGGGGGCTCGTTCATTGAGTGCGCGTGCGCGCGAGCTGTGCCTAGCTACTCAAATCCTGAGCTGCCAACAGTACCCGTCGTAGTTTTGCCGTCTCACTTGCGAGGGTTTGGTAGAGGGAGGGGGCGGGCGTCGTCCAGTGGTCGTGGTCGGGTGTCGGGGGGTCGGGGAAGGGGGGGGGACTCGTCCCGTGCCTGAGAGCCCACCCAGCAGGGCTGCGTGCTCGAGCGCTGGTATGTGGCCAGGGCCAGCGCTGCTCTGCAGAGGGCGGCGCTGGGCAGAGTGTCAGGTAGTGGCATACAGTGGAATCCTTCAGAAGGCTCGGCGGCGTTGCTTGCGAAGTCAGGTTCGTTTGGTTGAGGAACTGTTCACTTGGATTCCCAAAGTTCCAGTCCAGTCCAGTTTTCCTCGTCCTCATCGTCGTGCCTTTCCTCCTTTTCCTCATCCATTCCTTGTTCCAGCTCCTCATCTTCATACCTTGTTAGTCTTATTTGTATTGTGCTATGCCGTCTTACGTTGACAAATCTAGTTTCTAGTATTAGCCGTTCTATTCGTATTACCATTATTCCTTCCCTTGCTCCTTCTGTTCTTCTCCACCTCTTCCTCCACCTCGCTCATCATTCCTGGCTCCCTCTCCCCCTCTCTCTGTCCTTCCTTTCTCTCGCCCACCCACTCCTCATGCTCCTCCTCCTCCTCCTCCTCCCTCACCCCTCCTCCCTTTCTTGGCTAGGCGCTGCGGTGCTCTGTCTGTCGAGCAGTGCAACCCTGGTCCTCCGCCGCCTCCTTCCTTCTCCTCCTCCTTCCTCCCCCAATGACAAAAAGATATAGGAGGAGGAGGAGGAGGAGGAGGAGGAGGAGGAGGAGGAGGAGGAGGAGATGGAGGAGGAGGAGGAGGAGGGGGAGGAGGAGGAGAAGGACGGGAGGGAGAGGTGGGGATGAGGGAGAGTTTGGGAGGAGGAGAGAGAAGGCTGGAAGGAGGGGGGGGACGAGTGGAAGGAGGAGGACGGGGAGGGAGGAGGAGGAGGAGGAGGAGGAGGAAAACCAGAGGAGGAGCAGGAGGGAGGGGGGGGGGGATGCTGGGACCGGCGGCCGTCACGAGCGCCTACTCGGCTAGCCCACCCGCGAGGCAACGCTTCTCCTGCATTTTGGCCCGCCCTCGCCGTCATTAGGGCCGCGGCTTTGATGCCAGCGTGCTGGTGCGCTCGGAGGGCTGTATTCAGTGAAAAGGAGTCGGGGGGCCCTCGCACGCAGGCGTCGTTTAAAGAATTTCAAGATCGTCTGCGTAAA
Organism: Prorocentrum cordatum; assembly: GCA_963575745.1. Taxonomy (NCBI): domain Eukaryota; class Dinophyceae; order Prorocentrales; family Prorocentraceae; genus Prorocentrum; species Prorocentrum cordatum. The sequence goes on from CAUYUJ010002436.1 coordinate 359,009, forward strand.
TAGCCTTTCGGAGGTCCTCGCTCAATTTTTCGGTCGGTGCTGGAGTCCCCCTCGCGGCGACTTCTGCTCCGCCCGTGGCGCGATTTGCGCGCCATGGGAGGGGGCCAGGGGGGCACACGCACAGTCACACACACACAGACTCACACCCTCACACACACACACACACTCGCACACACTCTCACACACGCACACACACACACACTCACACACACACACACTCGCACAGACACACACACACTCGCACACTCTCACACACAGATATTCACGCACACACACACACAATCACACATTCGCACTCACACACGCGCTCTCGCACACACACACACACACACGAGCACACACACGCGCACACACATAACTATACATACATGCATACATGCATACATACAGGCACAAATACGGACATACAAGCATACATACATACATACATGCATACAAACAAGCATGGACACAACACATACATACATACACATACATACTACAGACAGACGGACAGACAGACATACATACGGCCAGACAGGCAGGCATACATATTGACAGACAGACAGACATAGGTACATACACTCATACATCCATACATCCACACCCACACATACATACATACAATCATACATACATACATACATCGATCCATCCATCCATACATACATACATACATGCATGCATACTTGTATACATACATACACACACATGCACGTACACACACACCCATACACACGACCACATACATATATATATATATACATATACATATACATCTATACGTCGATACATACATGCATACATACATACACACATGCATACATACAGCCAGACATACATGCATCCATAAATTCAACCACGCACGCATTTACATTCATACATACACGGTCACCTACAAGCATACATACACTCATACTCACGCACATACAGGCATACACATTACCATACACATACATGCACACATGCATACACACATACACACATACAGACATACACGCACACATGCATACACACATGAATGCATGCGTACAGGCATACACCCACATATACACCTAGCTACACACATACACACATACATACATGCAAGCATGCATACATACACACAGACGTGCATACACATCTACATACAGTCATGCATGCATGCATACATGCAGACATACACACATACACACATACGTACATACAGACGTACACGCATACACGCAAACACCTGTACACATACACACATACACGCGTTCATGCATACGTGCATACACATAAAGACACACATGCACACAGACCTCATATACAGAGACATACACATACATACATGCACGCATACATACGTACACACATGTACACATACGTGTAATCAAACAAACATGCATGCGTACACACGCACACACATGCAAACAAACACATATATATATACATATATATATATATAAATAAATGCATGCATGCAGACACACATACATGTATAACGTCACACACACACATCCAGACAAACACGAGCGTACATATACACACATATATCGCATACACACAAACATCGACACATCCATACATCCATACATACATACATAACGCACGCACACATACATGCACATGCACACATACATACATACATTCATTCATTCATTCATACATACATACATACACACATACATACATACATACATACATACTTATCCTGCATGCGTGCATACATACATACATATATACAGACATACAGAGACAGGCAGGCAGGCAGGCAGACAGACAGACAGACAGACACGCAATGCTCCTGGACCCAGGATGGGCCTGGCCAGGGGCGGTGGCTCTGTCTAGGTCTCGCCCCCCAGCCCTCTGCGCCGGGGCCACCGCCGCCAAGTTGCGCAGACAGGGGGGGGCTCTCCGCCCTGCCGTGTCACCCCACGGCCTTCCGCGGCTGGCGCGCGCCCATGTTGCCCCGCGCGCTCGCCGCCGTCGCCAGCGACAGCGCGGAGGAGGGGTCGTCCACGGAGCATGGCGGCGAGGGCCTGGAGGCCATCAGGCCCTAGGAAAACCTACGCCAGTGTCTGGACGTGGGCTCCCAGAGGTTTTCGTCGGTTCCTGCAGGTTTTCCTGCCTCGAGGTGCGTTCTAGCAGCTGCGCCTCGCCGAGAGGGTTCTGGGGGTGCTCGAAGCGTCCCGAACGGCCGCTGCAGACACGAGTGCTGTCCGCAAGCCATGGAGGGAGGAGATCGGCTGCGCGTGAGAGAGTGGCTTTTCGCCAGAGTTACCTCTGGTGCGTGGCTTCAGTGGGGAGCGGCGGGGGGGTAAACCCGATCACAGAGGCCGCTATTGTCGACCGTGTGCAACGATCGGCAAGCCGTGAAGCAAAGATCACTGTCGCCCAGGATCACTCTTAGGTCTAGCCGAGGTCAAGTCCGAACACCCTGGGTGACCCACGGGAGCACGAAGGCCATCGTGCTTCGGATGTGGTGGTTTGAGCAGAAGAGTCCATGGCGGCCTCGCGAATGCGCGAGGATAGGCCGTGCGTCGCGGATCGCGGATCGCGGTGCGCGAAGTTCGGTGACCTAGCTATCCCGGTGTCGTGAACGAAGACATGGGCGGGCGCCTTTGCTCCGTCTTGGGCCTGCGTTTCTAATCCGGTTCGGGCCTTTGGGACCTTCATGGCTCGATCTGGCTCTGGAATTCCTCGCGTGGAGGCCCGGCAGAGTTGCGGCCTTGGGGTCCCTTTTGTTGGATGAGGGTGGTGAGTGGCACGCCGCACGGGTGCGCACAGACAGCCCGTGAACGTGGTTCTCACCGCCTTGCATTTGGCCGCGGAATGTGGGGGGGCTCCTGTCAGGCCTGAGGTTAGTTTGTCCCCTGGCCGCCGTTGACCCGAGAGGCTGGCCAGCCACCCCGCCGCCTTGGGCGGCACGCGGCGGTGGCCGCCGTGCTTGGAGCGCTCGTGGTTCTCGCGACGGCTGCGTTCGCTGGCCGCTCCATGCTGCACGACGGGCGAGTGCAGCTGAGCCGAGTGGCGCAGGGCGCCGTGGTCCTCGAGGTCGAGAACTTCAAACTGTACGCTGCCGCTGCTACTGACCATGCCCCTCGTAGATCTTTTCTTGGTGTAAAGAGCCCTGTGGCATACGGTCAAGACGCTGAAACAAGGTCCACTTTGGGCTTCGGAGGGCTTTGGTTTTCTGCCCGCTCCTTAGATCTCGATTGGGGAACCTGTTCGTGTTCGAGGCTCGCCGAAGCCAGACAAGCCCCTTCATGCCTTACTTGGCCACGACAGCACGAGGACTGTATCCCAGGGTGTCTACACACCGATCGTGGGACCAGGAGGGGCCTGGCGAGCAGCAGCGGCGGTGTATTGTCGGCAGTTCCCCATGGAGGTGACGGCGGACGCAGCCAGCGGGGCAGGCGTGCAGGCTGTGAGGGACAACGTCACCGAGCTCCAGACGCAGATGCACTCCCTGGAGGAGGCGGCGGGCCCGGCCAGCGCGGCAGCCGTGCAGGCCCTGAAGGACAACATTACCGAGCTGCAGTCGCGGCTGAGCTACCTGCTGGAGCGCTTCCCGGCTGAGGTCAGCACTAGCCCCGTGCTGATGCCGGTGCCCGCCCCCACGGTGGAAGACGCGTCCCGCCGACCCCTCGGCCCAAATCAGAAGTACTGCGGCGCACTGCCAATCCCCGTCAACGCGACGTGCTGCAACGGTATCGCTGGCGCTCCGTTCTCCACATGCTGCGCGGGCAAGATCGTATGTGGCATGCTCAGCACGTGCTGTGGGAACATCTGCTGCTCTCCTGGAGCCGTGTGCTGCAACGGAATCTGCGGCGCCCCGAACGCGATTTGCACAGCAAACGGTATCCTCCTGGCACCGATGATCAAGCCCACGGAGAGCCCACGCTCCAAAGAAAGGTAAAAGTAGGCCCGAAAGGAGGCTGTGCCTGCGGAGCTGGTCGCCGCGATGCCTTTGAGAGGATCCACGGCCCACGTTGTAGGTTCCATCTTCGCACCCGTTTGCTCCAGGCCTGATGCGCAAAGAACGTGCCCAGCTGGTGCGGACAAACGCGGTGCCTCTGCGATCCATCTGTTCTGCCGTGTATACATGCGTATGTATGCATCGATGTGTATATATATATATACAAATATCACACACACGTATCGTTTGGTGGTCAGTTGCATGGCAAAGTTTCAGCGTTGTACGGCTGTAGCGTTGCATTGTTGTTGCTTTGCCCCTTACGGGTCTCGCCGGCGTATCTTGGGGGCCCGCGCCGCCAGGGCTTCTTGGAGCCGTACTAGGATTAGGTGAGTGCTGGGAGTCCAGAGCAGTGCGGCGGTTCCTTGAGCCGTCTTTGGGAGTCTTGGAGTCGTCTTCTGGGGTCAGTGGCCGTCTTAGACTGGTCTCCGGCTTTAGGCCATCTTTGGGCTTGGGGGTCGCCTTGTGCTGGGTCGGCCTGTTTGGGGCCATGGAGTCGGAAACTTGATTGTTTTTTTAAGCGCGGAAAGCTGCGAGTGTTTTTTCCCACTCTCTCTCTCTCTCTTTTGTTTCTCCCTCCCTTCCTCTCGTATGTAGATGCATCTGCGATGCGAAACAATTGACCCGTTTCGTGCTTCCGGGCGGCCATACGAAAGTCTTGACCCGATACGAAAGTTTGGAAGAAGTCTGGGGCGGGAGCGCCATTTCGAGATCGAGCCCGACAATTTCGAAATCGTTTTTCCATTGCTTGCTTCAGGCAGTCTCAAACGAAACCGTCGTTTCGAAATGTCCACATCGTTTGGCATCAAACAATTCGAATATCCGACCAGATTTTGAAAGCATGGTTTTCGCTTGAAATTCCCTCAACAAGACGATCTTCACCGGATTTCGGCCATCGGGCTCGAATTCGAAAGGGCGCATCCGCCCGAGACTTGAACAAAACCACGCCCTAACAAAACATTGTGCTGGGGCCCCGCGGCCCACAGGGCCTCTTTCACGTCTCCTCTCTTGTCGCGGGCGCATCGCCACTGACATCGTTGTACCAGGGCCCCGTCGCCTAACAGGAGGCGTTGCATTTTGGCAGAGTCACTGTAGTGGCAATCGAAGTTTCAAACAGCTCACGGTTGCCCTGGGCATTGCGCTGCGCACGTGTCATTCGGAAGTGGTTCGCCCGCTTTTGTTTCCTCCGGCATTGCATGTCGATATGTATGAACGACGCGACGACGCCAGCGCGCCTTAACGTGTGAGACGATGGATGCGATACATCGCTCGGCGAGCGAGTGTTCCATTTCCAGACCGACCAAGTGCAGAGCAAAACGCTTACGGGTGCCCTGCGCATGTCGTTGCGCGCGTGTCAGTCGGAAGTGGTTCGTCCGCCTCTCACTTCCCCGGTATTGCGAATCGATTTGTACGAACGATGCGACGAAGCCGACGCGTTTCAAAGTGCGCGACGACGACGGCGATACATCGGTCGGCGAGCGAGAGCGCCACTTTTCAGACCGACTGGATGCGGAGCAACCGTGAGCAGTCTGTAATTCCACCGTTGAACTTCAAACCGCTTGTGCCTGCCCTGCACATTACGCTGCGCGCGTGTCACTCCGAAGTTGTTCGCTCGCCTCACTCCTCTGGCGCTGCGAATGGATCTGCGTGAACGACGCGACGACGCCAGCGCACCCCAAAGTGCGCGACGGGCACGGAGATGCGTCGGTCGCGACTCGGTCTGCGTGAGGAAGAGACGACGATGACGACGCGCCTCAAGATGCGGGACGACGACGGCGACGCATCGGTCGGCGAGCGAGTGCGCTACTTTCCAGACCGACCAGATGCGAAACAAACCGCTAGTGGTTTCCCTGCAAAGTGCGCTGCGCTCATGTCACTCAGAACAGGTTCGCCCGCCTCTCACTTTCGGGCACTACGAGCCGACTTGCATGAAGAAGAGTCGGCGATGCCGACGCGCTTCAAAGCGCGCGACGGCGACATCGATGCATCGGTCGGCGAGCGAATGTGCCACTTTCCAGACCGACCGGATGCACGGCAAAAATGAGTTGTTTGAAATTCTACAGTGGAGCTTCAAGCCGCTTCTGGTTGCCTTGCAGATGTCGCTGAACACATGTGGCTGCGAAGAGGTTACCCCGCCTCTCACTCCTCGGGCATTGCGAATCGATCCGCATGAACGATGCGACGATGCCAGCGTGTCTCGCAGTGCGCGACGACGACGGCGACGCATTGGTCGGCGAGCGAGTGCGCCATTTTCCAGAGAGACCAAATGCAGGGCACGGGCAAACAGCTACTGGTTTCCCAACACTTTGCGCTGCGCACATGTCAGTCGGTAGTGGTTCGCCCGCCTCCCACTCCCCTGGCGCTGCGAATCGATCTGCGCGAACGATGCGACGACGCTGGCGCGCCTCAAAGTGCGCGACGAGCACGGCGATGCATCGGTCGGCGAGCGCGTGCGCCGTTTTCCAGACCGACCAGATGCAAGGCAACCGTGAGAAGTTTGAAATTCCACAGTGGCACTTTCAAGCGCTGGTGGCCCTGCGCATTGCGTTGAGCAAGTGGCTCGCCCGCGTCTGGCTCCTCGGGTGCTACGGGTCTACCCGCGTGAACGAGGCGACGACGCCGGCGCGCCTCAAAGTGCGCGACGACGACGGCGATGCATCAGTCGTCGGGGGAGTGCGCCACCTTCCAGACCGATCAGATGCAGTCGAAACCGCTAGCGGTTGCCCTGCGCATCGCGCTGCGCACATGTCACTCGGCGGCGGTTCGCCCGTTTCTCACCCCGTGTGCTGCGAGTCGATCCGCGTGAAAGATGCGACGGCGCCGTCCCGCCCCGAAGTGCGAGACGACGACGCCGATGCATCAGTCGTCGAGAGAGTGGGCCACCTTCCAGCACGACCAAATGCAGGGTAAATCTCTACTGGTTGCCCTGCGCATCGCGTTGCGCACATGTCACTCGGCGGTGGTTCGCCCGACTCTCACTCCTCGGGCGCTGCGAATCGATCCGAGGGAACTATGCAACGACGCTGGCGCGCCTCAATGTGCGCGGCCAATATCGGCGCTGCATCCGTCGGCGGGCGACTGCGCCATTTTCCAAACCGACCGGATGCAGGGCAACGAGGTGTATGAAACTCCACAGTGGGGTTCTCATCCGTTTATGGTCACCTTGCGTATTGCGTTGCGCACGTGTCAAGCGGAAGAATTGCGTTCGCTTCTCACTCTTCGGGCATCGCGAATAACCCTGCGTGAACGATGCGACGGCGCCGCCGCGCCTCAAAGTGCGCGACAACGACGGCGACGCATCGGTCGGCAAGCGAATCCGCCGTCTTCCAGACCGACCAGAAGCAGGGCAAACATTTAGTCTAGTGTTTGGCCTGCACATTGCGCTGCGCACGTGTCAGTCGGACGTGGTTCGCCCGTCTCTCACCCTTCCGGCGTTGCGAACCGACCTGCGTAAACGACGCGACGACGCCAGCCCGCCTCAAAGTGCGCGACGACGACGGCGACGCATCTTTCGGCAAGCGAATGCCCAGGCCGATCAGACTCAGGGAAAGAAGGGGGGGATTGAAATTCCATTTCAGAACCTGAAACCGCTCGCGCATGCCCTGTCCATTGCGCTGCGCACGTGTCAGTCGGAAGTGGTTCGCCCGCCGCTCGCTCTTCGGGCGCCGCGAAGCGATCCGCATGAACGACGCGACGACGCCGACTCCCCCCAAATCTCACGACGACGACGGCGACGCATCGGTCGGCGTGCAATTGCACCCCCATTTCCAGACCGACCAGATGCAGAGCAACTATGAGCGGTTTAAAATCCACAGTGGAACGTCAAACCGTTCATGTTGCCCTGTCACTCTGAACTGGCTCGCCCGCCTCTCGCTCCTCGGTCGCCGCGAAGCGATCCGCATGAACGACGCGACGACTCCAACTCGCTTCAAAGTGCGCGACGACGACGGCGATGCATCGGTCGGCAAGCGGGTGCGCCATTTTTCCAGACCGACCCGATGCAGGGCAAACCGCTAGTGTTTGGCATGCACATTGCGCTGCGCACATGTCAGTCGGAAGTGGTTCGCCCGCCTCTCATTCCTCCGGCGCTGCGAGTCGATCTGCCTGAACTTTGCGACGGCGCCGACGCGCATCAAAGTGCGCGACGACGACGGCGATGCATCTGTCGGCAAGCGAGTGCGCCGTTTTCCAGGCCGACCTGATGCAGGGGAGACATTCGCTGTTTTTTACATTCCACAGTGGAACTTCACACCGCTAGTGGTTGCCCTGCACATTGCGCTGCGCTCGTGTCGCTCGGAAGCGATTCGCCCGCCTCTTACCCCTCGGACGTTGCGAATTGATCTGCGTGAGCGATGCGACGACTCCAACGCGCCTCAAAGTGCGCGTCGAAGACGGCGATGCATCGGTCGGCACTTTCCAGACCGACCAGATGCAGGGCAAACCGCTAGTGGTTGCCCTGCACATTGCGCTGCGCACGTGTCACTCGGAAGTGCGTCGCGTGCCTCTCGCTCCTCGGGCATTGCGGATCGACCTGCGCGAACGATGCGACGACGCCGGCGAGCCCCAAAGTGCGCGGCGACAACGGCGATGCATCGGTCGGCAAACGAGTGCGCCATTTTCCAGACCGCCAGATGCAGGGCAACCCAGGGCGGCTGGAACTATCACAGTGGGGCTTCAAACCGCTAGCGGTTGCCCTGCACATTGCGCTGCGCACATGTCATTTGGTAGTTGTTCACCCGCCTCTCGCACCTCCGGCATTTCGAGTCGATGTGCATGTGCGATGCGACGACGCCGACGCACCTCAAAGTGCGCGACGACGACGGCGATACATCGGTCGGCGAGCGGGTGCGCCGCTGTCCAGACCGACCAGCTACAGGGCAACCAGGGGCGGTTTGATTTTCCACAGCAGAACCTCAATCCCCTCACGGTTGCCCTGTCCATTGCGCTGCGCACGTGTCGCTCGGAAGTGCATCGCCCGCCGCTCGTTCCTCGGGCGCCGCGAATCGATGCGCATGAACGATGCGACGACGCCGGCGCGCCCGCGAGTTCGAGGCGACGACGGCGACGCATCTGTCGGCAAGCGAGTGCGCCGTTTTCCAGACCGACCAGATGCAGGGTAACTATGATCGGATTGGAATTCCACGGGGGAACGTCCAACCGTTGCTGGTTGCCCCACACATAGCGCTGTGCAGTTGTCACTCGGAATTGGTTCTCCCGCCTCTCACCCCTCGCACGCTGCGACTTGATCTGCATGAGCGATGCGACGATTCCAACGCGCTTCGATGTACGTGACGACGACGGCGATGCATCGGTCGGCGAGTGGGTGCGCCATTTTCCAGGCCGACCAGATGCATGGCAAACCGCTCGTGGTTGCCCTGTACATTGCGCTGCGCGTGTGTCACTCCGAAAAAGGTTCGCCCCCCTCTCGCTCCCTGGGCACTGCGAATCGATTTGCAGAGCGACGATTCGACGCCAGCGCTCCTCAAAGTGCGCGACGACGACGACGGCGACGACGGCGATGCACGGTCGGCAAGCGATAGTGCCACGTTCCAGACCGATCAGGTGCAGGCAACCATAAGCGGCTTGAAATTCCATCGGCACTATGGAAATTGTGACCCGCATCGTGCTTCCATCCAAGTAGGTCTGAGGCGGGAGCGCAATTTCGAAATCGAAGCAGAAGGGCGCCGAATTCCAGTGTTCAGGAACTGGTCGGGAACGGAATTTCGAAATCGAACCCGAGAGAACTCCGAATTTTGTTTCGGGGAACGTCCTGGACGGGGACACCATGTCGAATTGAACCCTAGAAGGCTTCGAATTCTAGTTTGGAAGTGGTCTTGTGCGTGGGCGCCACGTCGAAATCGAACAAGACCAGACTTGAGCACAATCGAGCAACGACCACGGCGTTATCGCCCGAGACTTGAGCAAAACCATGCTCGAACAGAACATTGTAGTGGAGCCCACCGGCCCAACGGGCCCATGTCGCGTCCCTTCTCTTGTCGCGGGCGCAGCGCCTGTGACAACGTTGAACCGGGGCCCCGTCGCCGAACGGGGGGCGCTGCACCTTGGCAGAAGGCGAAGCATGCACTTACCGAAGACGCCTACGGCAAACCACCGCCCCCCCGTGCTTGCTGGAAGCGCAAATGCGGCCAAACGTTGGGCCAACGTCTGGCCAACCTATTGGCCTATGTGGTCCCCCGGCCGTTGTAGACTCTTTGGGGGAACACCTGTGGGAGAAAGAGAAAGGAAGCCGAGAGGAAACAGGAGGACGAGGAGGAAGAGGAGGACGAGGAGGAGGAGGAGGTGGAAAAGGAGGAGGAGTAGGAGGAGGAGGAAAAGGAGGAGGAGGAGGAGGAGAAAAAAACAGGAGGCCTCTTGAGGCCGTCTTATGGCTTCTTGGATGCTTCCTGGGAGCATCTCGGGCCGCTCTTATGGGCCTCAAACGGGGCCTTCTTGGGCCTATCGGGGGCCTCCTGGGGCCTGTTGGGGGCCTATTGGGGACCCCAGGGGGCCTCTGAGGGACCTCTTGGCCTTCGGAGGCCTTCTTGGGAGTTTCTTTGGGAAATCGTGGGTCCCTCTTTGGGCTCTTTGGGGCCGTCTTGGAGGTCAGTAGGGCGGTCTTGGGGCTGTGTTGGGGGCCTCTAGGGCCGTCTTGGGGCCCTCTGGGGCCGTCTTGTGTCTTGTGGGCTTCTTTGGGGCCCATGTGCCATGAGGTCGTCTTGGAGCGCGTAAGCCCGAAAAGGCGAGAATGCTACAATCATTGGAAAACCTGCGGGTATCACACGAGTTTGGCCTCCATGAGATTCTCTTGGGCCCCTTTGGGGCGTCTTGGTGGCCTCTTCTGCCTTCCAGGGGGCATCTTGGGCCGTCTTGGGGCCGTCTTGGCCGTCTTGGCACATTGTTGGGCCCCCTTGCCGCCATCTCTGTTGTCTTGGAGGCATTTTGGAGGCCATCTTGGGCTACCTTCCCCGTCTTGGATGCCATCTTGGGGCCGTCTTGGAGGGAGTCGAATGGAAGGTGGGTTCTCCTGGTGGCCGGTGGGATCGACCAAGACCTCACTGGGAAGTTTTTAAAGAGACAACACTCGAGTCTCGCAAAGGGGTACGCCAGGTACCCCTTTGATAAATCAGCAGGTGCCAAAGGGGATACGCCAATTGCAAAGGGGTACGCCAGGCACTCTTAAAAGGCTGTCTCTTTAGAAATCTTGAAAGGGGTACGCTAGGTACCCCTTTCAAGCTTTTTAAAGGACAGCACTGGGTACGCCAGGTACCCCTTGGATAAATCACAAGGGGGCGGCGGCTCGAGGACGCCTAATTACGGCGAATCACCGCCGACCCCTGCCTTTTGGAAACGCTCGGGCGGCCAGACGTTGTTCCGAAGTCTGGCCAGGCTATTCGACTATGTGCCCCCCCGGCCGTGGTGTAACCCCTTGGGGGAACATTTGAGGGAGGAAGACATGGACGAGGAGAGGGAGGAGAAATGTGACGAGGACGAGGAGGAAGAAGAGGAGGACCCTTGACCTGTCTGGAGGCTATCTTGGGCCGTGCTGGGCCCGTCTTGGGCCGTCTTGGGCCATCTTGGAGGCTTTCTGGGCTCTCATGGCATCTTGGGGCTGTCTTGGAGGCACATTGGGCCATCTTCAACGTCTTGGAGGCCATCTTGAGGCCATCTTGCCCATCTTCGAGGCGAGCTTTCCACTGTTTGCTGGCCTTGCGGGTCCTCCTGCGTGCCCGGCGGGTCTGGCCAGAGGCTGTTGGAAGAATTTGAACAACGGATCAGAACAAGCAAGCGTTCGGCACGCCGTGTACCACTGTGATAGGCACAGGGGGCTGCGGATGCAGTGGCCGTCGGCCCATCCCGTCACCGTGCTTGGGCTGTGGGTCAGAGGCCTCTTGGACGCATATTCGGTTAACTTGGAATGCCTCTCGGGTGCCTCTTGGGGGGCTCTTGGGGGCTTCTTGGGGGTCTCTTAGGGGCTGCTTGGGGGCCTCCTGTAGGTCTCTTGGGGTATCTAGGGAGCGCCTCAGGGGCCTCTGAGTCGATCTTGGGGCCATCTTGGGGCGGAGGGCTCGAAATGTCAGGTCCTGTTCCCCTCTTGGGGCCGTCTTTGTGGCCTCTTGGGATCGTCTTGGGGGCCTCCTGGCTTGCTTTGGGGCCCTCTTGGGCCCCTTGGGCCGTCTCGGGGCCCTCTTGGGGGCCTCTTGGGCAGTCTTGGGGCCATCTTGGGGATTCTGGGGCCGAAACCCAGAGCGTTGAAAACAGTCAACCGATAGAACACAAAGTATGTTTGCCTCTGGGAATCCTCTTGTGGCGTCTCTTGGCTCTTCGGAGGCGTCTTGGAGGCCTCTTTGGGCCGTCGTGATGCCATCTAGGATCGTCTTGGGGCGCTCCTGGTCCGTCTCGGGTCCCTCTTGGACCGTGTTGGAGGCGCCTGCTCTTGGCCCGTCTTGGGGGTTTCTGGCGCTAGAAAGCGGCATGCAACAAAGCCGAACGAGGTCTGCGCCACGCTACGGAGATTCCGTGAATTTGGGGCCCGGTGTCTTCATAGTACTTGAGGACTGAGAACTCCAGGAACCTATGGACACTCCACCTTGTGCCTCGCGGCAAGTCCGAACTGCCCGCGTGGTACTGCGTGGTGCCCCGTGTAGCGCCGCGTGGCTCGTCTCGGAGCCGTTGCCCACGCGGAGCCGCGTCCCAGGCGCCACAGGCGCCCCTGGCGCTTGTGCCATCAGAGGGAGGTGCTCTGACAGCCTCGGGGTGTCACGTGGCCGCCCAGGGAGGGTCGGGAGTGGGCCGTGGGCTGGTGCCTTACGGCCAGTGCCCACAGTGAGGACGCAGCAGCTCAGAGGGCCACCCCTGCGGCCACTCTGCACCCCGCCCGGCGGCCCGGCGCCGCTGCCGCCGTCTCGGCAGAGGGCCTCGCATCCTCGCTGTGGCCCCGAGGCGTGCCCGGTGGAGCCCGGCACCGGGCACCAGGCCGTCCCGGGGGATTGGCGTCAAGTCAAGTCAAGTGCGCCTTGCACCAGACGGTGCGTGAGCAGGGGGCGAAACGTACAGGAAATGATCACCAGATGCAGCCAGAATGCCTTCCGCTTCCGGCCCAAGCCTTCACCGCGCGCTCCCACGCTCTACCTCGAGCTGCACCACCGTCTTGGTGGAAGTAGGCAGCGAGTCGCTCGCGGGGGACTGGCGGCAGGAGCGATATCGCCGCATGGGGCTCGCGAGGCCGGCTGGGGTGCTGCGCCCGGCCGCCCTGCCGCGCGGCCTGGGCCTCCCCGCGCGCGCCATGTCGCCCCGCGCGCTTGCCGCCGCTGCCGGGCACAGCGCGGAGCTCCTCGCGGAGGCGTCGTCCTCGGAGCCGAGCCTGGAGGGCCTGGAGGTCGTCGGGGCAGTGGCGACGGGGGCCACTGTGACGAGAATCGGAAGAGGAGAAGGTGCCCATACCACTACCCTTCCCTCGTTTTCCCCCTTTTTTGGGCCTCTCGGGCGGCCCTCGTCGCCACCGCTGGATTTGCCTCGAAATTCTGGTCAGAACGCACCCCGGGGGAAGTCTGGGGAGTAGTGGTATCGGTCCTTCGTGGTTTCCCCAGGGAAGGGGTCCTGGAGGGTGTCTGCAGTCGGTCGGCTCGGTTGCCTCGCAGTCGGTCGCGTTTGGTCGGTTCGGTTCGGTCGGCTGCTGTGCCGTTGCTGCCTTGCGTTGCGCCGTGCTGTTTCGGCTGCGTTGCGGCCTGCTGGTTTCGGTCGGTCTCGGTTTCGTTGTGGGTGTGGTCTGTTTTCGGTTTGGCTGTCGCCGTGCAGCGCCTCGGTCCTGGAGGAACGGTATCCTGGAGGTTTTCGTCGCCGCTCTCGGGCTCCCACGGCCCGTCAGGATGAACAGCGGGTCCCGGGGAAGAACTCACGGTCCAAGACCTCTCCACCTGGACCCCTCTCCTTCATGCCAGGGTGCAAGGGGGGGCAGCCAACGGGAGGCGACGCCAAACACGTGCTAGCCTGGCACCTGCGGACAGCGCGTGGGTTGCTACGTTTGTTTGTGTGTGTGTGTGTGTGTTTGTGGGGGGGGGCATTCCACCGCGCTCTGTCTGACCCTATGGTGCGCCCCCCCCCCCCCCTCCACTCCATCCTAACCTCTCCTCCCCCCCTCCCCCTCCCCTCCTCCCCTCGCCTCCCCCATCTCCCGCCCTCGCCTCCCCTCGCCCCCCTCCCCCCCTCCTCATGCCCCCCTTCCCCCCTCTCCACCCCCTTCCCTTCCCTCCCCCCCTCGCCCCATCGCCGTCGTCGGGGTGAGCCGCCGTCGTCGTCGTCGTCGGGGTGTGCCGCCGTCGTCGTCGTCGTCGTCGTCGTCGTCGTCGTCGTCGTCGTCGTCGTCGTCGTCGTCGTCCTCGGCAGCTGCCGCCCGAGGCCAGCCGGCCTCCCCGCAGCCTCGGGCGGCATGCGGCGGTGGCCGCCGCGCTGGGAGCACTCGTCGCCCTCGCGGCGGTCGCAGTCGCCAGCCTGAGGGGCCACATGCGAACCCTACCCCTGCCCCCCACGATTTCTGAGGGGGAGGGTGGGGTTCACTTCGCTCGGGAGCTCCCGAGCGAAGTGAACCCCTCCCCCTCCCCCTCGGAAACCGCGGGGGGCAGGGTCAGGGCTCGCATGTGGCCCCCCTACAGCCGCTGCGCGCTGCGCGACGGGCGGATGCCCCTGAGCCGGGGGGCGCACGACGCCGTGGTCCTCGAGGCCGAGGGCGGCCAATCGTGGCAGCGAGCCGCCGGGAAGGGGCGGCCTCCTCGGAGGGCAGGCGGCCTTTCTCGGGAGGGAGTGCTTCGGCGGGGGGGGTCCTCCTCCCGGAGGTCCGCCCCCCGGGGGGCCTGCCCCCCGCGGTCCGCCGCCAGCCGCTGCGCACCAGCACCGGCGCGGGTTCTAGGCGGCTCCCGGGCCAGTGCCCCGGGCTATGAGACAATGCAGTCAGCCCGCACAGTAAGGACGGGCAACCTTCCCAAGGGTACCCCTTGCATCCTTGCCTCCTCGATCCATCCTTGGCTACTTTCGCTGGCCGCGCCCCGCTCGAAAAGCTTCGAAATGGGCGTCCAAGGCCCTTGCATCCTTATCGCGAATCCTTCATGATACGGGCCGACTGTATTGGGGAAGCGTAAGACTCGAGTACGCCAGATTTCGGGTTTGCCGGCGCTTTTTGACGAGCTCGTCCTGGATTTCGACGGTCCAGCTTTCGTGGGATGTGTGCAGCGGGAGCTCGCGCCTAATCTCAGACTGGGTCTCGCCATTTTCATGATGGCCCTTCAGGCCAACCTGAGTCCTTCGAACCCGAGTCTTACGTCTCCCCGATAACAGCTCCCTGGCACTGGGCCAGGAGGTTCTTTGCCAGTCGTCGGCGTCACCCCAACATGCCAATACTGTGTGTTGCGTCGCCCCCCCCCAGGGGGCGACGCGCGCGTGCCGAGATCCCTGCTTGTGCAAGCTCCGTTGTGGGTGCTTTCTGGCTATGCCGCCCGGGAAACGGTAGACTGCAGGATGCTGTACATACCGTTCAACCTGCGTAGTAAGGATGGACAACCTTCCGAAGGGTACCCTGGCATCCTTGCCCCTTCGGCCCATCCTCAGCGACTTTCGCTGGCCAGCTCCGTTCGAAAAACGGTAACGTGGGCCTCCGAGGCCCTGGCATCCTCACCGCGCATCCTTGTAGGATACAGGTTGACTGCATCGGGTCGGCCGTGCGTCCTCCTTTAGCAGCACACAGCACTGGCATGCCCTTCTACGCCCCGCGCCAGTCGTGTGGGGCCGGGAGGGGGCCCCGCCGGCCGGCGCGGGTGCCGGTGTGCGGCGGGCGGCTGCGGGGGTGGAGGCGTCGGCGCACGCGGCGAGCGCGGCAGAGGTGCAGGCTCTGAAGGACAACATCACCGAGCTCCAGAGCCAGCTCCAGTACGTGATGGGGCGCTTCCCCGCCGGGGTCAGCACCAGCCCCATGCTGATGCCGGCGCCGACGCCCACGCAGCTGGGAGGCCTGTACCTCCGACCCCTCGGCCCGGATCAGAAGTACTGCGGCGCCCTGCCGGTTCCCGTCAATGCGACGTGTTGCAACGGTATCGCTGGTGCTCCGTTCTCCACCTGCTGCGCGGGGTCGATCGTCTGCGACAGGGGCAGCACGTGCTGCGGGGCCCTCTGCTGTGCTCCTGAGGCCGTCTGCTGCAACGGCGTCTGTGGCGCCCCGAACGCGAAGTGCACAAAGAACGGTATCCTCCTGGCCCCGATGATCAAGCCCACGCAGAGCCCACGCAAGGATGACGGAAAACCGTACCGCCCGCCCCTCGAAGACCCCGTGAACTACAAGTATTGTGGCGCCCTTCCAGTGCCTAAGAATTCGACGTGCTGCAATGGCATCGCTGGTGCTCCGGGCTCTGTCTGTTGCTCGAACGCCATCGTTTGCGACAGGGGCGCCACGTGCTGTGGGAGCATCTGCTGCGCTCCTGAAGCTGTCTGCTGCAACGGCGTCTGCGGCGCCCCGAACGCGAACTGCACAGCGGACAATATCATCCTGGCCCCGGTGATCATGCCTACGAGAAGCCCACGCTCTAAAGACACGTAACCACCTGTAGGCCCGAGAGGAGACCCTGCTTGCATTCTTGGTCGCTGCGATACCTTTGAAAGGGTCCAGTGCCAGAATTGAATTTGCCATTTTCACGACCGCCCGCTCCAGCACTGGTGCGCAATGCCCGCGTCCAGCTGGCGTGGACAAGTTGGGTGTTTCTAGTATCCAATTGTGCTGCCGCGCATGCCCATCACCGAGCTTCAGAAAGCTGCGCAGCAAGTCTGTAGCGTTATGGCATTGCATGGTTGTTGCGTTGCCTCTTGGAGGCCTCGTCGGGGCCTTTCGCAACCTCTCATCTGCACGCTCATGGTCACTTGGGGGTTTCTTGGGCCCTCGGGGGCCTCTTGAGATCTTTCTGGGGTCTGGGGGCCGTCGCCGTGTTGCGGGCCCGTATGCAGGAATCTTGGGGCCGTCTCGGGCAATCTTGTTGGCCCGTCCAGGGGGTCGTCTTGGGTGACGCTCATGGGCCACATGAGGTGTCCAGGGAAAGAGAGGGCCTCGCCTCTGAGAGCTCGAAGGGTTGACCTCCTTCGCCTCCGGCGGAGGCCGGCAGAAGACCGGTGGAAGCCAGCGGAAGGTCGGCGGAAGCTGGCGAAAGTGGAAGATTCAGGAGGAAAAGGAATACAGACACAAAGAATCGGATGGTAGGTGGGGGGAAGACAAGAATCCAGAAAGTATGAAAACACATGGAGAATCCTGGGACCTGTGCCTGTTGATCTGTGGGTGTCCCTGGGCCCCTTGAAAGATGCCAATTGGCGCTGGAAACTTTCGGCCCGTCGGGGCCAGCAGCAGAGCAGCCCAGAGCGGGGCCTCTCGAGGGTTGGCCCGTCAGCCGTTTCTCGCTGGGCCGCCTCTCGCGAGTGGCCTCGGTCGGTTGCGAGCCTGGGGGGGGGAAGCATGAAGGGACGGGCCTTTTCAGAAGGCTCGGGGGTCCCCTGGCCCTCTGAGAAGTCTTCCAGGCCTTCCCCAGAGACGCATAAGACCTCTCAGCAGGCGCGAGGGCTTCTGAGAAGTTCTAGCCCTCCCAGATGGGGTCGGAGTAGATGGGATCGGCGGATCGCTCCGCATCGCCGATGCATCGGCGATGCGGCTCGATGCGGAGCCCGATTTGCTTCTCGTCGACGTCGGCGACGTCGACGATGCAACGCGGGTGCATCGCCGATGCATCGCCGATCCTTCGACCCCATCTACTCGGACCCCATCCAGGAGGCCTCTAGAGAAGGTCTTCTCCTTCTCATTTCCCCCCCTCGCTCGCCGCCGACTCGGTGCCACAGCTCTCGGGAAAAGCCTCGTGGGGCGGAGCGACGGGAAAAGGGAAGGCATCTTGGAAGGTATAGACCATATTCTTGGAACGATTTTTAGTGTTCTCTTGAGTAGTGTTGAGTTCCAACATCCGCCTGCAGCAGGACATGCTCGATTCTCGTTTCGGGAGAGAAAGAAACCCCAGACCGTCGTTTCAGGTCAGTTTTTTAACCCTCATTATCATGGCAGTCAACCCCCACAATAAGAATGAGCATCCTTCCCCTTCGGCCTGTCCTTGGCCGCTTTCGCTGGCCGTGTTCCGCTCGCAAAGTATCGACATGGCCTTCCAAGGCCCTTGCATCCTGATCGTGCGTCCTAATTATGCAGGTTGGCTGTAGAGTTGTACGTCGATGCGTGAGGGCTTGGAGCGAAGTAGAGGGAGGGGGCACGCTGGCTGCGGCACGGCGGTGGTGGGAGCCCCGAGCCAGAAGGAAGTGCTGGAGCAGCGGATTTCAAGCAGAGTGTTCGTTCGACAGCTTAGAGCCCGTTTCTTTATTGCTTGGGGCATGACGGGCGTCATGGCCCCCGCTCCCCCCCTCCCCCCCCCCCCTATGTAACGCTCCCTCCCCAGTGCGCTCCGGGCACTGCCGCCGTGCGCATTGGGATCCGCGTAGGTGTCCCCGTAGGAGTCCGCATAGGTGTCTGGTCCGCAGGCGTCGTCGTCGTCGTCGTCGTCGTCGTCGTCGTCCGTCGTCGTCGCTCGTGGTTCGTCGCTCGTCGCTCATCGTCGTCGTGCGCGCGGACGCGGCTGGAGCCTGTTTTTAAGTCCGGGCCGATGACGGCAATCATCTGGGGGGGGGGGTCGATGACGTCACGTTTCGCGCCGGCGGCGTCTGGGAATGCTTATGAATGACGGAGGACAGGTAGCACGAACATGTAGGTGGCGATATGCACCACAACGCCCGTGTACATCACAGTGCCCGCGTGCACCACAACGCCTGTGTACACCACGCAGCCGATGTACACCACAGCAGCCGCGTGCAACACAGCGTCAGTTTGTGCCACCGTGCCTGCGGGCACAGCAGCTCCTGTGTAAACCACAGCGCCTCCGTACACCACATCAGCCGTGCGCAACCCAACACCAGTGTACACCACAATGCCTGCGTGCATGGCAGAACCTGTGTACGCCACGGCGCCTGTGTGCACCACATCAGCCGTGTGCATCACAGCACCATTGTTGTGTATAGAATTTCAGAAGGAATCCTTGTGACAAAATGGAGCGCGTGTGGATTCCAGAGAAAACAATGGAAAACACATCCTCATGGACAAAGGAGCGCCGCTGGAATCTACGAGTCCCCCCGAGTCCGCCCGCATCACCCTAACTCCCATTTGCGTCCAGGAGGCTCCAGCTAAACTGGCCGTCCGAGAACCAAGTGGACCGATTCAATCGACCACTTTGCGGTGCACGCTGAGATGCGCACGTGCGTTTTAACGCCAAGCCGCACGACAGGGGGTAAGAAGGAGGAAAAGGAGGAGGAGGAGGAGGAAGAGGAGGAGGAGGAGGAGGAGGTGGAGGAGGAGGAGGAGGAAGGAGAGTAAAACGTCGCATTCGATTATCAGAATTTTCCCGGCGTGGCGTTGAGTTGTCCACAGCAGATCCTGACGTACATGCTCCTTCTACCTGTCCTCTGCACGCAGGCACTGTGGTGTACACCAGCGCTGCGTCGCATGCGGATGCTGTGGTGTAGACAGGCGCTGTGGCGTGCACAGGCGCTGCGGTGCACGCAAGCAACGTGGTGTACACAAGCGTTGTGTTGCACATGGCTGCTGCGGTGTATGTACACCGGCGCTGTAGTGCTCCCAAGTATTGTGGTATACACGGGCGGTGCGATGTACACGGCTGTTGCGGTGTACGCAGGCGCTGTGGTGCACGCGCGCGGTGTAGTGCATGCGAGCGTTGTGGTGCACACAGGCGCAATGGCCAGATCGCCACTTACATGCTGCTCGCGTCGTCGTCGTCGCTCGTCGCTTGTCGCGTCGTGCGTGCGGGCGCGGCTGTGGTGCCTGAGCCACACGGCGGGGGGGGGGGGGGCGTCACGTCATACCCCCCCCCCCCCCCCCCCCCCCCCCCCATGACGCCCGTCATCGCCGAACATAAAGAAACGCGCTCTTAGGAGGCTGGGCACGCGATGCTTCGGGGGCGAGCGAGGGGGGACAGTGAGAAGGAAAAGACCTCAGAAGGCGGCGGGGTTTCTCAGAAGTTCTCGCGCCTTCTGAGAAGTTTTGCTTGTCTCCAGGGGAGGCCTAGAAAACTGTTCAGAAGGCTGGGGGACTTCCGAACCTTCTGAGAAGACCTTCTGCCTCTCACTTTCCCTCCCGGCGCGCCGCCCCGAATTCTGCTGAAATTGTCATCGTTGATTATGTTGTTGCCGCTGTTGCTGTCGCTGCCGCACGCTGCCGATGATGCAGCTGCAGCTGCCATTGTTTCTGCCACATCTTGTGCTGCTGCTAGTGCTACGCTACTAGTGCTGCTGCCACTGCTGCTGCTGCCACTCCTGCTGCAACGGCTGCTTGCCACTGCTACTACTGTTCCCGCTGCTGCAACCTGCTGCTCGTGGCGCTGATGCTGAAACTGTATTTGCTGCGCCTCGTGCTGTCGCTGCCGCCTGCTGCTGGCACTCATGCGACTGCTACTGCGGGTGCTACAGTCGCTGATGCACTTCAACCGCTGCTACTGCTGCTGCTACTTCTGCCTCTGCTTCGGTAGTTTCTTTTTTGCGGTCGCCGAAGATGCTACCGTTGCTGCTTTGACTGCTGTTGCTACTGCAGCTGCTCCGCTGCTGCTCCTGCTGTTGCTGCGGGTATTGCTGCTGCTACCAGTACGAGGCAGCAGTGTAGCCAGCGCTGACGCGAGCGGCGAGCGCACAGCGCACCGTTCCGAGGGATGAGGGTGGTCGTAATTCCGAGGCTGGCTGGGAAAGGCCCACAAAGGAGGCACGGGTTCGTCCTCGAGGCCGTCGGCATCCCAGGCTGACTTACGGGGAGTAGCGTGCAGATCAAATAACAAAAACTCAGATGCCAGCGCAGTGGGCCGGGACGCGCCAGTTTCGACAGACACGCACCAGCCGTGGTAAAGAGCGGTGGCGGATCCTGTGAGGGTTTTATCAGCGCTTGGCATTTTGTTGCAACATTGTGCTGCACAGCATGCCATGTATAGCACGTCAGACGAATGGTTTGTGACGAAGGAGAAGCTGCTGAGCCTTGCGCGATGCACTTGCATGTGATTTATGATCCCCCCACGTGCGTTAATGCAGCGACAGCCCGCCATTTCTTTCAATGTGAGGGGCCTCGTGCCCCCCACGTTTGCCCTCTTAGAGGACCGCCCTCCGGTGCCAGAGTGCGGGCCTGTTCGTCTTTCTGTGAAACATGTGGGCGCCTGCTATCTCCTCCTCCTCCTCCTCCTCCTCCTCCTCCTCCTCCTATTCCTCCTCCGACGCCCGCTGCCCTTCGTGTCCCCGTTGCAGCCCTCAGTGGCCCCGTCCTTGCCCTCCGCGGCCCCATACACGTATGCCCTTCGTGGTCCCCGCTCGTTCGCGCCCGACGTGGCCCCATAGGCATGCCCGTTGTAGCTCCGCGGTCGCCTTTCGTGGCCCCCATCGCTGCCCTTCGTGGCCCCGTTGCAGCCCTTCGTGGCATCGTCGCTGCCCTCCGCGGCCCCACATACGTATGCCCTTCGTGGCCCCCGCTCGTTCGCGCCCGACGTGGCCCCATATGCATGCCCTCAGTGGCCCCGTCCTTGCCCTCCGCGGCCCCATATACGTATGCCCTTCGTGGTCCCCGCTCGTTCGCGCCCGACGTGGTCCCATATGCATGCCCTTTGTAGCCCCGCTGTCGCCCTTCGTGGCCCCCATCGCTGCCCTTCGTGGCCCCGTTGCAGCCCTCAGTGGCCCCGTCCTTGCCCTCCGTGGCCCCATATAAGTATGCCCTTCGTGGCCCCCGCTCGTTCGCGCCCGACGGGGCCCCATATGCATGCCCGTTGTAGCTCCGCTGTCGCCCTTCGTGGCCCCCATCGCTGCCCTTCGTGTCCCCGTTGCTGCCCTCAATGGCCCCGTACTTGCCCTCCGTTGCCCCATACACGTATGCCCTTCGTGGCCCCCGCTCGTTCGCGCCCGTCGTGGCCCCATATGCGTGCCCGTTGTAGCCCCGCTGTCGCCCTTCGTGGCCCCCATCGCTGCCCTTCGTGGCCCCGTTGCAGCCCTCATTGGCCCCGTCCTTGCCTTTCGCGGCCCCATACACGTATGCCCTTCGTGGCCCCCGCTCGTTCGCGCCCGTCGTGGCCCCATATGCATGCCCTTTGCAGCCCCGCTGTCGCCCTTCGTGGCCCCCATCGCTGCCCTTTGTGGCCCCGTTGCTGCCCTCAGTGGCCCCGTCGTTGCCCTTCGTGGCCCCATATACGTATACCCTCCGTGGCTCCCGCTCGTTCGCGCCCGTCGTGGCCACATATGCATGCCCTTTGTAGCCCCGCTGTCGCCCTTCGTGGCCCCCATCGCTGCCCTTCGTGGCCCCGTTGCAGCCCTTCGTGGCATCGTCGCTGCCCTCCGCGGCCCCACATACGAATGCCCTTCGTGGTCCCCGCTCGTTCGCGCCCGTCGTGGCCCCATATGCATGCCCTGTGTAGCCCCCCTGTCGCCCTTTGTGGTCCCCTCGCTGTCCTACGTGGCCCAGTTGCTACCCTCAGTGGCCCCGTCGTTGCCGTATGTTGCCCCGCATTAGCTGCCCTTCGTGGTCCCCGCTCGTTCGCGCTCTCGTGGCCCCATACGCATTCCCTTCGTGTCTCCGCTGTCGCCGTTAGTGGCCTACTCCGTGCCCTTCGGGGCCCTGCTCTCGTTCTCTCTTTCGCTCTCGCTTTCGCGCCTCGTCGTCGTCGTCGTCGTCGTCGTCGTCGTCGGTCCCCTGTCCGTCCCTCTTGGGGTCGGGCTGCCGCCGATCAGCGGTGCCGCTGGCCAGGCCGACGGTCCGCGGCCTCCTCGCCGCTTGCCGGGGCCCGACCTGCAGGGAAGAAAGGTATACCCCAAGAAAGGGTCCGATCGAAGACGAAGAGGGCGAGCATCGAGGGTTTGGGAAATACGCGTCCACGGACACTCGAGCAGATAAGAGCGAACTGTCTTAAATTGATTGTTGTTGTTGCTGCTGTTGTTGCTGCTGTTGTTGAACATTATTCCTTCTAAAGAATTATTATTGTTGGGACCCCTGGTGCGCGACCTCTGCGCCGCGCCTAGGCCGCAGCTACATTTTCATCATTTTTTCGCGAAAGCTTCAGAAAAGTGGATGAGCTCCGGATCCGGTTTTTTGTTGACGCTCGTTTTCCCTTGCAAAAAACAATAGAAAATGAAAATTCTTGTTCTTACTTGATCAAATTGCAAGAATCCCTTGCAAAAAATAAGGTAAAGTGGACATTCGTGCGCGCAAGACGAAATCCTTCCAAAACCTTAGGTTTCGTAACGATTTTAACATAAAAACATCAAAAACCCAATGGTTTTTTAAGAAAAAATTGTCAAAATGTCCTTCCGCGCGCGCTGTCCGAATCCCACAAAACCAATGGTTTTTCAACATTTATGTTACATGAGCTCGCGCGAGCTACTTTTTCTTGTTCTAACATAATCAAATTTCAATAATCCCTTGCAAAAAATAAGGTAAAGTGGACATTCGCGCGCGCAAGACGAAATCCTTCCAGAACCTTAGGTTTCGTAACGATTTCAACATAAAAACATCAAAAACCCAATGGTTTTTCAAAAAAAAATGTCCAAATTTCATCCCGCGCGCGCT
>CAUYUJ010002436.1:387578-407578 GCA_963575745.1 Prorocentrum cordatum
GTTTTGTTTTACGCTGGACTAGCGCCGTACTCTCTTCAGCATTGGCGCCGCTCAGCAACAACAGCGGCCCTGCTCGAGATTTCCTCCGTTTCTATTCAGGGCCAGGTCCTTGCCTCGCCGCCGACAGCCCCCATCCCCAATAAGGCAATCCTGTCGCTCGATACTTCCTTGTACTTTACCCTTGGCTGGGGCTCCACTGGCAGTCTCGCATCGGCGCAGCAAGGCGCGGGCATGCGTCTTCGAGGCGGGATATGTTGAAATTCCTCGGAGGAGGTGTTTGCAAGACCTCATTGGGCGGGATATGTGGGAATGGGAATAACGGACCCCGCTATAGAACAATAGTCCCCCATGATTTGGATGGTTGTCATGATGGTCACATGCTTCGTGTGGAAACATCGCGCGTGAGGGTAAACTGATTGTTGTTGTTGCTGCTGTTGTTGTTGTAGTTGGTGGTGGTGGTGTTGTTGTGGTGGTTGTGGTTGTGGTTGTGGTTGTGGTTGTGGTTGTGGTTGCTGTTGCTGTTGCTGTTGTTGTTGCTGTTGCTGTTGCTGGCGTTGTTGCTGCTGTTGTTGTTGTTGCTGTTGTTGTTGTTGTTGAGTTTTCGTTTCTGCTGAATGATTATTGTTGATCCCCCCACCGGTGCATACCGTTTTTTTCTCAATCAAAGTGTGCCCCTCGACGCTCGCACCCTGTTTTTTGACAAGGAAAGTCTGGATGCCCAACAACAACAACAACAACAACAACAACAACAACAACAATCATTTAAGACTGGGGACACTCCGTTCTCACCAGTGCCAGGGTTTTCATAGGAGGCGGGCAATACCCCCACTTTGTGGGGGGGCCGGTTCAAGCTCTACCAAGTTTCCAAACGACTCTTCGCCACCACCCACACCCAGCTTCCCGCCCTATGACGTTCGGACACTTCACTTCGTGGCCTGCGGACGACCTTGGCTACTACACTGGCGCATGGTTACAATGACTTCTTGTGGTAACATCTTGTGGAAACTAGCTTAGTATACGACTTATACCCCTGTTCCAACAATGGGCACGTGTACCGTTTTCCGACGTTTTAACGTTTCTGTACCACACAAGCCAAGACCCTTATTTTGACTGGTATCACGCGCGTGGCGCCAGCATACCACAGGACTTGTTTCCGTTGTTGTGAGACGATATATGCTCATTCTTGTTCTGTGGTTCTCGTTCCGGCCTCAATGTGCAATACTGGCTCACTCGTCGACGAAATACACGTGACTACCTCTCGGCGGCCGAGGGCGCAACCTATGGCGCAACCGCAAGGGATTATGGCCCCTGGCAGGCGCGCGAACCCCGTTGCAAGAGCGTGCGAAAGTAGCTCGCGCGAGCTCATGTAACATAAATGTTGGAAAACCATTGGTTTTTTTAGGATTCGGACAGCGCGCGCGGGTGGAAATTTTGAAAAGTCGTGCAGGTGTTTTTCGAGGACCTACGGTGCGATTCGTGTGATTTTATGATGCGCGGTGCTAAAATTCTTAAGAAGCCCAATGGTTTTTGGAGATTTCGGCGTGCGCGCGCGAAGAAAAAACGAATGTGTCCCGCATGGTATTATTTGACAGGGATGATGGCCCTGGCAGGTGCGCAACCGTTGTCGCAGAAGTTCGAAAAAGTTGCTCGCAAAAGCCCGTTTGACAGAAATGTTTAAAAAGTGTTGGGTTTCCTACGAATCCGCAAGAGCGCGCGGGATGAGATTTTGACATTTTTTTGTTGAAAAACCATTGGTTTTTTGATGTTTTTATGTTAAAATCGCTCCGAACACTAAGCTTTTGGAAGGATTTCGTCTTGCGCGCGCGAATGTCCACTTTACCTTATTTTTTGCAAGGGATTCTTGAAATTTGATTATATTAGAACAAGAAATGTCATTTTATAGTGTTTTTTGCAAGGGAAAACGGATTACAACAAAACAACCGGATCTGGATCACATCGTTTTACCTGAGGCTTCCTCACGAAAATGATGAAAATGTAGCTGCGGCCTAGGCGGCGCAGGGGGGGCGCGCACCAGGGGGCCCAACAATAATTATTCTTTAGAATAAATAATGTTCAACGGCTCCCGCCTGGGACTTCCTTACAATTTAGCCAGGACACCCGCTCCCGCCCGAGAATTCCTCGCATTTTATTCAGGAATCGCGCTCTCGCTCGGGACCTCCTTACTATTTATTCTGGAATCGCTCTCCCGGCGCTCTGGAGTCGCGCTCTCGCTGGAGACTTCCTTGCAACTTCCTGAAGAATGGCCTTGCGTTGGAATTTCTTGCAATTTGCCCAAGCGCCGCGCTCCCGACACCCAGGCACCCAGGAGTCGCGCCTTTTGTGGCCCCATGTGCATGCCCTTCGTGGCCCCGCTGTCGCCAGTTGTGTCCCCCTCACTGTCCTGCGTGGCCCAGTCAGTGGCCCCATAGTTGCCTTATGTGGCCCCGCATTATCTGCACTTCGTGGCCCCCGCTCGTTCGCGCTCTTCGTGGCCCCATACGCATTCTCTTCGTGTCCCCGCTGTCGCCCTTCGTGGCCTACTTCGTGCCCTTCGTGGCCCTGCTGTCGTTCTCTCTCGCTCTCGCTTTCGCTCGTCGTCGCCGTCGTCGTCGTCGTCGCTGTCGTCTTCGACGTCGTCGTCGTCGTCGTCGTCGTGGTCGGTCCCCTGTCCGTCCCTCTTGGGGTCGGGTCGACGGTCCGCGGCCGCCCCGCCGATCAGCGCTGCCTCTGGCCAGGCCGACGGTCTGCGGCCGCCCCGCGGCTTGCTGGGGCCTGGCCTGCAGGGAAGAAAGGTATACCCCCCAAAGGGGTCCGATCGAAGACGAAGAGGGTGGGTATCGAGGGCTTGGGAAACACGCGTTATTGGACACTCGAGCATATAAGGACGAACAGTCTTAAAATTGTTGTTGTTGTTGTTGTTGTTGTTGTTGTTGTTGTTGTTGTTGCTGTTGTTGTTGTTTTTGTTGTTGTTGTAGTTGTTGTAGTTGTTGTTGAACTTTCATTTTTGAAGAGTAATTATTGTTGATCCCCCCTGTCCGGTGCCCATTGGTTTTTTTTTGAATTGAAGTGCTTCCTCCGGGGCTCGCACCCTGTTTTTTGACAGGGAAAGCCTTGCGGATCAGATTGCGTTGTTGGGCCCCGGACTACAACAACAACGGCTCCCGCCCGAGACTTCCTCACAATTTACTCAGGACCCCCGCTCCCGCCTGAGACTTCCTCAAAATGTACTCCAGAAGGGCGCTCCCGCTTTAGACTTTCTCACATTTTACTTAGAAGCGGCGCTCCCGCTTGAGACTTCCTTAATCAGGACCCCTGCTCCCGCCCGAGACTTCCTCATAATTTACTCAGGAATGGCGCTCTCGCTTAGGACTTCCTAGCAATTTATTGCAGCATCGCGTTCTCGACGCTCAGGAACCACGCTCGCGCCAAGGACGCCTTCGCAATTTACTTAGGAATCGCGCTCTCGCTTAATATTTCTTTGCAATTTACGCAAAAATCCCGTCTGAATGTCCCGCCCGCCCGACCCGCCCGTCAGGGTCCGCCCGCCCGACCGGCGCTCCCGCCTGAGACGTCCGACAATGTACTCGGGACCCCCGCTCCCGCCCAACTCTTCCTTGAGGAATACGCCCTCGCCTAGGACTTCCTCGAACGTTCACACTCTTACGCTCCTGCCCCTTCCTCCCCATCCAACCTCCCTCCTCCCTCCCCTCTCCCTCATATCCACACTCCTCCTCCCTCTGACTCTCTCCCCTCACCCTCCTCCCATAACCCTCCTCCCTCCTCTCTTCGCCCTCCCCTCTCCAGCCTCCTCCTTCCTCCCTCCTCTGTCTCTCTATCTCCAATCGTCCCCCCCCCCTCCTCGCCCCCTCTCTCCTGGCGTGTTCCCCTTTAGCCTCGTCCCTCCCCCTCCCTTCCTCCCACTCTCCCTCGTTCTCCCCCTTCCTCTTCTTGCAGGGCCCGCGCTAATTCCAATGGTGGGCAAAGAGATGCGTGCCCCATCCTCCGAATAATTCCCCGCCCGTTCACGCCCGCTTGTCTAAGCCCGCCCGCCCCCGCAAAAAGAAAGAATCCCCCCAGAAGGGGGTACGCTCAAAGACGAAGGGGGCGGGTATCGAGGGCGTGGGTATACACGTTGCATGGCACGCGGGCAAGTAAGAGCGAACAGTCTTAAAATGATTGTTGTTGTTGTTGTCGTTGTCGTTGTTGTTGTTGTTGTTGTTGTTGTTGTTGTTGTTGTTGTTGTTGTTGCTGTTGTTGTTGTTGTTGTCGTTGTTGTTGTTGTTGTTATTGTTGCTGTTGTTGTTGTTTTTGCTGTTGTTGTTTTTGCTGTTGTTGTTGCTGTTGTTGTTGTTGTTGTTGTTGTTGTTGTTGTTGTTGTTGTTGTGGTTGTGGGCCAATTTTGCCTCGGGCGCACTGGCCCCTCGGAAATTGGCGACCCTCACTGGGATGCAGCCTCTCTGGAGGAGCAGGAGCGCTCTGCCAGGTCTGTAGGCCAATTTTGGTTCGGGCGCACTGGCCCCTCGGAAAGTGGCGACCCTCATGAGGATGCTGCCCCCCTGGGGGAGCAGTAGCCCTCTGCCGGTTCTGTAGGACAGTTTTGGGTTGGGCGCCCTGGTCCCTAGGAAAGTGGCGACCCTCACGAGGATGCTGCCTCGTGCACCCTGGCCCCTCAGAAAGTGGCGACTCTCACCAGGATGGTGCCCGTCTGGAGGGGCAGGACGCCTCTGCCGGCTTTGTGGGCCAGTTGTGCTTTGCGCAATCAAATTTTGTGTCGACGTTGGGGTAATTATCCTGAGTCGTTTTGCTGGCCCTTTTGCTTTGCAAAGACATTCAGTGGCCGGAAATATCCGATCATGTTCCGCCGCGGTTCTCCAAATAGGCTTGCCTACAGGAGTCCAAGCTCAATTCGTAACACAATGGTCTACTGCCACCCTTATCTTGCCGTTGCAATCATCGAACTCTCCGCATGGTTTCCTCTGCTATCCGCACGGTTTCGCTTAAACTATTCGCATGGTTTGCTCTGCTTCCCGCGTGGGTTCGTCTGCTAGGGTGGAGTAGAATAGACGAGTCTTTTACAGAGAGGTCGATTTGGAGTAGACTTTAGTGGAGTAGGAGTGGAGTATATTAGAGTAGAGTAGAGCAGCGTAGAGTAGAGTAGGGTAGGAGTGGAGTAAAGTAGAATATAGTAGGAGTCGAGTATATCAGAGTAGGTTAGGCTACTGTAGGGTAGAGCCTAGCATAGTAGGGTCAGGCAGAGTATAACAGAGTAGAGTAGGTTTTATAGTAGTGCCGGGTCTAACACAGCAGGAGTAGAGCAAAGCATTGTAGAGTGGAGTAGACATGGGTCGAGTAGAGCAGCGCATGGTAGCGTAGAGTCGTGTACGGACGCTCGTCCTGCCGACCTGCTTCTCCTCCGCCGCGCCCCCAGACGGTGGCTGCGACTACTTCGACGCCGGGATCACGACTCCTCTCTCGGCCGCCGCCGGCTTCGATTGCGCGGCTGGGATGTGCGTTGCCAAGGTACGCCGACCTGGGCCAGCCGAAGTGGAAGAGCCGCGGCAGCAAGGCTTGGATTACGAACCACTGGTCTTCACCTGCTACGGCCGCCTTGAAGAAGGAACCGGCGCGCGAGTGGCCCATCTGGCGAGGCGCGCGGCTCGGCGGAGGGGCCTCGCAGACAGCCGGCTTCTGGAACGGCGGCTTCGCTAGCGGCTTGGCGTGGAGATCTGGCGTCGTAGCGTTGCGGTATGCCAGGGTTGTTTGCGGGGGGCGGGGCGGCAGACGAGGACGCCGCCTGGGAGGCGCTCCTTGCGGGCGGCGGCGCTTGAGGAGGCGTCTCTACTGGCGGCGCTTGCCGGGTCGGTTTTTGTGGAGGAGGGGCGACACATGTTTTACAGTAGAATAGTGTTGCGCGGGGTAATGTATAGGGTAGTGTAGAATGTTCAGAGTAGCGTAGCGTAGAGTAGAGTAGAGTAGATTCGAGTAAACAAGGGTAGGGTCGACGATTCTATCCAGAGTCAGTGATGGCTGACATGTTTGCTCCGATGCGAGGGTTTTTTCCTGAGGGGGGCGCCGGGGTCAGAAGTCGGCCGCCCGATTTGTCCTGCGGGTGCGCTCTGGCCAAAATTTCCAGGGCCACTCGGCCGCCTCGACGAGTGCGCTCCAGGAGTCCCATCTGCAGAGGGCGTTCCAGGCGGCTCCTGCAGCGCGCCCCCTGCCTCCGGCGCGGGCACCGACCGCGCTCGCGCCTGCTCGCCCACCGGCTCCCCGGCTCCCCATGCTGCCCGCAGCCGCCATGGCCCGAGGCGGGGCGCGCGCGCGCGCGCCCGCGCCGGACCGCACGGGGCGCCCCGCCGGGGCCGCGCCGGGGAGGCCCGCGCGGGGCGGCCGCCCCGCCGCCGGCCGCTCCCAGCATGGACCTCGCCGCGCGCCTGCGGGGCCTCGCCCGCGGCGGCCGGTGGCAGGAGGCCCTCGCGGCCCTGCGGCCCGCCGCGGGGGCCCCCGGCGAGGCGGCGGCCTTTGGCGCCGTGGAGTGCTGCCTGGCGGTTCAGGCGCGCGACAGCGACGGCGATGGTGGCGGCGATGGCGGCGGTGGCGGTGGCGGCGGCGGCGGCGGCTGCCGTCGGCATCGCCGCCATGAAGCAGATGCTTCGGTATATTTTGTTATTGTGGTTTTATTGTTTCATGTGTGTTTGTTTATTTGTTTGGTTGTTTGGTTGTTTGTTTGTTTGCTTGCTTGCTTGCTTGCGTGTTTGCTTGTGTGTGGGCGTGTGTGTGTGTGTGTGTGTGTGTGTGTGTGTGTGTGTGTGTGTGTGTGTGTGTGTGTGTGTGTGTGTGTGTGTGTGTGTGTGTGTGTGTGTGTGTGTGTGTGTGTGTGTGTGTGGGGGGGTGGGGGGGGCGTGCCGTTTCTTTTGCAGCTCCGGGAAGCTTCTCGTAGCCACGTTTGGAATATTGTAGGAATTCAGGCCAAAACGTACCCTTGGACATGTACGGAAAGAGAAGGAGGTTCGAATTTTGCGGGGATGAGGTTTCTTCACGTTTGTCGCACTGTTCGGGCCTCTGGGAGGCTCTTCGTCGCCACGGTTGAATTACGACGACGTCGACGGTGACGGCGACGACGGCAACGACACCGTGGAGTGGTGCCTGGCGGTCCAGGCGTCATTGTCGTAGACGCTATTGTCGTCGTCGCCGTCCTGGTGGTCCTGGTGGTCCTCGTTCGTCCTCGTCCTCGTCCTCGTCCTCGTCCTGGTGTCGTAGACGCTATTGTTGTCGTCGTCGTCGCCGTCGTCGTCGTCGTCGTCGTCGCCGCCGTCGTCGTCCTCGTCGTCCTCGTCGTCCTCGTCGTCCTCGTCGTCGTCGTCGTCGTCGTCGTCGTCGTCGTCGTCGTTGTCGTCGGGGGCGGCCTCGGGTGGCCTCTGGGCGGTCGAGGCGTGCGGGCGCGCCGGGCGCTGGGAGGCTGCGCTGGAGGCGCTGCGGCTGGCACGCCGGGGGGGCGTGCGCCCCGACGCCGTGCTCTACACCGCCCTCGTCGCCGCGTGCCGCGCCTCCTCTCAGTGGGAGCCCGCCCTCGGGCTGCTGCGCGGGTCGCTGCGCGAGCCGTGGGGCCCCGCGATGGTGCATTTCAGCGCGGCCATCGGCGCCTGCGAGCTGGCGGGGCAGTGGGCGATGGCGCTGGAGCTGCTGGGCGAGCTGCTGGCGAGGGGGCTGGCGCCGAACATCCGGTGCTGTGGCGCGGCCATCAGCGCGTGCGAGAAGGGCAAGCAGTGGGAGCGAGCCGTGCTGCTGCTGTTCTCGCTGGACTCCCTGCGCGTGGCCCCCGATACGATTTCCTTCAACGCGGCGGTCAGCGCGTGCGGCAAGGCACGGCGCTGGCGCGAGGCGCTCCAGCTGCTATTCCTCATGCGCGCGAGGCGGCTGGTCCCCACGGTGGTCAGCTACAGCGCCGCCATCACGGCGTGCGAACGGCAGCGGCAATGGGAGCTCTCGCTCGCGCTGCTTGATGAGATGCAGTCCCTCGACGTGCGGCCGGACGCCGTGGCCTTCAACGCGGCGGTGAGCTCGTGCGAGAGCGGGGCGCAGTGGGAGCGGTCCCTCGTGCTGCTGCTGGCGTCGCCCTGCCGCGGCTCGCGGCCCAGCACCCAGGGCCGCAACGCCGCGGTGAGCGCCTGCGCGAAGGGTCGCGCGTGGGAGCTGGCGGCCCTCCTGGCCGCGGGGCCGCAGCGTTCCGCCGTGTGCGCCAACGCGCTGCTGCACCACATGCCGGGCAAGTGGCGCGCCGCGGTGGCGCTGGTCGCCAGCCTGCCGGGCCTCCGGGTGCCCCCTGAGCTGGCCACGCTGCGCGGCGCCGCCGCCGTGTGCCGCGCCGCGGGCCACCTGTCGCCGCTCGTCGCGCTCCTGGCCGCCACGGCGCGCCTGCTCGCGGCCGCGGCCCGGCGGCGGGCGCCCGACGCCGGGGGCAAGGAGGAGGAGGCGCTGGAGGCCTGCCTGGCCGCCTCCGCCCTGCGCGCCGCCGTCGGCGCCGTGCCGCCCGCGCCCGCACGCGCGGCGGCGCGGCGGCACGAGGCACCGCCCGCGCAGGCGCTGCGGCGGCTGCGGTGCCCTGCGGGGGCGCGCGGGCGCTGCGCCGGCCGGCGCTGGCGGCTGCACGACGCGCGACTGGAGCCGGCTGGCACGGGCGGCCTCGGGGCCTGCTTCGCGCGGCTGGCGATGGAGGAAGCGGGCAAAGACGGGGATGCTGAGGCGCGTGCACGGAGAGCAGGTGGGGTGCGGAGGTGGTGGGGAGGACCAGGAGGAGGAGGAGGGCGAGGAGGTGGAGGTGGAGGAGGAGGAGGAAGAGGTGGTGGTGGTGGTGGTGATGGTGAGAAGGAGGAGGAAGGAGGAGAAGGAGGAGGAGGAGGAGGAGGAGGAGCAGGAGGAGCAGGAGGAGCAGGAACAGGAGGAACAGGAGGAACAGGAGCAGGAGGAGCAGGAGGAGCAGGAGGAGCAGGAGCAGGAGCAGGAGCTGGCGATGATGGACGGCATGTTGCCGCCGCCGAATGCAGACATTGGCGGTGAGTGATCTGTGTATTATTATTCTGCCTCTGCACGTGCATGATGGGGGTTAGCTTCTTCAATCATGCTGTCTCCGCCTTCCTCTCTTCCCTTTGGTATGAGCTTCGAAGCTATTTGCCCTTAGGTTAGCGAGCGAGCGAGCGAGGAGGAGGACGAGGACGAAGGGAACGGAGGATGCAGAAACTGGAGGATGCGAGATGGGGAGGTGGATGGGGGAGGGGGATTCGGATGGGGGAGGAGGGGGAGGATTGACTGGGATGAGCTGGTGCCGAAGTCCCATCTTTAAGCTGTATCAGGGTAATTGAAACCTTCAGGGCCCCCTCGCCAACGTGGTTTACTTGAGTCGGGATGCTGCCCTTTCTACAGGCGGCGAAATCACGCCAACCCTCTGGGCGTAGGTGTAAGAGGCCACGCGCGAATTCTCCCCCCCTCCTCACTTAGAAATCGTGGGGTGGTGGGGTAGGGTTCGCACGTGGCCTCCTAATGTGGTCTAGAGAGCTTTCTCTTCCAACCCCCTTCTTCTCTTTCGGGGAGGGGTTCACCCCTCTCCCTAACCCCTTCTCGTGGAACTGGAGGGTTGGTTTGCGGGTCGTTGGAGCGTTCAAGATGGCCCAGGACGGCTCCAAGAGGACCTCAGGGAGCCCAAGATGACCTCCAAGATTGCTCAAGATGGCTCCGTGGCCACTTTGGCTCATGCTGGCTCAAGAGCGGCTAGCGAGGCCCACCGCACCGAAACCCACACCCAGCGCCCAGTGAGCTGCCCATGCCGCTGCCTCCGACGACTCTGCCCATCGTCCGGCGCGGCTCCCGCCTGCTCCCGCCGGACGCCGCCGAGGAGGGCCCCGGCCTGCCCGCCGCCCGCCGCGCGGCCGCGGGCCTCCTCTCCGGCGGCTCCAGCGAGGCGACCTCCGACGCTGGGGACGAGCGCAGCGTCACGGTCAAGAACACGTTCCTGGACGTGTCCTCCAGCGAGGACCTCGCGGAGTCGCCGCGGCTCGCCCAGACCTGGAGCGTGGGGGCCTGGACCGCGCAGGTCTGCTCCGCCCGCCCGGAGCCCCGGGGGCCGCGGGCGGAGGAGGCCGCCCCGTGCCTTTTCGAGAGCACCCCGTGGGGCGACTCGCCCGCGGCCAGGGCCGCGAGCCTGCTGCCCCAGGAGCCCGCGCGGGAGGTCCTGCTGCAGGTCCCCCTGCGGCTGTGCCCGGGCCACCCGCTCGCCGGTGGGGCGCTGGGCGGCCTCGAGGTGGAGGTGCGGCACGAGGGCGGCCAGACGGTCGTCACCCTGCGCCTCGGAGCGGGCCGCCCCGGGGACGTCGCGCTGGCGTCCCCGCCTTCGGTGGCCAGCGCGGCCCCGTCCGCGGCCTCGAGCCAGGCCTCGAGCCCAACGCCCTCCGAGAGGGGCGGTGCACCGCCGCCTCCGCCCTCGGCACGGCCGAGGCGCGGCGGCGCCACGGGCGCGGGCGCGAGGCCCGCCGGGGAGAAGAGCGGGATGGTCTGCTGCCACTGGAAGAACAAGGGTTGGTGCAGGTACCAGGACACCTGCAAGTTCCAGCACCCGCCGCACAAGCAGGGCGCGGGTCTCGCCGCGGATGCGGCCTCGGCGCTGGCCCAGCAGCATGCGCAGCAGCGGCGGCACGCGCCCGGCGCAGCGCCGCAGGTCAGCACCAGCCCGGAGGCGTGGGGCGTGGGCCCCGCGGCCGTCCTCACGGGTTTCGGGCCGCCGCCCGCGCCGCCGCCGGCATATCCTCCCATGCTCGCCCGACCCGCTGTGGCCGCCGTGCCTGCCCGGTAGGCTCGTCCGCGGCGGCTGCGTTGCAGGGGCGTGGCTCGGGCGGGTCGGGCCGCAGAGGCCGGGTCCAGAGCAGCGGGCCTGTGGCGGCCGTGAGCGTGGGAGCCGCAGGGTCGTCGGAACCAGAGCTATCCCCCGCAGGCCGCGGCATGTCCAGGTCGCCTCTGATGGAAAGAGTGGAACAAACAGTGGCATAAGCAAAGAAACTCGGAGGTCCGCGCGGATTTCACGGATCGGCGCTGGACCCCCCCTCCCTGGCGCGCGGAGCGCGCCAGGGGCGGCGCCGGAGGCGCCGCCGGGGGGCCCCAGCGCCGATCCGATAAATCCGCGCGGACCTCCAAGTTTTTATGTTTATGTCACTTTTTGTTCCCCTAGTAAAAGCGTTGGAGGCTGAATTACCCGAACCATGGTGCTCGGACGTATGCCATAGCTAAGTCATGGCAGATTCGGTGCACCAGTTTCCTCCGGTCCTTGGGGCCTCGAGCGCACGTGCGCGCAAACGTGGAGAGCAAGTGGTTTCGATTTTTGTTGGTGTGTTGAACCCGCAGTTTCTTTTAGTTGGTCTTCCAAGCCGTCTGAATCCGAAAGCCACATGTGCTTTCTGGCAATTCTGTTGCCCACTGACGAGGTGATCCTTTTGTCTTGCGGGGCATTCAGTCGTTTGCGTTGCCGCCGCAGTGTGCCTGCTGACCATTGCCGAGATGATACTGTCATCGTTTGGGGTATTTTGTCGTCCGTGCCCCCGTGCCGGCAAGCCATCGCTCAGATGGCAGGGAGACTTGCTAAGCCTCGACTCCGCTCGTGGTTGCCAGGGGGAAAACAAATAAAAAGATGGCTCCAGATGGCTCCCAAGATGCTCCAGGAGGCCCCAAGACCGCTCCAAGATGGCGCCAAGTGGCAATGGAACCTGCCCAGGAGGCCGCCAAGAGGCCAAAAGCCTTCCAAACCTACGGAAAATCCATGAATTTGGTCTTCTCGACGTTTTGCTTCGATGGCCTTCCGAGGCCTGAAGACAGCTGCAACGGGGCCCCTAGGAGCCCCAAGAGAGGCCCAAGAGAGCCCCAAGACGGCCCAAGAGCGCCCAAGAGCGCTCCAAGAGGGGTCCAAGCATTTTTGGGCTCCCGAGGGGGGCCGTAATTGGAGCTCTCCTTTTTTTTGAGCGATCTCCTCCAAGATGACCCTGACAGCGCTCCCAAGGCTCCCAAGAACGCAAGAGGCGTCCAGGAGGCCCCAAGAGGCGTCCAGGAGGCCTCCAAGAGGCGCCCAAGAGACCCCCAAGAGGCCCCAAGAGGCTCCCTGAGGCAACCAATACCCTCCAAGAGGCCCCTAGGACCGCCAAGAGGCCCCCAAGAGCGCTCCAAGAGGGACTTTTCCTCTGTGTGCTACTTCCCTGATCGAGGCAACTTCTCTGGACATCGTCTCTGGATGGGCTCGTGGGGGTACGCGAGGCGTCAAGAATTGCATTTGGCTGCTGAGCGCAAGCCATGCATCCAGTTTTGCATAGGCTCTACCAGCGCCTCTGAGTGTAGCAGGCGCACGACTTACAAAACACAGGCCCTGGGCGGATCACGAGTTGGCGCTTCATAAGAATAGTGCGCTGTACATTTAGATCCCCTCAATCTGTCGCGTTCAAGGTCGCTGAGAGAAGGGGGAGGGTGAGGAGGGGGGCAGGAGGGGGAGGAGACAGGAAGTGGAAGACGTGGGATAGCGTCACAGCTGGCCTCAAGGGTGATCCCTTGCAGCAGAGGACACTTGCACCCTTCGGATTCTGGGTAAACTGGTCATGCGTTCTGCCTTGTTCCGCGATTCTTGGCATGATGTGCAGGGGGATTGGGAAGGAAGGGGAGAAGGATGAGGAGGAGGAGGAGGAGGAGGGAGATGAGGGGATGAGCAGGAATAACGAGAGAGGTGGGTCCAAGGGTTGATGCCGCTCATCATGATCAGGAGGGAAAGGGGCGGGTGTGGAGGATTGAGATGATGCGTGACGAGGACGTGTTTCGGAATTGAGTAGGAGGAGGGGAAGCCGGATAATGCGGGGTTGATGATGGCGACGGCGACGATGATGAGAATACGGATTGCCATGATGCTAAAGATGAAGATGCCGATGTTTTATGATGCGACGTTGATGGTGCTCATTCTGACGAGCACGATGATGAATCTGGTTATGGTGCTGGCGATGCTGATTATGATGTTGACCGCAGATTGGCGATGGAGCAGGAGGAGGAGGAGGAGGAGCAGTGGAGGGGTAGGATGAGGGAGGGTAGGATGATGAGGAGGAGGAAGAGTGGGAGGAAGGGGAGCGGGATAAGGCGGGGGACGATGATGAGGATAATGATGACGATGTTGAGAAGGAGGAGGAGGCGGAGGAATGATTAGGTAGGAGAGGAGGAGTGAGAGGTGATAAGTGCGAAGTGCGAAGTGACGACGAAGTTGGGGGCTGGTTGTGGTGGTGGTGGTAGTCGTGGTTGTAGAGGTCGACTGCGCTGATAGTGGGGCGTAAGATGTCCTCGCAAGGTCGCTCGTAAGCTCCCTGTTCTCCTTGAGGTGTGCCGCGTGAGCCTCCTCCTCCCTCTCCTCTTTTTCCTCCTTGTGGAGCGTTCACCGCTGGCCAGGCGCTCCTCCGTGGCACGCTGTGGGCCAGCATGCGTGTGGCGATCCGCCTCGTGATGCGAGGGTGCGGCGGCGGTCCCAATCGCCAGCGTTCGCGGTTGACCGCCACCAGCGGCTCAGAACCGGCTGGCATCGAACGATCCGCGCTGCCGAAAAACTATGACGTGGAGATCTGTCCGGAAGGTGGGGCGCCCGCGGAATGAGTGGGCCGGCTGACTGGCGAAGCATGCTGGCATGGTTCAGGGCAACATCCCCGATCAAGCCGATCGGAGGGCCAGAGTGAGCCGGCATTTCGTGTGTTAGGAACGTCCACACGCCTTCGGCGTTTGACTTGTGCGTGCGTGCTTGTTTCAAGGCTGAGCGATCCGGGCGGTCCCAGAAGACCAGCACCAGACGTCACCGCGGCGCGAACCCGCCACACGCCTCCTCGTGCGCAGGGCCCCGTTTGTCATTCCTTGTCTCGCTCGCCTGGCCCAGTCGCGATCGCCCGCTCTCGCCTGCCTCCGGCCACGCGCAAGAGTGGCCCTTCGCCAGAGGCAGGGATACCCGCCGACCCGGCTCGATCTGTCCACCTCAACCAGCCGATCCGACCCGGTCCGATCTTCTTCCTGCTTCCTGATGTCTCTAAAACGACGCGAAGATCGGGACACAATCGGATCGGGATAACTCGAAATCTCTGAGAATCGGCGGGTTTGGAGGATGTATTGGGCGCCGCGGCCGCTCCAGAGCGTTCCGGAACGCTCTGAGAGCGCTCCGGAACGCTCTGGAGCGATTTATCCCGATCCTAGCCCTGTTTTAGTCTCGTTTGTCTTCTTGGGGTGGCCTGCGGCCCCTGCGGGGCCCCCAGGGGCACGGCGCCAACGCCTCGTATACCAAGCGCTGCTCTGAGAGTGGCCTCCGGTGCCGGGCTCTCGGGAAGCACGGGGGTGCCCAACCCGAGCACGCGCTGGTCGCTGCATGTCGCATCGCACGCGCTAGGGAATCGAAAAATAACATGAACCTAAAAACTCGGAGGTCCGCGCGGATTCATTGGATCCGCGCTGGACCCCCCTCCCTGGCGCGCGGAGCGCGCCAGGGGCTGCGCCGGAGGCGCCCAGGGAGGGGGGTCCAGCGTGGATCCGAGAAATCCGCGCGGACCTCAGAGTTTTCACGTTTATGTCATTCTTCGACCCCCTTTTGTCGCATCGGACGTGCATCGACGATCGGCAAGCCGCGCCCCGCACCAGAGGTCACCTTGCGCACAGCAGGCAATATGCTGACACCCCCGCCGTCCCTTGCAACAAGATAATACACAGTGCTCGCGGGCCTCACGAACAGGACTCAAGACTTTGCCCCAATGTGTACTTTGTTTTGTTTTTGAGAGGGATGGTGGGGGGGGGCGCATCGGGTTGGCCGCGCATGCTCCAAATGTGGAGGCAGAGTGCGTTTTGTATTGTTTTTGTTGACAGGGGATGTGGGGGGGCCCACATGGTTCCTGGCTGGTCGCTGGTCGCCTGGGGGAGGGGGTGTGCACTACTAGTGAACAGTGATAAACTTCTCACCGAAGGGAATAATGGTTT
Source organism: Prorocentrum cordatum (assembly GCA_963575745.1). NCBI lineage: Eukaryota > Dinophyceae > Prorocentrales > Prorocentraceae > Prorocentrum > Prorocentrum cordatum. Next base: position 402,585 of record CAUYUJ010002436.1, read on the forward strand.
TTGGCAGAGGAAAGAAGGACATCGTTAGACCACCTGCGCCCAGAGGGCTGGTGGCATTTCCTGATTTTTCGCATTTGCGCTCCCTCACCGTGCCCCCGGGGCCGTCAAGCCACTCATCGTGGTGAAACAATTGTTCTCAGACTGGTGGTCCACGTTGCAGTACGATCCCGACGTCGACGGCTTCGGGGGGAGGCCTAATTTGGGGCCCATTGGGCCGTATGCGGGCTCGTGGGGCTAGCATGTTGGGTTTTGGGCCGCCTTTTTCGGCTGGGGACGTCGTGGCCGTCGTGGAGTTGTCTTGGGCCATCCTTGGGCCGTGCTAGAGAGGCCTCGGACCGTCTTGGGGCCGTCTCGGGGCTGTCATGGGACCCTCCGTCACATCCTGATTTGCAGCCCGAAGGGCGTTCCGAGGCCAAACTGAGGCCATCTTGATCCCTCCAGGGTGACAAGGCGAAAACCTCAAACACATATCCTGAGTAGAGCATTCTTAATGTTAAAGAGGCTTATACCATTCCGCTGTGAATTCGTCAAGATTCGTGCCACCGTGCCTGGTCCTCGGGGATGCACGACGCTGAAATAGGGACCGCTTTGGGTTCGGAAGGGGTCGCTGTTCCTTAGGTCATTCGGTTGTTGTTCCTGCAGTCCTCCTCGTGCACGCAGGCTCTTCTGGTGCCAAAGAGGCGCTCAGTTCCTTATTTCGAGTTCCTTCTTTCAGCAGCCAGAGTGATGAGGGTCGCTTGGGATGGCTCTCAGGGGCCTCTTGGAGGCCTCATTGGGGGCATCCGATAGGCTTTGGGGTGGCCTCTCCAGAGCCTCTTCGGGGCCTCATGGGTGCCTTTGGGGGCCTCTTGGGGGCGTCTCCGGGGTCATTGTGGGGCTCTTGGAGCCGTCCCGGCGGGAAAGACTCGAGATGTCAGTTGTATTGTCCCTCTTGGGGCCCTCCTGGACCGTCTTAGGGGCCCCTGGGGCCGTCTTGGGGCCCTCGTTCTCCTCGGGCTCTATTGGGCCGTCTTGGGGCCCTCTTGGGGGCCTCATGGGCAGTCTTGCGACGATCTTGGGGGCTCCTTGGGCACCGGGGACCCCCGCGTCGAATGTTTGTGATGCCCAGGGCCTTTCTGGGCGGTCTTCATGCGTGGGGGAGGGTTCTGTTGCCGTCGTCGGGGGTCTGGAGGCCGTGCATGGGCGCCATCGTTGGCTGATCGGGGGCAGTCTCTGGGCTGGTGTCGGGCAAGTGTTGGGCCAGTCTTGGGCCGCCTGTGGCGACCCTGCGAGCTCTGGGATACTCGGGGTCCGAGGGCCCTCGAAGGATCCAGCCCGAAGTGACGTGTTACGAAGCCTCTCGCCTTCGCCTTGGCCCAGCGGCTCTTCGGCGGCCGCGGTGAGTGTGGCACAGCTTCTGCGCACCTCGCGAACGCACGGGGCAGCGCGCGCAAGGCCGGCCCAGCCTTTGCTCGAGGTGTTGGTCGAGAGCCGGCCCAGGCTTCTTGACAGATGCGGTTCTCAATCATATCCTTGGCTTTGATACAATGAGAAAGTGAGGCGGAGGCCCAAAAGTTCGAAGGACTTGGTAGTCAAAGGTGAGCTTCGAAGGGCGGCTTGCAGTCATTGGTGGGCATCAGGTAGCAGCGAAGTACACTGCCCTTGAGCCACGCCTTCCACTGCAAGCGCGGTGGCGGACAAGAAGAGGCCTTGTGTCGTCACGCGGTCTGCCGCTAAGGCGAACGGCAACGGCACGGTGGTCATGGAAGTGACCTAGAATTCGCGGCACCCTGGCGATCCGCAGGGGCAGGCATTCGCGTCGGGCGTGCAGCCGAACTGGAACGGGGAGGCCAGCAAGGCCAGCGGCCAGGACTCGAAGGACGTCAAGTTCGAAGATCCTCACGGTCTTCTGCACGAGGAGGTCCACGCTGAATCTCAAGGAGTGCGCCGTCTCGTCTAGCTCCTGCGAGGGCTCGTCCGCCAAGTCGCTCCGCGAGGCCGCCCTCGTGTTTCGGCGGCGGAGGGGCCGCACACAGCTGCCCATCGACCTCGAGTATACCGGGGACCAGTGCGGCCAGAGAGCGGCGGCGGCGCGCTCCTGCTGCCGCCAAGAGGCTGGAGCAGATGGGGTCGGAGGATTTCGCGACGAAACCGACACGTCGGCGATGCGGCATCATTCGGAGCACGATCTTCTCCATCCCGACGTCGCCGACGCATCGCCGATGCACTGGCCGATGCGGTGCGATCCTCCGACCGTCTCTGCTTTGGCTCCATCTCGGCGGCCTCCAGCCCAGCCCTACCTGTCGCTTGGGAGGCTCGTGGGCGTGACAGTGCCTCAGCAGCCCTGCTCGCCGCGCCAGCAGGCCGCTCAGCCTGACCCGCGCCACTGTGGCTCAAGCGCAGTTGGCTCAGGCATTTTTGGCCCAGCTTCCTCATTGGTCCGAGTGGCGCGGTTCCTTTCTCGTGCATCTCCCGATGGCTCGCGGCGCTCCGCTCCTGTCCCTGGCGGTCTTGGCGGCTCTTGCCGTCCTGGCATGCCAGCTCGTGCTCGGCGCCGTCTTCGTGGGCACTCCCGCCACGCCTGGGCTGCGGGGCCGGGCCGTCACGCGCCGCGTGGGCACGGACTACTTGCTGCGCAATGGCCCGAAGGACGCTGACGGCCCGCCCGTGGACACGGCCGCGGCCCCGGCCGGCCAGGCGGTGGAGTACAAGAAGCGCCCCTTTGGCATCGCCCGCTACGCGCCGGGCGTCGGCGGCAACGGCGCGACGGTCATGGAGGTGACCCAGAAGTCCCGCTACCCGGGCGACCCGCAGGGTCAGGCCTTTGTTGCCGGCGTGCAGCCTGGCTGGTCCCTGAAGACGGTGAACGGTCAGGACGTCACCGGCCTCCCCTTCGGAGCCATCATGGAGATGCTGGACGACGAGGTGCTGGACCCGGTCGCGGCGCTGTCTTTGAACGTGAAGAAGGATTCTTCTCAGAGTAGCGGGTCGTCCGGCATGGCTGGCGCTGGCATGACAGACTTCGGTGTCGAGAAGGCGGAGGTCCCGATCACGGTGGTGTATTCGTCTCGTTGAGCACAGCGAGTGGAGCATTCGTTGCAGCATCGTGTGAGTGTGGCCTTGTGGTCCTTGGCCCTCCCTAGCCTCGTCCTCCGTCCCCCTCCATCGTCCTGGCCTGCTCAGGCATGCTTCAACGTGCTGCACAAGCATGCAGTGCCTGCTGCATCCTCGCTGTGCTGCATGCGTCTGCCCATACGCTGTGAAGCGCCTGGCTGCCGCAGCAGGCCGCGGCCTACCCTCACGCGGCCGCCCGCCGAAGGAGCCGGGCCGACTCGCGTTTTAGTTTGAGAGGAGCGAATCAGACAAAATCCAGGGCCGGGAGCCCATGCTCTGCAGAACTTCGGGGCTCTATTGACCTAGGTCAATCCAGACCCGGGTCAGTCAGGCCTTGCCGGATCCTGCAAGATCTTGCAGGAGACTGCAGGATCCTGCGCCCAAGCCCGGGTAAGTGCACTCCTGGCTCTGCAGGGTCCTGCAAGGTCCGTCGCCCTCACTGACCTCGATTTGCACTGACCCCCTTCTCTTTGGGCGCCGGGAACTCTCGCGGGGCAGGCGGGGCCCGCGTGCAGTCGAGTCCCACAGCATCGGCTACACGTAAGAGTGACCGTTCGCAGGAGTGACCCTGGTGCGGGCTCAATGTGGCACCCCGACCGCTGAACGCGATGCGGCAGCAGCGCCTTGCGCGCCTGTGTTCGGCCCCCTCGCGGCCCCCCAGAAGCCGCGCACCAAGGGTCACCCTTGCCCAGGGTCACCCTTGCCCAGAATCACTCTTGCGTGTAGTCGAGAGCTCTCGAGGGGCAGGCGGGGGCCCGCGTGCGGTCGAGTCCCACAGCAGGGCTCCTCCGAGCTGCTCGGGGAGAAGCGCGGGGAGCCGGATCGCGTAGAGGGGGTGGGGAAGCGCGGGCTGTCCTTCGCGGGGCGTGGGGCTTGGATCGCGTTGGGGGTTGCCTCCTCCTCCTCCTCCTCCTCCTCCTCCTCCTCCTCCTCCTCCTCCTCCTCCTCGGGGGGGCCCTCCTCGGGGGGGCCCCTCGTCTCCACGGCTGGATGCAGCGCGGAGAACTGTTTCGTTTGGACCCCTGGAAGGGCCTGGGGACCGATTTTGAGCTCCCGGTGTCTCAAGCCGCTCCGAGATGCGCGTGGGGTGGTCGCGACGGGCCACCCGGTGGAGTGGCATGGGGGCGTCCCTGCGTGTTCGGCTCTTCAGCCCATCCTCATTTGAGTTGGCTGGTCGCGTGTAGCCAGGTTGTTCGTTCGGCGGGGGCGTCCGAGGCTCTTGCGTCTGCACCTTGCACCCTTGCCGTGGGCCCGAGTGTGCTCCCCTGTGTAGGGAAAGCTCGAGTGTTGTGCAGCAGATGCGCCACGTCAGAAACTGGCCTGCCAACGGGTGCCCCGCGATACTGTTTTATCTCCAGATGGGGCCGCAGTGCCCTGGGCCGCCCTGCGAAGCTCGGAGTGGACGACGGATGTGCCTGGACCCTCAACTTCGTATGGCAAGAGTTGCCACAGGATGTGCCTGCTGCACCTGGCGGCGCGCCCGAGGGTGGCAGGACGAGGGGGAGGCCGAGGGGGCAGCCCTTTTGCGAAGGGGGGGCGGCCTCTTGGAGGGGACTGGCCCCGGCAATCACGATACTCCCCGCACCTCCTGACATCCAGAATATCCAAACATTGTCAAAACAAATCAGCTGACGATCCTTCTATAATTCCCAACCATCCTGTGGTGTTGGGTCCTTGTTTTGAAGCGACGGCGCCCCGCGTTTTTTCCTTCCTTCCTTCCTTCCTTCCTTCCTTCCTTCCTTCCTTCCTTCCTTCCTTCCTTCCTTCCTTCCTTCCTCTCCTCTAATCCGTGCCTCCGACCCTCCGCATGTCCACCATTTCGGGACACCCTCACACGTTTCGTGGCCCCATAGGGAACTCCACCGAAGGCTCTAGTGGGAGGGTTCGCATGACACCACCGC
>CAUYUJ010002436.1:412578-432578 GCA_963575745.1 Prorocentrum cordatum
TTGCGCCGCCACCAGAGCCCACCCAAGGGGCGATCACGGCGGAAGGCGGCGCGCAAGCGCGAAGACGAGCTAGAAGTGAAGTGATCTCGACGATGCAATCCATTCAGTGAGGCGCAACCAGTAAACCTCCAGGATCGGAAGCCTGACGCCTCCGAGTCCCTGATGTGGAAAGGTGGTGCTGCTGGTCGGACGGATGACGGGAGTGCTCAGACCTGTAGTTCTGCGACCAACCAGGGTCGCTACATGGGGGGGGGGGATTCGTGGAGCAGGGGAGAGCCCTGCCCTTGCCTGTCGAGATGCCCCCGCAACCAGGACAGCTCACAGCGGGTCCAGCGCAGCAAGAGGCTCGTGCCCACGGGCAGCTCCAGGAAGCGCGCCACCCTGCGCGGGCAGCGGCGGAGCGGGGCGGGCCCCAGAGATCCCCGGAGCTACCGCGGGCCCCCCTCCGAGCCTTGCGGCGCGGCTCACCCGAAGCAGGGCCGCGCGCTGGCTCGGCAACCAAAAGAGGATAGCATCTTCGAGTCGATGCCCGCTGCTGCTCGAACAAGTAGCTCCCCTCCCCCCGTCCGAGGGGGCTGGGGCAACGACTCGAGCTCTAACAAACCTTGGCTCTGGGGACGGGGGGCCCAAGACGCGTCGCCCCCCTGGCCTCGACCCCCTGGCGGGCTTGTTTTTTTCCCAGGTATCCTGCCGGAGTGCGCGCACAGACCTGTCAGCAACAAACCCATCCCCTGTTCCCGCCCGCCTCCAGCGACAGACTCGGCGACGCACTCCCGCCCCACTGACAGACGCAGCAACCAACGCCTTCGAGCGGAGCAGGAGAATACTATACGTAGCACCCCGCAGATGCGGATAATGGTGAGGGGGCGGTGGGGACGTCGGCAGTCTGCGAGACTCTGGAGAAGCCCGCCGCAGGTGCCAACGTTCCACAATGTTTACAACGAGCCCGCCGCAGTCGCCGATTTTTTCGTTAAACCAATGTGGGTAGGTCGCGGGTGGGTGGCAATTGTGTCGCGGCTGGGTCGCGGCTGAGTCGCGGGTGGGTCGCTGTTGGGTCGCGGGTGGGTCGCGGGTGGGTCGCGGGTAGGTCGCGGGGTGGGTTGCGGGGTGGGTCGCGGGGTGGGTCGCGGGGTGGGTCGCGGGGTGGGACGACGACAAACAACAACAACAACACCACCACCACCAACAACAACAATAACATCAACAGCAACAACAACACTAACAACAACAACTACAACACCAACAGCAACAACAACAATAGCAGCAACAACACCAACAACACCAACAACAACACCAACAACAACAACAACAACAGCAACAGCAACAAAAACAGCAGCATCATCAACAACAACAAGTACAACAAACATGGCAACAATACCACCAGCAACACCAGCAACAACAGGGTACGGGTGGGTCGCACCACCAGCAACACCAGCAACACCAGCAACACCAGCAACAACAATACCACCAGCAATACACCACTGTTGGGTCGCGGGTGGGTCGCGAGTGGGTAGCACATGTGTCGCGGCTGGGTCGCGGGTGGGTCGCGGGTGGGTCGCGGGTGGATCGCGGAGTGTGATGCGGTTGTGTCGCGGGTTGGGTCGCGGCTGGGTCGCGGGGTGTGTGGGTCGCGGGGTGGGTCGCGGGTGGGTCGCGGGGTGGGTCGCGGGTGGGTCGCGGGTGGGTCGCGGGTGGGTCGCGGGATGGGTCGCGGGGTGGGTCGTGGGTGGGTCGCGGGGTGGGTCGCGGGGGTCGCGGGGTGGGTCGCGGGTGGGTCGCGGGTGGGTCGCGGGTGGGTCGCGGGGTGGGTCGCGGGTGTGGGTCGGGGTGGGTCGTCGCGGGTGGGACGACGACAACAAACACCACCACCACCACCACCACCACCACCACCACCACCACCACCACCACCACCACCACCACCACCAGCACCAGCATCGACAGCAACAACAACAACAGCAACACCAACAACAATACCAACAACACACACACACACAGCACACACAGCATCAACAACACCAACAACACCACCAACAATAACACCACCGCAACAAGCATACTCCTCACCACGTATCCCCACTTCAGCCATGCACCCAGGGACAGTGAATGGCCGTTCGCCCCCCTCACTCTGATTATGGCTGGGTGCTGACCTGCACCTCAGATTGAGTGCCACTCCTGCTATGCTGACATCTTGAGGAGCAAACGCGGATCTGTCGCGTAAAGTTGGCATCCAAGGGCAAAGCATCTTCGCGGCTACTTGGCGCTGCTTGTTGGAGCGGATAATCTTGCCACAAGCGTGACATCTCCACCTTTTCAGGTTTTCGAGCAACTTGCGAGACATGTTAACATCGGCCGCCTTCATCACCATAGCAGCCTTGGAACGCCTAGCTTGCTCCGCAGCGTCGCTACCCTTGGGGAAGGGTTGCGTTCATGTGCGAGGTGTGAGCCCGAGATATCCAGCAACGGATTTTTCGAACAGCCTGGTACCGATGGTTCGTAACCTTGGCATCGTGAGAGGACACCGCATGTAAATCACGTCCCTGAGGTGGCTGCGAGGTCGGCCCATCGGTACCCGCGGGTCGCCAGAGAGGCTCCCTTCTGCTGTCCATGGGGTGTAGATTAGATCCGAACGTCATTACTCAGTCCTCCAAGATCCTCCAGTCGCCTCCATGTCCCAACCCACATATCAGCATTCGGTCGCTTGGGTAAGCAAGCCCAGACCCTGCCTCGAGCAAGTCCTCGCGGCAAGTCGAGGTTGTCCGTGAAGATGCGTGCTGGTGGAAGCGCCACTCGAAGGATTTGGACGACAGCCTAAAGCTCAGCACGTGGGCAAGCCTGAGTCGGACCAGGAAGTGCACCACGCACAAGTCAACTGAGTGATCTCCAATGTGAGCGACACCCCGTCCACCATCCAGTCCAAGCGGCCTCGGGCCAGTAATGATAGTTCCTGCAAGCTCCGTCTGAGAAGACGTTTCCTAACACAGTCCCGCAATCGCAATAGAGTGAGTGCCATGTGCATGAGTCGTCCCTGCGGTGTAAGGAAGGACAAGGGGCCATTGACGGCAAAACACGTCACCAACACCATTATGTGGGGATCGCTCGGGTAAGAAAGGGCGTTGATGCCATTATCGTTGTAAATGGAATTGCGACCATCGAAGGTGTTGCCACGCGTCCACGGAATATGAAACGAATCAGCTGCATCCTGCGGACAAAATGGGCATTGTGCGTTGTCACTGAATCCGAGAGCACGGCGACGGACAGGGGGGACAGTTCACCAGAAACCATACCCCGAAGGGTACCCGCATTCTGCCTTGACAAGTCATGGGGGCGCTTGTGGTCCTTCTCTTCCTCGGCTTGTTCTGCAGGACCACGGTGGGTTTCAACCGGTATCCTACGGGCGTCTTTGGGTCCATGGAACCAAGGAGTCCTTCGCAGGTTTGTCGGCCCAGTCTTCCAAAGCCTCCGGGTCCCAGCATCGCCAGCGAGGTTCCTGAGCGCAAGGGCAGGGAAGGTCCGAAAGCCGACGCAGTCTCCGAGGTCCGCTTCATGGCGAGCGCCGGTGACGAAACTCAGCCTAAAACACGTAGAGCCAGCACCGTGGCACCAGCGGCTCCAGCTACGAGTCCTCAGGGGTGCTTCGACCGCATGACGAGCGGGCTCTGACGCTGCCGTGCTTTTTCGATAGTCGGGGGTCAAGCGGGGTTCCAGCATAGTAGAGCCCACTGGTGCATGGGGATCAGCGCAAGACGCGAGTTGAGGATCTTGGACGCCTCCCGTGGATGAACGATGATATCCAGGCCGATCCAGCCCTGCCTGGCTCGTACCATGAGCCTCTGAGGATCCTGCGCGTCGCGTTAAGCACAGCAGGTGGCCCACCATGTGCACCTTCGCCATAGTTCAGTGCAGCAGCACCGACGACTTGAATAATTTACCAGTGACGCAACCTGCTTTCTTCACACGAGACAATGGCGAGAGATGGCGGTGCATTTGGACACCACTCACCTTCAGTCGACCGAACTTGAGAGGGCGTCCTTATGAGACCTCAACCCCGAGAACCTCCAAAGCTTGAAGCGCGCGATAACCGAGTCCAGGGTGGCTGCGGCATACACGTTTAGCCGTCGCCATACGCGTGACAGTAACCGCTAGCTTACGTTTGGCGGGTAGGATTTCAATGTGGTGCAGGGGTGCAGGACATTAGCCACCCCCGGCAACGTGCAAGTGTCCTCAACCGCATCCCTGAGATTGGAGATGATTCGAACGGTGAGATCATCAGCATTCATAGGCAGCGCGCGATTATCCTACACAGTCGTAGACACGAGGCGCTCTGTCGGGGTGAGCATAACGACGTGCAGCGCATGCATGGCCGTGCTGTAACCCGGCAGAACACCCCTTGATGCCCAAACCTTCTCCGAGGAGACCACAGTCCAGACAAGCGTTCCAGATGCCGCGCACACCGTCATGGCGAGGCGCAGGAGGGGGCCAGGGAATCCATGTTGGAGCCTAGCACGTAGAATGACATGCCAAACCACGCACGCTTCTCGATGTCGACAACGGCGCGCACGCGCGCCACGTCGTGGGGGAACAACTTTCTTCATCGGCGGGTGAGCCTCGCCATGCAAAGGGACTCGCGCAGCAACGTCCGCCGCGAAGCGGTTCGCTCCCAATGAGATGCAATCTCGACCGAGGTTGTTCTCCCAGTCTCTCACGTAGGCGAGACGGGTCTTGGCCCACAGTCGGTGCAACGAAACCACGAGTGCAATCGGTCGGTGCCCGCCAGCAGGGTTCAGACGCAGGACTATACGCACCGCGTAACGGGTACGCGGTCCACGATGCCCAGTGGTCACAACAATGAAATAGGCACCGCGAGATGGAGAGAACCTCATCCGATACTGAGACCCAATGACCAGGCCTTCAAGGGTCAGCCCCAACGTCGGCGCGAGCAGGAAGGGACTTGGCGGCCCTGCGGAGCACTTGGATCCCCATGGGAGTCACGCGAGGCCAGGAGTCCCTGAGACAGCCAAGATCTTCCTGCAGCGTTTCAAGAGACGACGGAGACGGCCCTCCATCCCGGATGTCAGCCCAGAAGTATTTGAACGCCTGCGGCGTCGTCGCCGTAATTGGAGGGGCCCAACGCGGTATCCCTTTGGCCCAGCTGCCACCCTCGAGGTTTCGTCTAGCAGTGAACGGGCTTGGAGCGACTACCCATGCAATCACGGAGCCACCAAACAACACCTTGCTCTCGAGCTCTTCCAAGCCTGTACTCGTCGACTTCGGCGAGCGTCGAGAGCGAGGCTGCCAGCGCTCTCGGCGCTGGCACCTGCAGCCAAGCTGGCTGCGCAAAAACTGCTTCAAGGTAGTACAGTCAACCCGCGCAGTAAGGATGGTCAACCTTCCCAAGGGTACCCTTGCATCCTTGCCCCTCCGGCCCATCCTTAGCGACTTTCGCTGGCCAACCTCGCTCGAAAAACCTCAACATGGCCCTCGAAGGCCCTTCATACTTACCGCGCATCCTTATGATACGGCGGGGGCATTGGGTAAGGAATATGCCCAGGAGGCTTCACACTCTGGGGGATTCCTTGTCTGATGAGGGCGGCGGTGATACCCATGGCCGAGCCAAGATTGGCTTCCCACTGGCTTCCAGGCCCTGGATTCCTGATCGAAGGTTTCCTTATCCAATGCCCCCACCGTACGGGTTAACTGTATATGTTCTCGGGCACCAGAGCATGCGGCAATGACTGAGCAACGTTGACCAACCTACCCTTGCCAGCGATGAGGCCGGCGAGGGGCCGCCGCGCTGCTCCATGCTGCGGCTGCAGCATGCAACGATGCGTGGCCACCGTACGCGCGAGGTCCTTCGCCATGTGCGGAAGAATGCGAAGCCCTCTGGACTTGGCCGTGTCAACAGGCTTGTGGTGCGAGACGGCCTCACTGGCCGTTACTTTGCGGTAGACCATCCTAACGTTGCGTCCCTGAACATTTCCCAGGTCCCGCACAGTCTCATCGAGGGGCGATCTCTCTCCTAGCACCGGCGTACATCTGTCGACCCACGGCATCCAACCGTTGCGGGCGTGTGTCAGGATCTTTTGGTCCGAGGTGAGCGTCGGCTTCCATGGTACCTATCCAAGAACGGCCAGGATGACCATACTCAACTTCGCCATCTGCAAGCTTCGCATCCTCGTCGAATCTGGGAGTGCGCGAAGGCTTAGCTGCACAGATTCGAAAAACACGCAGTTTGACAGCCTGCCTGGCTCTTGGTCTGGGTCCGATCTCCACGATCATGGGGTAGTGCGGGCGCGGTGGGTAATGAGCGAGCCGTCGAGGTCTCCTCATCTCCGACGCCATTACCTTCACTGGCCAACCAATAGTCAAGATATGTGTGATTGCCCGTTGTAGCCACTCTGTGAGAACCTGAAGGGACAAAGATCAAATGACGATCGACCTTTTCAACACAATTGGGCCCACTGATCTTCGACGGGCTGATATTCCAATCCGCTGATACGATGTATGGGGCTCGGTAGAAGCGGAACAGCTCGCCGATCTTCTCAAGCCTCCTCGCGCTACCGCCAATCAATCCAAGTTTCCGCTCGAGGTAGAGGGCTAACGCTAGCAAGTCGCTCCTATGCCCAAGGTGTACAAGCATGCCAGCATACCAAATCCTGGTGGTCACGTGATTGTGCACACCAGAGAACGAGTCAATGTACGTCGTGCCAATATTCCTGCCATCGGCTTACCAGTTGGACCCAACACGCAGTCATTGATGAATGCTTTCCCACCATTGCCATGACACCGCTCCTGGACCTGAAGTCGAGCATCTCCTCTGAGACGAACCTCCTGTGACGCCACTGCCTGTGCGCAGCCAGCTCCTTCCTTGAGAAAGTCTTTGGGCCGACTCCGACTTAAAGACTTTCTCAATGAAGGAGGAGGAGGAGGAGGAGGAGGAGGAGGAGGAGGAGGAGGAGGAGGAGGAGGAGGGGGGGGAGGAGGAGGAGGAGGAGGGAGAGGAGGAGGAGGAGGGAGGAGGAGGAGAGGAGGGAGGAGGAGGAGGAGGAGGAGGACGAGGAGGAGGAGGAGGAGGAGGAGGAGGAGGAGGAGGAGAGGAGGAGGAGGAGGAGGAGGAGGAGGAGGAGGAGGAGGAGGGGGCTTGTACTGCCGCCCCTGGTCCTGGGCCCCGCAGTTCTCCGCCGCGGAGGCCCCCGAAGGCCTCCCGATGCCCAGAGAGAGTCCCGAAAACAGTTGGTTCGAATGTTCGAATGGTTTACATCAACCTCCCTCCTTGGTCATCTAGGGCCGAGGGTAGAACCGCGCAGCGAGGAGGCATTGGATGAGTGCGACCAGGAGGCTGCGAGGAGTGCGGCCGCCTTGTGGGGCGACGAGGTGGAGCCATTCACACACTATAAGGGTTTTTTTGCCAGTGTGCAGCACCGAGGAGGCCACAGTCGGCCTAAGTGGATGAGGCATTGCTCTGAGCAGCCTCAGGAGGGATGGGGGAAGAGACGGAGGTGGAAGAGGAGAAGTGGGAGGGCCAGAGTAAATCCAAGATACACCAGCGATGCTGCAATGCACCCTCCCGTCCAAGTCCCTTCTCCAGAAGTCACCACAGACTTCCCTTCGGAAGACGAGAGCGCCGCGTTGGCATGCTGTTCAAGTGAAAGCCCTGGTTTGAGCGTCACCTGTCCTGCATCCTTCTAGTTCAAAGGAATGTGAAAAATACGGTCGTCAGTTTCAAGGAAGTGTCCAGCCCAGCGAGAGACACGTTGTGCGAAGGATAGCCGTTCATCCGTGTAGTAAGGTTCGGGGTCTTGAGTGGTGTGGAAGTCTCGGGAGACGTGCCCGCCTTGCCAGTACGGCAGGCGGTACGACGAGGAGCTCTCCCTTCCCTATATATCCCACCTTTATTTCTCTTTATATCTGTCTCTGTTTCTATCTCTCTCTCTCTCTCTTTTTTTTTTTTTTTCTCTCTCTCTCTCTCTCTCACGCGCGCCTTGGAGACGTGAGGAGCGCTCACAGAGCTACCCGTTCTCCTGCGCCCCCCATGGGCTGCACAACAACAACAACAACAACAACAACAACAATCATTTTACCCGAACGCTCAGTGTTCTCACCAGTGCCAGGGTTTTCATGCGACGCGAGACAATACCCCCACTTCGTGGGGGGGCAGTTCAAGCTCTACCAAATATCCAAACGACTCTTCGCGACCACCCAAACCCAGCTTCCCGCCCTATGACGTTGGGACACTTCACTTCGTGGCGTGCGGACGACCGTGGCTACTACACTGGCGTGGGGTACACACCCACAGAACTTGGTCACTTATTCGGGGCGCGCGTGTGCCCAGCATCCTGCAATTGTGACATACAATACATGACACAGACAGACAGACAGAGAGAGACAGAGAGCAGACAGAGAGAGAGACAGAGAGAGCGGAGTTGGCCACATTTTTGGGGCAAGTTCCTGAGATCGTCGTGTTTTTTGTTGGTCTTGCGCGCGCGAATGTCCACTTTACTTTTTTTTGCAAGGGATGTTGAAATTTGATTATGTAAGAACAAGAAAAAGTAGCTCGCGCGAGCTTATGTAACATAAATGTTGAAAAACCATTGGTTTTGTGGGAGTCGGACAGCGCGCGCGGGATGAAATTTGGACATTTTTTTTTGAAAAACCATTGGCTTTTTGATGTTTTTATGTTGAAATCGTTACGAAACCTAAGGTTCTGGAAGGATTTCGTCTTGCGCGCGCGAATGTCCACTTTACCTTATTTTTTGCAAGGGATTATTGAAATTTGATTATGTTAGAACAAGAAAAAGTAGCTCGCGCGAGCTCATGTAACATAAATGTTGAAAAACCATTGGTTTTGTAGGATTCGGACAGCGCGCGCGGAAGGACATTTTGACAATTTTTTCTTAAAAAACCATTGGGTTTTTGATGTTTTTATGTTAAAATCGTTACGAAACCTAAGGTTTTGGAAGGATTTCGTCTTGCGCGCGCGAATGTCCACTTTACCTTATTTTTTGCAAGGGATTCTTGAAATTTGATCAATTAGAACAAGAATTTTCATTTTATAGTGTTTTTTACAAGGGAAAGCGGGGGGGAACAAAACAACCGGATCCGGACACATCGTTTTGCCTGAGGCTTCCTCACGAAAATGATGAAAATGTAGCTGCGGCCTAGGCGGCGCAGGGGGGCCGTGCACCAGGGGTCCCAACAATAATTATTCTTTAGAAGAAATAATGTTCAATCATTTAAGACTGGGGACACTCCGTTCTCACCAGTGCCAGGGTTTTCATAGGAGGCGGGCAATACCCCCACTTTGTGGGGGGGCCGGTTCAAGCTCTACCAAATTTCCAAACGACTCTTCGCCACCACCCACACCCAGCTTCCCGCCCTATGACGTTCGGACACTTCACTTCGTGGCATGCGGACGACCGTGGCTACTATTCAGGGCCCCGCGGCCGACGACGACGGCGTGCGCGCGCGAAGAAAAAACGAATGTGTCCCGCATGGTATTATTTGACAGGGATGATGGCCCTGGCAGGTGCGCAACCGTTGTCGCAGAAGTTCGAAAAAGTTGCTCGCAAAAGCCCGTTTGACAGAAATGTTTAAAAAGTGTTGGGTTTCCTACGAATCCGCAAGAGCGCGCGGGATGAGATTTTGACATTTTTTTGTTGAAAAACCATTGGTTTTTTGATGTTTTTATGTTAAAATCGCTCCGAACACTAAGCTTTTGGAAGGATTTCGTCTTGCGCGCGCGAATGTCCACTTTACCTTATTTTTTGCAAGGGATTCTTGAAATTTGATTATATTAGAACAAGAAATGTCATTTTATATGTTTTTTGCAAGGGAAAACGGATTACAACAAAACAACCGGATCTGGATCACATCGTTTTACCTGAGGCTTCCTCACGAAAATGATGAAAATGTAGCTGCGGCCTAGGCGGCGCAGGGGGGGCGCGCACCAGGGGGCCCAACAATAATTATTCTTTAGAATAAATAATGTTCAACAACAACAACACACATTCCATTCAGTCTTTGCTTACTCGCTCCTGTTTCCCCGTTCTCGCTCTTCTTTCTTTTATCTGCTCTGTGTTTTCCAACGCTGCGCTGGCAACCTCGGCACTTCGTGCTCGTCCATTTGGCTCGGCCTCTCTGTCTTGGTCGGGCGTCCTACTCTGAATCGTCAGCCCCAGGCTCGTGAGGTATTTCTGTGCGGGTACCACTGGCAATACTCGGAGGGTGCGGTCTACGCGCGCACGAGAAGGTTGGTTTTCTGTGGACGTTCGTCTGGCAGTCTCTCCCCCTGTCGTTCCCACATCGCCCATCGCCTTCCTTCTTCCCCCTCTCCCCCTTCCTCCCTCCTGTGTTAGACGATGGCCAGCCGTCGCGTGCAGTTGCCGTCCCAGCTGGTGATGTGCTGCGACAGTGTTGTTGTGCCGTTGCTTCGGTCTGGGCGGTACAGCGCGGCATAGTACAGCATCGGCCTTCAACCTCTTGATTGGGGTTGCGGGTCTGCTTTACGATCCCCTTTCGCTTGGCTCGTGATGCGAACGGCACGCGCGCGAATGAGCAGACTAGGTGGCCTGGCACGAGGGGCACAAGCGGAACGAAACTACGACAGACTCATCTGGAAGAGAGGGAACAGTACGATGTCTCATCGCATGTGTTGGCTGTTGAACTTATAGGGAAGAGGATGTGGGAGGAGTGGGAGGAGTGGGGGAGTGGGAGGAAGAGGAGGGGGAGGAGGAGTGGGAGGAGTGGGAGGACGAGGAGGGGGAGTGGGAGGAGTGGGAGGAGTGGGAGGAGTGGGAGGAAGAGGCGGAGTGGGAGGAAGAGGAGGGGGAGTGGGAGGAGGAGTGGGAGGAGTGGGAGGAAGAGGAGGGGGAGGAGGCCACGGGTGCGGAGGACGCCACGGGTGCGGAGCGCGCAGGGGCGGCATGCGCAAGAAGAGGAGGAGGAGGAGGAGGCGGAGGCGGAGGAGGCGGAGGAGGATGAGGCGGAGGAGGCGGAGGAGGGGGAGGAGGAGGAGGAGGAGGAGGAGGAGGAGGAGGAGGAGGCGGAGGAGGATGAGGCGGAGGAGGAGGCTGCCAGGAGTGAGCCCGGGCCCGCCCGAGCCCGCCCGCCAGGGCCCCCCCGTCCTCGAGGTGGACCCGCGCAGGCGAAGCGGGCGCGCGCGCCGCCGTCCCCCCCGCAGGGGGGAGGGGAGGGGCCGCGGCTCGACGCGGCCACGAGGGGAGCCCCCCGCCGACCTCCGCGGCATCGCCGCCGCCGCCGCCGTTGCCGTCGCCGCTGTCGAGATCGCGGCCGTCGTGGGCCCGGTGGGATGGCGGCCGGCCGGCCGGAGTGGCCTCTTCGAGGTTCGGCTTCCGGGGCTCTGGCGTTCTCCGCCACGGTCGGGGGCTCCTGGAGGGTGCTCGTGGCCTCCAGGGTGAGTCCTGGGAGACGTCAGCGGATCGGTCTTGAACGGATTTGGGGCGAAGCCTTTGGCCAGCTCCCGAAGTGCCGCCACCGTCGTCGTCGTCGTCGTCGTCGTCGTCGTCGTGGTGGTGGTGGTACTAGTTGTCGTCGTCGTCGTCGTCGTCGTCGTCGTTGTCGCGGTCGTCGTCGTCGTCGTCGTCGCAGTTTCCGTCGAGGTCATTGTCGTCGTCGTCGTCGTCGTCTTTGTCGTCTTTTTCGTCTTTGTCGTCGTCGTGGTCGTGGTCGTCGTCGTGTTGTTCGTCGTTGTCGTCGTCGTCGTGGTCATCGTGGAGGTGGTTCTTGTGGTCACCTTGGTCGTCGTCGTGGTCGTCTTGGTCGGTCTGGTACCGCTGGTTGTGGTCGTCGTCGAGGTTCCTGGCGGCCGCCTGCGGCTTTCGGGCGCTGTCTGGTGGTCTCTGGGGCTCCCAGGAGCTGCTGAGGGTGCCTTGATCCTTAGATCGACACCCGGGCGTCGGGCAAAAATGCAGCGGGGCTTCTCTGCCCCGGGGTCCTCGCACCCGCTCGAGGCGCCCACCGTGCGGCGGCGGCCGGGGCCCAGCCGCGTCGGGCGCCGCACAGGCAGCTCGGCTCGGCAGGCGCCTCGGCCCTCCGCAGGGCACGGGCAGACGACCCATCGGACGGGCGTGACGGAAACCCCAGGGGCGGGAGCAGTCGCGCGGAAGTTCGGCCAACCTCCTCCTCCTCCTCCTCCTCCTCCTCCTCCTCCTCCTCCTCCTCCTCCTCCTCCTCCTCCTCCTCCCACTCCTCCTCCTCCTCCTCCTCCTCCTCCTCCTCCTCCTCCTCCTCTTTCTGCTCCTCCTCCCTCTCCTCCGCTCTCGGATGGCTCCTCCTGGACGCCCCCGATAGCTCGCTGGGGCAGCGGCGAGCGGCTCGGCAGGAGCGCGCGAGGATGGTCTCGTGGGCACGAGGGGCAACTCTGCAAGAGCGGCCTGTGGCGGAGCTGTCGGCCGCTGGTGTTGCTGGCACGAGGGCGAAGGCCAACCCTGCAATCTGAGGGGCGTCTCCAGGTTTTCTTTCTTCTGGGGCTCTGCAGCTGGGCGCGCTCCTCGTTTTGAGCAGTCTCCATGGGGCAATGGGCCTTCGGCGGAGAGGCTCACGTCCTTGGCTGTCTCTGCCAGCAGTGCAAGCACTAACTGAAAGGCCTCGGGCATGCAAGGGCTCGAGGGAGGAGAGAAAGGAAGCGGAGACGGCGTCAGGTAGCGACGACGACGACGATGTTGCCACAGGATGCGCTACCCTGCGGATCCACCTTCCGTCACGGGCAGCGGCCCTCCGCTTCCGGCTGTACCGTTGTGAGTACGACGGCGGACGCTGTCAAGCACAGGGCGGGAGAGGCCCAATGATTGGACGCCCTCGGGTGGGCCAGCTTGACCCAGAAAGGCTTCAGCCCCCAGAGTGGGAGACGAGAGAAAGCAAGGCAAAGGCATGATCAAAGAGAGAGAAGCCCGCACGAGCCTGGGGACCGAGAAAGCCTAGCGTTCACATCAAACAGCCGAGCGGTCTCTGCCAGCAGTGACAGCACGAACCAGTGCGAGGAGGGATGCGGGGGAGGAGGACGAGGAGGAGGAGGAGGAGCAGGAGGAGGAGGAGCACGAGGAAGAAGAGGGCCGCCCACCCCGTCCGTACGAGAGGGCAAGCCGCAGAAGAGGCCCTGCGCCTGCGTGCCGCCCGCCCCCTCCGCGCGGCCGCCCTGGCGCGGCTGCTGGCCCCCGCGCCGCGCGCGCGCAGCACGAGCGTGGACGACCTGACGCTGGTCCAGACGCCGCCCCTGTTGGAAGGCATCGTCCGCGCGCGTGCGCACGCGCCGGCGCGCCGAGGCATTCTTCAGATGCCGAGGCCCCGCGGGTCTCGCTGAGGTGTGGCCTGCAGGGGGGGGGGTCCAGCCTCATCGAGGGGGCAGACGCGGGGAGGAGGGGGCGGGGCGGCCGCGTGGGGGTGTGGGCGGGGCGTCGACGCGTGGGCTGATGGGGTCACGGCCAAGGGAGGAGGGAGAGAGGGTGAGGGACAGGAGCAGGAGGGTGGCGGGCTGATGATGAAGACCAGCATGGCCATGGTGAGGATGAGATGTGGATGAGGATTCGGTTTATGATGGCGGGTGTGTCGATGATGGTGATGATGATGACGATAAAGATGACCTCGGTGATGATGGTAGTGATGATGATGGTGATGCTGATAATGATGATGATGACGACGACGATGATGATGACGATGATGATGCTGATGATGATGATTCTGATGATCATGATGACCACTATGGAGAGGTTGATGCGGATGATACTGAGGATATACACGTCTCGATTGTGATGCACGCGCAGAAAGCCAAGGGGTTGGGGGCTCGCAGGGGAGAGCTCGTCCTGGTCCTCGTGGATCCTCGTGTTGGTCGTCATCGTCCTCGGCGTCGTGGTCGTCCTCGACGCCGTGGTCGTCGTCGTTGTTGTTGTCGTCGTCCTGGTTGTGGTCGTTGTCGTGCTCGCGGTGGCGGCGGTCTTGGTCGCGGTCGTTGGCGTTGTGCTTGTGGTCGTCGTTGCTGTGACGGTGGTCTTTGTCGTGCTGGCGGCGGTCTGGTCGTTGTCGTAATGGCGGCGGGCCTGGTCGTGGTGGTCCTGGTGGCGGTGGTGGTCGTAGTCGCGGTGAAGGCGGTCTTGGGCTTCGTCGTCGTCGTCGTCGTCGTCGTCGTCGTCGTCGTCGTCGTCGTCGTCGTCGTCGTGATTGTGTTCGTCGACCCGCGCGAGGGCCGAGGCGCGGGGCGGCCGCTCCCTACAGGGTCGCCCAGGCGCAGGGGGGCAGGCCGCGCCGGGGCGCGCTGGCGCGCGCGATGGCGGCCGCGGCGCCAGTGGCGCCAGAGGCGGCGTAGGCCACTGTCCCTTCCTCCTCCCTCCTCCCTCCCTCCCTCCTCCCTCCCTCCCTCCCTCCCTTCCTCCGTCCCTCCCTCCCCCTCCCTCCTCCCTCCCTCCCTCTCCTTCCTCCCTCCGTCCCTCCCTCCCTCCCTCCTCCCTCCTCCCTCCTCCTCCCTCCTCCTCCCTGCCTCCCCCTCCCTCCCTCCTCCCTCCCGCCCTCCCTCCCTCCTCCCTCCCTCACTCCCTCCTCCCTCCCTCCTCCTCCCTCCTTCCTCCCTCCCTCCCTCCCTCCCTCCCTCCTCCCTTCCCTCTCCCTCCTCCCTGCCTCCTCCTCCCTCCTCCCTCCCCTCCTCCTCCTCCCTCCTCCTCCCTCCCTCCCTGCCTCCTCCCTCCCTCCTCCTCCCTGCCTCCTCCTCCCTCCCTCCTCCCTCCCTCCTCCTCCTCCCTCCTCCCCTCCCTCCCTCCTCCTCCCTCCCGCCCCTCCTCCCTCCCTCCTCCTCCCTCCCCTCCCCTTCCTCCCTCCTCCTCCTCCCTCCCTCTCCTCCTCCCTCCGTCCCTCCCTCTCTCCTCCCTCCCTCCCTCCTCCTCCCTCCTTCCCTCCCTTCTCCTCCCTGCCTCCTCCCTCCCTCCCTCCTCCCCCTCCCTCCTCCCTCCCCGCAGGCACCTCTCTCTCCCCTCCCGTCCCTCCCCGCAGGCAGGGCCGAGTCCCGCAGCCGAGCTGGGGTGGGGGCGGGGGTGCCGCACTCCGGGGAGGGCCTCCTCCGGTCTTCTCCGAACGCCTCGCAGTTGCGCCCTGCGGTGGCCCCGGGGTTGGCTCGGACTGGCGGGGCCTCAGCGGAGGTGAGCGGGCGCTCTCACGCTGCTCATCCCCCCTCCGCGTTTCTCGTTGCTCTCCCGGCACGGAAGGCCACCGGGGCCCCCCTGGAGGGATCGCTTTGTTCCCCCCGTCCCAGGTCGGGGCCGTAGCCGTAGCTCTTTCCTGTTCTGGGGTTCCGGCCCCCAGGTACGGGAGATAGGTATTGCTGGCCGTCCTGGGGTCGTGGTGTCACGGGTGGTGAGCTCTCCCCCAGCCATCCCTGGGCGGGAGGTGCCGCTAAAGGGGCTGTGCCCGCGGCCCCACCAGATGCTTACCCAAGCCACCACCGCCACCACCACCTCCCGCCCTCCCTCCCTCCTCCCTCCCTCCTCCCTCCCTCCCTCCTCCCTCCCTCCCTAGAACCAGAGAGCACGACCCAGCGTCATCAGCGAGCGTCCGCCGCCTCCTCCCTCCCTTGAGAGGAGGGCCAGTCGAGACAGCGGTAGTTGGCCTACAGGGGCCCCCCTCGTGGCCATGGCTGGGCGCAGCTCGGAAAAGGGGTGCGTTCTTGGACCGCGGGAGGGGTCCCGGGATAGATTTGAAGCTGCCGGTGTCTCAACTCGGCCTTCTCCGATCCCTCCCTCCCTCCCTCCCTCCCTCCTTCCTCTCCCCCTCTCCGCCCTCCTCACACCTTCTTCCTCCTCTCTCGTCCTGCCCTGGGGCATCACTCCGTGCTCGGCGTAGCAGGTAGCAGCAATGACCTGGGAGGTGCACGATGGTAGTGAACGTGGGCCCTCGCGGTTTCGGTCCTCCTGTGGTCGGTCGGTCCCTTCCGCTCGGCTTCGCCTTGGGTCGTGGGCCGCCCCTCGCTTCGTTCACGGCCCCTCGGGCCCCTCGTTCGTCGTTTTGCCGTCTGGGAGTCAGGGCTTGACGCTGACCCACGATCGAATTAAAGCCCGGGGCTGGCTGGATCAGGCCTTTGGGGTCTAATCAACGCTGCCCGAGTGAAGCCCGGGATAGCTCCTGAAGGGCCCCCCGCGCGGCCCAGGAGATCCGACGAGACGATTAGTTCAGACCTCAAGACGGCCCAGGAGGCCCCAAAGACGGCCCAAGAACCCCACAAGGTATTTCAGGAGACCCGAATGCGGTTCCAGAGGGCCCCGAGTCTGCCCAAAAGGGCCCCGTGTCGGCCCACAGTGTTTTCAAGATGCCCCAGATGCCCAGAAGACGCCCTGGGACGGCCCAGAGAGGACCTCCAAGCGGGCTTCAGGAGATCAAAGGCACGCATGTTCGGCGCCAGAGTCAGAAGCGCGCGTCGGCAAACTTCGACTCACGCAGCTCCGTGGATTCAATCCACGGGTCCACTATTCCATCAGGATTTCTGTCCAGGTGCCAAGTCCCTACGTTCTCCATTTTCGTTGGGCTCCCAGAGTTCCTTTCATTGCGTGTTTGCCATGCAGTTGCGTTGTTCCACTTATCCTTGCAATGCTTCGCGTTGATTTGCACTTAATTGCGTTCGCATCGCCTCAGCGTTCCATGGCAATGATTTGCGCTGCAGTGCCATTGCAGGGCAAAGCGTTCCTTTCGCTGCACTGCACTGGTTCGCATTGAAGTTGAATGGGTAGACCCTTGTTGGTAATACGTCTCTGCGCGGTCCGCGTTGCCATTGCTTCTGTAATTCGCGATCAAGCAATTTCCTGTACGTGCGTGCGTGCAGTTGTGAGCTTGTCTAGGGTTGAGACTTGCCGGAACCTGAGCGCGCGCGCGTGTTTCTAGTGCATTCATGACGGCAGGGATGGTGTGACAATGCAACGGTAAGCGGACGTCCTCTGGGGGTGACAGGATTAAACATCTGTGGACTTGAAACCCATGATTTGGAAGCGTCAGCGGACGCAATTCTCAAGATGGCGTATGCTGATCTCGGCACGTGTGTGTTGAAGTTGCGTTTGATTACTCTGTTCTACCATTGCAACGCAACCCATGCAAAGGGCCTTACTTTACATGCAGTTGGTTTGCTCAGCTTCCCTGCTGAGGTTGCAGCTTGTCACGCAGCGATTCAGATATCATAACCACTAGTGAACTACAGGGCACGAAAATCTGAAGGCACGTTCAAGCGAGTTTGGCGACTGGAACACAACCAGCGGCGCCTTTCGCAAAACAAAGGTGAGCAAAAACGCTAACCCCTCCAGAAACCTCGGAGGACGCCAACTGTACACCTGCACTCATTCCAGTCAGGCCCCTCCTTTTCCCAGGATAGGCCTGGACACGATCAGTGTTGAGTGTATCGTTAGCGTCCATCTGCAGCCTTCTGAACCCTCCACGGTGTGCTGGTCAGGCGTCCGCGGGTGAGCCTATGACAGAGTGCGTGACGCGGCGAGCCAGACGAGCAGGGAGATCATGGTAGCCTCTAGCGCCTCCACCTCCCCCTCTTCCTTGTGCTCCTCCTCCTCCTCCTCCTCCTCCTTGTGCTCCTCCTCCTCTTCCTCCTTCTCCTCCTGCTCCTCCTCCTCCTCCTCCTCCTCCTCCTCCTCCTCCTCCTCCTCCTCCCCCTGATCCTCCTCCTCCTCCTCCTCCTCCTCCTCCTCCTCCTCCTCCTCCTCCTCCTCCCCCTCCTCCTCCCCCTCCCCCTCCCCCTCCCCCTTCCCCCCGCTGCAGGGGCGGCTGAAGGGGCGGCTGGCCCAGCTGCGGCCATCGCCGCCCCCAATGGCGCAGATGACCCGGCGCGACGACACGCGGGGCGCCTCGCCAACTCGCAAGGCTTGCGCGGCTTGGGGGGCGACGTCCGCAGATTCTTCTTCCTCCTCCCCCTCCTCCTTCATCTTGGCATGTTTCCATCTCTCGTGGCACTTGTCTCTGTTCATCTTGCTCGTGTGCCTCCTCTGCTTCCTCTTTGATGGGTGGGCATGGGCATGCTCTGTTCGTCATCCTTTCCTTCTTATTCTTATGTGCCTCCGCTTTCCTGTTTCTCAACCTCTTCCTCTTGCCACTATCCTGCCTCTTCCTATGCTTATGGTGTTTCTTACTCCTCCTTCTACTCCTCGCCTTCCTCACATAAGTGATCTTATTATATATTTGTGTGCATATATATATATATATTATCATTGCCCTTTCCATGAACTCCAGGCGCCGCGAGAAGCAAAGTGTTCTTGTAGTGGCCTCCGGCCAGTGCCGCCGATCCGGGGCGCTCCGGGTGCCTGTGGAAATGAAAGACGACGAGGAAGTCGAAAACGACGACGAAAACGAATACGTCGACGACGACGACGACGACGAGAGCGACGACAACAACGACCACGACGACGACGACGACGACGACGGCGATGACGACGACGACGACGACGCGAGCGACGACGACGACGACGACGCGACGACGACGATGACGCGAGCGACGACGACGACGACGACGACGACGACGACGACGACGACGACGACGACGACGACGACGACGACGACGACGACGACGACGACGAGGACGGCGACGCGACGACAACGACGACAACAACGACGGGGGGGGAGCTGGGTTGCAGGGGGGGATCTGCTCTGCAGGGGGGTCCGCTCGGCAGAGGGAGGGGCTGCAGGGAGAGGGGGGGTCCGCTCTGCAGGGGGGGGGGGGCCTGCAGAGGGGGGGTCTGCTCTGCGGGGGGGGGGGGGAGGGGTGGTCCGCTCTGCAGGGGGAGGGGGGCTGGGCTGCAGGAGGGGGGGGGGGGGCGGGGGGCGCTCTGCAGGGGGGTGGGTCCGCTCTGGAGGGGGGGGGTGCGAAGCACTGAATTCTTTACGCTTCGCGTATCCCCACCAGCCCATCTCACAACAGCAACTCATGCGAAGCATGCCGACAGTCGTGTTTTTCAGGCGTGTGTCCGTTTGGCCCCGCATATCTCCCCTGTCCCTCCTTCCTCCCGCCTCCTTGTACATCCTCCTTGTGGGGGGAGCGGGAGAAGGACGAGGCGGAGGAGGAGGGAGAGAAAGCGCTCCTCGTGATTTGAGTCGTTTGGGGTTTCTCGTCCTGGTGTGAGTCGTTCGGGCCCTTCTTCCTGGTGTGAGTCGTTCGGGCTCTTCGTGGTGTGAGTCGTTCGGGCTCTTCGTCCTGGTGTGAGTCGTTCGGGCTTCTCGTGGTGTGAGTTGTTCGGGCCCCTCGTCCTGGTGTGAGTCGTTCGGGCCCCTCTGGTGTGACTGTCGGGCGTCGTTCGGGGCCCGCGTCGTGGTGTGAGTCGTTCGGGCTCCTCGTGGTGTGAGTCGTTCGGGCGCCTCGTCCTGGTGTGAGTCGTTCGGGCCCCTCCTTGTGGTGTGAGTCGTTCGGGCTCTTCGTGGTGTGAGTCGTTCGGGCCCCTCGTCCTGGTGTGAGTCGTTCGGGCTCCTCGTGGGGCCTCTTGGGGGCCTCTTGGGGGCCTCTTGGGGCCTCTTCGGGGCCTCTTGGGGAGCTCTTGGCGGCCTCTTGGGAGCCTCTTGGGGGCTCTGGGGGCCTCGTGGGGGCCTCTTGGGAGCCTGTTGGGAGCCTCTGGGGGCCTCTTGGGGGCCTCTTGGGGGCCTCTTGGAGGCCTCTTGGGAGCCTCCTGGGGACATCTTGGGGCCTCTTGGGGGCCTCATGCGCCCTCCTCAGAAGCGCAAAGGAGCGCTACCCCTTGAGAAAGACAAAATGAGCCCAAAACCTTCGTAAAATCAATGATTCTGAGAACAAGGACGAGGAGCGCTGCCCCCTGAGAGGCCAAAATGGGGCCAAAACCGTAGTAAAATCAATGATTTTGGCTTCACAGAAGAGGAGAGGGTTTTTTCTCTATCCCCCCGTCGGGGCCAGAATCCTCGTGAGGGTCGTCGATTTTTGGCCCTCCCAGGCGTCGAAACGGACCCCCCTGACCACCCGCGGGGCGCCCTCTCCAGGTCCATGGGGGAGGGGGTAGGGGGAGGGGTAAACC
>CAUYUJ010002436.1:435078-565224 GCA_963575745.1 Prorocentrum cordatum
CGGATGCACGGCAGGTTCTTCTTGGTGGAGTCCCCTTCCCATGAGTTGGGAAGCCGGCACTGCTCATAATTAGCTAGACAAAGGCGGCAAAACGGAACCGGTAACAAAAACAACATCGGCCCGCTTTTGACACAGTATCCCCGACCTTGGGGATAGCGTAAACCGAAGAAGCTCTGGCAGGGGGATCATTTCTTACAGACGGGCCCCTCGGGGGCGGGGGGGGGTCCCCTCGCAGGGATAGCCTGCGTTTGGGATATCGCCTTACTCAAGTGGGGCGGCGCAAGGGAGCGGAGATCACCGCGCATCGCGGGGCGCGACCCGGGATGTTGAGCGGTCCAGAGTCTCCCACCGCGAACAGGACCGGAGGGAGGTCTTGGCCGACGTGTTCGACGCGCCAGCTGCCGGCGTCTCGGCGGAGTCCCAGGCGCGGTCGCGCATCGAGGCGGGGATCCATCAGCGACGGCGACGTCGTCGTCGAAGACGGCGGCGGCGGCCACGACGACGGCGACGGCGGCGACGGCGACCACGTTGACGACAAAGACGACAATGACGACGGTGACGGCGGCGACGCCAGCTACGATGACAACGGAGACGGCGGCGACTGCGCCTGCGACGGCGACGGCGACGTCTGAGTTGACGGTGACGACGACGACGAAGACGACGACGACGACGACCACCACCACAACCACCTCCACGACGACGGGGGCGGCAGCTGCGGCGGTGGCGGCGAAGACGACGACGACGACGACGAAGACGACGGCGACGGCGACGGCGACGGCGACGGCTACGGCGACGGCGACGGCGACGGCGACGGCCGCGGCCACGGCGACGGCGACGGCGACGGCGACGGCCACGGCGACGGCGACGGCGACGGCGACGGTGGTGGCGACCTTGACGGCGGCGGCGACGGTGACGGCGACGGCGACGGCGACGGTGGTGGCGACGTTGACGGCGGCGGCGACGGCGGCGGCGACGGCCCGCTCGGGCAGATTCTCGGAGGCCAGACAGGGCGGAGGCCGCCAGCCGTCGCGGTCGCTCGGGGCCAGGGGCGAGGTGAGGGGGGGAGGAGGAGGAGGAGGAGGAGGAGGAGGAGGAGGAGGAGGAGGAGGAGGAGGAGGAGGGAGGAGGAGGAGGAGGAGGAGGAGGAGGAGGAGGAGGAGGAGGAAGGAGGGAGGAGAGGATGAGGAGGAGGAGGCGGAGGAGGCGGAGGAGGCGGAGGAGGCGGAGGAAGAGGAGGAGGAGGAAGAGGAGGGGGGGGGTCCCGGGGCTCGGGATCCGCGCCGAGCTCGTTGGGCGATGCGGGAGCCTTAGGCCTCCAAGATGGGGTCGCAGTGGATGGGCTCGGAGGATCGCGCCGCAGTGCCGATGCATCGCCGATGCCGCTCGATGTTGAGCTCGATTTGCTTCACGTCGACGTCGCCGATGCATCGGCGACGTCGACGATGCATCGCCAGTGCATCGCCGATGCATCTCCGATGCATCGTCGATGTATCGGCGATGCGGCGCGATCCTCCGACCCCGTCTGCTCCGAACCCATGAAGGAGGCCTCGAGGAGCGGCCCCGACGCGTGGGGCGAGGCAGGGCCCGTGCTCTCGGCCTCATACGCTGGCGTGTGATCGAGCCTTCTCCGAACTGGACCACCACCTCGGGGTTCGTCCCCTTGGTGGTGGCGCAACGGCCCGCGCGCTCGTGAGTCAGTCTCAGAGGCGGAAAAGGTACCCCTACCGCGACCTTTCCATCGGTTTCGCTTTTTTGGGTCTCCTGGGAGGCCCTCGTTACCATCGCCGGCTTCGCCTCCCGTAGCTCTGGATCCGCCGTGCTCTTTGGGCGACTTCGTAAGTAGTCGCCACGGGAGAACAGGAGGGAGACGGGTCCTGAGGCTTTTCGCCGTCTTGAGACTCGTCGGGCCTTCCACGGGCCCCGGGGCTGCCAGAGCACGGCTCAGGATGAAAAAATGGTTTTGGGGAAGGCACCAGGGTCCAGGACCCGTTTCCTTCAGCATTTGTTCCCCTCATGCTATGCTTGTTCCCCTCAGAGGAGGAAAGGTACCCATACCGCGCTACCCTTCCCTCGGCTTCGCCGTTTTGGGCCTCCCGGGGGGCCCTCGTCGCCACCGCTGGCTTCGCCCAGCATTTCTGGTCAGAACGCACCTCGGGAGAGGTCTGGGGAGCAGCGGTGTCGGTACCTGTTGGTTCCCCCGTCCCCTGGGTCTGGATCCGCTGTGCTTTGGGCGATTTCGTAAGCAGGGCGGAGATGTCCGCCCTGCTTTTCAAGCTCACTTCTGATGTTGAGTTCCGCCATGCGTTTCCGGTCGCCGTTTCCGCTGTGCGTTTGCGGAAGTGAAGTGTCCGCCCGAGTTTTCTGAGGAGGAGTTCTCCATGTTTCGTTTGTCCGCATCGTTTGGGGTGCATTCCTGACGCAACGATTCACGCTTCGCGTAGCTTCACCAGTCACCATCGTTTACCTGAGGTGCTGCAGTGAGTCAGAGTTAGTCGCTCGCGTTCGCACTCTCCCCCCTCTCTTTTCCGAGGTCTTGGACGGCCTGTCCCTGTGTGCACGCACGTGGACTTCGCTTGGTCATTGGCCATTCGGATCCGCGTTCTGCCTGCGGCTTTACAGTGCCAGCTGTCCGTCTTGGCCTCGCTTCCGAATGTGGTTCGGCTGGAGCTTGGCGCCGCAAGGGCGACTTCTCCCCCCCGTTCCGCTGCTGGTCGCCGCGCTTTTGCTTCCCCACCTGCTGGGATGTCTGGGCCGGTCACCTGACGACGCTGTCTTGCGTCTCAATGAGGGGCATGCGTCTCAATGAAGGGCATTTTGTCCCTGGCATGTGCATACGCCACTGCGGCCAATTTACATCGTACCGCGCCCCGGACGTTGTGTCCGCTCCCTGTCCCTCGCCTTGGAGCCGCGAACCAAAAGTATCTTCACCAGTTGACTGGATCCGCCGCTGTCGCGCTCGCTTGCGGCCGCTGACCAAAATAGGTATGCTTGCATGGGATTCATCAGAAACGAGAAGGTTTGCTCTCCTCTGTAGTCCTTTTTCCTCTCACGCTGCGCAGCGCATGGCCCCGTCGCAACTGTTGGTTAATCCCATGCGTCAGCTTGCCACAGTCGGCGGGATCCTTGCTTTGAGGCACATCGACCGAGTTGTATCCAGCATATTCCACCACTTGGTCTCAGAGGAGGCCCAATCGGCGCCCAGCTGGGCGGAGTGGGAGGAAGCCTCCCGAGAGTCGGACGCCAGGTGCTTCGACGTGGTGCGCGAGCTGGAGGTCTTCCACTGCTCGGCCGCGCCGTCTGGGGAGCCCAGCGAGCCGTGCCCAGCCGCGCCAGTGCGCCCAGAGGTACCAGAGTGCCCGCCCGTCGACGACGCGCTTGATTTGTTGCAGAAGATTGGTGTGAGTTTCCTCGGACATCTCGTGTGGCGCACGGTCTCGGCTGGAGCTCACGCTGTCAAGACCTGCTGTCGACGGGATGGCGTTGGTCGTGGGCTCTCGAGCAGCACGCGGTCGGCCAGCACGCCGCAGGCGCGGGGACGGGATCGCCGCCGTGGAGGAGGAGTTTTTGCGTAAGCTCGTGCCGGGTAACCTCCTGGGCCTGTGGTACGTAGATGACGACGTGTGGCACGAGCGGCTCTTAGTACATCCGAGTACCGACGGGAAGTGGTTTGTATTCACGCCCGACGGCGACTTCTATGAGGAGGATGTTTCTTGTCGTGATCCTGAGAACGGTGCGGCTCGAGCGGTCCTGCTTGATGACGCTGGCACCGATAGTGCGATTGCAGCTGGCACCTTCTACCGATTCAGGATGTATCCAGGTGACTCCGACCTCTTGAGTTTGATGAATGAGGCCCGAGGGGCACTCGAGGAGAGTGGTCATGGCGAGATCGAGGACCATCCCAGTGAGCACGTTGGGTCGACAGGTGATCGCGTCCGACTTCGGCCTAGTGGAGATCCTGCTCGGCGTCTCCGAGGCAAACAAGGGCCGCCCTTGTCGCCTCCCGTGGCGGCGCCGCCCGCCCTGGCTCCCGCTGGAGTCGGGGGCGCCCGGGCGCCCCCGGGCTCGCCGAGAGGCGGGCGGGCAGGGGCGTTGGACGACGGCGGGTCGCCCTTGGACACGTGGGTGACCGTGGAGACCGTCGGCGACGCGAAGGAGGGCACCGAGGTGGTGCTCATCAAGGACGGCGACCTCGTGCGGGGCGACCGGGCGCTGGTGGGCCTCTCCCCCGGCGCGTGGGTCTTCGCGCGCAGGCGCCGTGAGGGGGCCGTCGGCGAGGCGAGCCCAGGGGGAGACCCCGCGGGCAAGCCCCCTGCCGCGGAAGCCTTGGCCGACGCGAGGGTGCTGGCGCCCGTCCGCTACGACCCGAGTGGGCGGCGCTGGGACGACCTCAACAGTTCGGCGGGCCGCGTGCACGCAGAGCCGATGGAGGACTTCCCTTTGGAGGGCGAGAGGTCGACCATGTGGCTGATGAGGTGCGTTCGCGACCACGGGGGCACCTTCGACGGCCGGCAGACCAAGTGGGCCCTAGAACACAAGATCGACCGCAGCAGCACGGCCTACCTGATGCATGACCTGCTGGGGCTGGCGCTCGACCTCAGCGCGTGCCACGGCCAGCTGGACGTGGCGAACCCTGGCTGCGTAGAGGTGCTGAGCCGGATGTACCAGCTGTGTGAAGAGACGACGGGGTCCCCGCAGCTGGAGGGCCTCGAGCGCTACCTGGGCCGCGACCGCACGGGCGGGCTCAAGCGAGGAGTGGCTCTCTGCCCGGCCCTCGCAAAGCACGCCACAGACATGCAGCGCAAGGAGACGGAGGTGCTGAAGCAGCGCCGCAAGGCGAGAGAGGAGGCCGCCGCCCTTAAGACGAAGGGAGGTGGCAAGACCCAAGGCTCCGGACAGGGGCGATGGGCAGCACGGGGGAGCGCCTCGGCCCCCGCGCTGCGCGCAGAGGCTCGCTCCACCGACGTGCTGCAGCTGCTGGGTCGGGTGATGGCACGTTCCCGCTTGCCGTTCCTGAGCCGCTCGCTCGTCATGAGGGCGCTTTTTCGCGAGGTGCCTCCCGTCGGCTGGGGGGGCGCCTTGCTTGCCATGACATGGCCCGCCAGTCAATGAGTGAGTGCATTAAATTTGCTTGCCGGTTACGGCGACCCAGTCGCTTCGCCTGGCCCGCAGGGACTGTCAGATTCTGTCTTTCGTGACGTTCTGCGCTTGCATCGGGACCGCGCCCCTGTCCCACCTGAATTGGTTCCTCAGGCAGCCTTGCGAGAGCTTCTGGGGTCTGCACCGTCGGGCTATTCGCCGGAGCCCGACAGCGCTGCGGTACGGCCCTACGCCCGGGAGGCAGTGAGTTGGCCCGCCTGCGGGAACAAGCCGGTTGATGTCGTGACCGCGGCCCCCCCAGACGTCCTTGGACTTTTAGCGCAGGGCCTCACTCCTGCTGGGTGCGGCAGGGAGACGAGCTTAGTGAGTCGAGAGAGAGAGAGAGAGAGAGAGAGAGAGAGAGAGAGAGAGAGAGAGAGAGAGATAGAGAGAGAGAGAGAGAGAGAGAGAGAGAGAGAGAGAGCGAGGGCGTTCCTAAGATTTATCTTGACTCTGCATTTGCGAGTGAGCCTTCGAAATATGTTGAATTCGTGCAGGATGGTCTCAAGCGGAACATGTTTATGCTGAGTAGACGGCGGACCGAGAGGGTTCACCCGTTCTTTGTTAAGAAGAAAGACGGTAAGCTTAGAATAAGTTTAGATTGTAGGCGGTCGAACCAACATTTCAAAGACCCCCCGAATGCACATCTCTTCTCGGGGGCCAGTTTCTGCGAAGTAGGTGTCGAGCCAGGGGGGGGGCTTTTCTTTTCAGGGGTGGATGTACAGAACGCTTTCTATCAACGCGAAATGCCAGAGTGGTTATCGTTTTACTTCGGGTTGGACCCTGTTGTGGCCAAGGATCTAGGTGTGACTAGCATAGAGGGCGTGGCCGTGGATCCTGACACCAAGTTGTTCCCGCTGCTTAATGTGGTTCCGATGGGCTGGAAGTGCGCCCTTCACATCGCGCAGCGTGTTGACGAACGCGCTCTGGGGCAAGATCCCGCTTTTGAAGCAAGTCGACGTGCCGGCGATTTTCGGCCTCCCCCTTCGGCGCAGCACCGCGCCTTCTATTCCTTGTGCGTTGACAACGTGCTGGTGGAGGGGCACGATGCGGAAGAGGTGGGGGGGCTGGGAAGGAGGGCAGCAGTTCTCTTGGATAAAGCGGGTTTCAAAACACACGACTTCAGCGAGGCTAGCACCGAGATGCGCACCGTAGGGGTAGAGCAAGACGGCGCGCGCCAGACAGTGCACCTATCTTCGGCTCGCTATTGGAAGCTGTGGCGGGCCCTAGAGGTCCTTGTCCTTCTGAAACGAAAGGTGCCGATCACCAGCCGGCAGATGGAGCGACTCCTGGGGCATTCCACGTTTGTCGCTCTACTTCGGCGGGAACTCCTCAGTGCCCTGCGGGCCTCGTGTGATTTCGTTCAGTCGGGATTCCAGTAGCCTCGGGTGATCTGGTCGAGCGTGGAGCGCGAGCTGAAGATGGTGCAAGGGCTGCTGATCTTTGCCAGGCGTCACCTCGGGTCTGCTTGGAACCCGCGAGTTTCAGCCTTCGACGCCTGCGAGAGCGGGCGCGCGACCGTCGAAGCCACGGCCGACTTGGAACAGATAGCCAGGGTCGCTTGCTGGAGCGAGAGATGGCGGTGCAAAGGCTGGGAGCGTGTGGAGGATCCTCTTGTCTTTCAGCCTCGTCAGCGTGCCTTCGTGAACGTAGAGCACGAAAACACCCGGAGCCCAAACGACAACGATCCAGAGGTTAACCCCTTGTTCCCCGAGGTCCCCCATGACTTTATAAATAAGCTCACCTGGGAGACCGCGAATTTCCAGCCGATCTTCAATCCAGAGGCTATTCAAATTTCGGAGATGAGGGGACTTCTCGGAGCTATTCGGAGGCGTCTGCTTGGGGACGTCACGTCTTGGCACAAAAACCACCTGGTCTTGGGAGATAACTTGGGGCTCATGCTGTCTTTGTCAAAGGGCCGCTGCCGGGGCCCAACACTGCTGATGCTACGTCGCCGTGCTGCTGTTTGGATGTTCGCCACTGGCTCGAGATTCGTGGGCCGGTGGATTCCCTCTGAGGTTAACCCTTTCAGATGGGCCATCCCGGCGGCGTGAAGGGACGCGCGGCCGCGGCAGAGGAGGATAGCCGGCACCCCTCAGCACCTCAGACACATCTTCGACCGCCACTTCCCAGATCTGCGACGCTCAGCCACGCGCGTCGGACGGGGCATGCAGCTCGCCATGTTTGTGGAGAGCCGCCTGTGCCTCTTCGTGCGAGAAAGGAGCGTCCGAGGGGGAGCCCCCCCCCCCGAGAGGCCCTGATGGTGACCGTGGGTGGCCTGATGCAGGCCCCCAGTTGCCGTCGAGGTCACCCAATACTCGGGCGACTAGAGCCTAGAGCAGGCCGCCGACCTGAGCCAGAACGAGATAGACAGCCTCGAATTGGCGAAGGCCGCCGATCGACTGAGGAAGTACGGGGCCCTGAGAGACACTACCCAGCACAGGAGCATTCTCGAGCAGGCCTCGGCGATGCCAAAGACTCGTGCGCAGCACTCCGCCTACATCAAGAACTTTATGCGCATGGAGAACGTGAGCGACCTGAGCGAGGCACCCCCGATCTTGGATGCCAAGATGGTGCAGCACATGGACAAGGTGTTTTTTGGGGGGAAGGCTGCGGGCTCCGGCGAGGAGCTGCTGGCAGCGGTGCAGTACTACGTGCCCGCCTACGGCAGCAGGGGCGAGAGCGCCTTGCCGCGCGCTGTGCGGGCGATCCGTGGTTGGCGAAGGCTTGTGCCCAGCCGAACACGGCGACCCCTCCCGTGGCGCGTGGTGGCGCGGATCGCGACCGGCCTGATGCGAGAGCACGGGGTGAGCTGCGCTCTGTGCTGGCTGCTGATGGTGGATGCGTATCTTCGACCGGGCGAGTGTACCGCCCTCCGCACGGACCAGTTCGTGAAGCCGACTTTCCAAGAGCACATGACGAGCCTGGCCATCATCCTGCACCGCGCCGAGGACGGAGTGCCCAGCAAGACGGGGGCCGTGGACGAGAGCCTGTTGGTGAACAGGCAGTGGCTCGCCAAGGTGCTGCTCGCCTACGCGGAGCTCCGGCCCAAGTCGGGTCGCCCGTGGGACTTCGACCTGCTGACCATGCGGGCAAAGTTCCTGGAGGTGTGCCACCAGCTGGAGCTGCAGCGCTGGAGTCCAGCGCTGTACATGGGCCGCCACACCGGCGCCTCGCTGGACCGCCTGGAGAACCGAGTGAGCCTCGCGGAGGTGCAGAAGCGAGGGCGGTGGCGGTCCACCGCCAGCGTGAGACGGCACGAAAAGCGTGCCCTGGTGCAGGAGGTTTTCAACAGCCTCAGCGCCGGGACCCAGCGCTTCTGCCTAGCCAGCGAGCAGTCGCTGGAGGCCGAGCTGCGCCGCCAGGTCGGGCGCCTCCCCGGCGCCAGACATCCCGCCAGAAGCTGAGCCGTTTCTGCATAGAGGTGTTCAGTGGGCAGGGAGAGTTTACCAAAGCCATCCACCGACAAGGATGCAAGTGTTTCTGTTTTGATGTGCTTCAAGGAGAGGGGGGTGATGTATCCAGGAGAGCGGTCCAGCTACGAATCCTACAATTATTGAAAAACGTGATGTGTTTTGGACATCTCCTCGCACCACCGTGTACGACTTACAGTATTGCGAGAAGACCCGCCATTCGGTCACGAGAACACGTGATGGGTTTGCCTAACTGCAGTTGCATTGATCAGGTAAAGCTCGACCAGGCTAACAAACTGACCTACCAGACCTATCCAGTATGTCGTTTAGCAATGCAGTTTGGCGTACCCTTTGTAGTTGAGAATCCGCAGTCCAGCTTGATCTGGGAGGTCCCGGAGTTTAAGAAGCTCCTCGCGAACCCAGATGTATCACTCCATACTTATCATATGTGCGGGTACGGCGCAAGGTGGAGGAAGGCAACGTCGGTCATGTCGTTCGGTATCCCCGACATCGCCTCCATCGCTCGTACGTGTCAGTCCCGACCTCCTGCGCCCTGCCAATTCAGCAAGCAACCTCACATCATCCCTTCAGGCGCTGACCCCTCGGGAGTGAAGTGGACCCGACGTGCAGCAGCCTACCCGAGAGAACTGGCCACGAAGCTAGCGACCCTGTTTGTTGACACCGCCTTCCGGAAAGAGCTTCAAAGAAGCAGGGATTATTTCGCCTTCGGCTTGGTTTCGTTCGCACGTGAGTTCGTGACAATGGTTTCTGTACTTCTCATCTGTTTCCCCACCCTCACCGCCCGGAGCCACTGCGTTGTACTTGCTCATTTTGGAGCTATCTGTATTATTATATCTTTGTGCTTCGCACGCCTCACACGTGACTGTATCGACTTGGTGGTTCACCGTGCGAACAGAGACGGGCACAAAAACCGTGGAGCTGGGGATGATAGGTATGCTTGCATGGGATTCATCAGAAGCGAGAAGGTTTGCTCTCCTCTGTAGTCTTTTTTCTTCTCCCACCCTGCAGGTTTCACCTGCTCCCTCCCTGGTTTTTTCTTCGATCTCACTGGTGCTCACACTTCTGGCGCCCAGCATCTTTACAGTCGATGCTGTGCTGGAGCTATCTGTATTCTTATATCTTTGTGCTTCGCACGCCTCACACGTGACTGTATCGAGTTGGTGGTTCACCGTGCGAACAGAGACGGGTGAAAAACCGTGGAGCTGGGGATGAAGTATTTTCACCAGCCCATTCAGAAACCTTGCCCATGAGAGCTGCGGGGAAAAAAATGACCAAAAGACAACCATAGTGAGCAAAGTAGGCAACCAGGATCAAAAGAGAGAGATCTTTGGGAGCAAAGGGGTGGCCTTGGAGGGCCTCTTCGCGCCATCCCTGTGGGGGGGGGGGGGGGGGGGGGGGGGGGGGAGAGGAGGAGGAGGAGGAGGAGCAGGAGGAGGAGATGATGCTGATGATGTGATGATGATGATGATGATGATGATGATGATGATGATGATGATGATGATGATGATGATGATGATGATGATGATGATGATGATGATGATGATGATGATGATGATGATGATGATGATGATGATGATGATGATGATGATGATGATGATGATGATGATGATGATGATGATGATGATGATGATGATGATGATGATGATGATGATGGGGAGGAGGAGGAGGAGGAGGAGGAGGAGGAGGAGGAGGAGGAGGAGGAATAGGAGGTGGAGGATGCAAACCGCCTCTTGGGGCCTTCGTGGGACGCGCTTGGAGCGCGCTTGAGCGGTCTTGGGGCCGTCTTGGGTCCCTTTTGATGTCTTTGGGCCCTCTTGTGAGCCCTGGAGGGCTTCTTGAGGCTATCTTGGATGCTATCGATCAAAGGAGGGAGGTCCTCCATTTTCATCCCCCCCCCATGGGGCCATCGAAATCACCTTTTGGGTCGCTCGTGAGGCGTTCTCGAGCCAATCTTGACCGCTCTTAGGGCCGTTTGGGGAGTCTCTTGGACATGTCTTGGAGCCTCTTGGACCATCTTGGGGCAGTCTTGAGGCCTCAAAGGCGAATCGGGAACGACAGGATTGAGGCTTCAGAAGCGCATATTGAGGACTCAAAAGCGCACGAGTCACAGATTTTCCATATGTTTTGGAAGGATGTTGGCCTTTGGGGGGAGTCCTGATAAGGGGGCTCCGAGAGCACTTGGAACTGCCTTGTGGCCCTCGTCGGGCATTTTGGAGGTACGTCAGAAGCTATCTTGAGCCATCTACGTGAGCCGCTTTGGAGGCCATCCTGAAGCATCGGAGGCCTTCTTCCACCTCGCGACCCCCCCAAACAACCTCAGGGAGGGGATGGGGAGTGTGTCCCTCACCGAAGGGACGAGGGCTTTGGAAGAGGAAAGCAAGAGTTCGTGAGACCACTTACGCGAACAGGGCTGGTGGAATTTCAATCGGAGGATCAACCAAAGTACGGCGGATCTGGAGTCAGGGTCGCCCCCCTTATTGGAGCGGCGAGGACATCCGTCCGAGTCGCCCGGCTCCTCGACCAAGAATCGCAGCGACCAGTTTGTGGTAATTTCTGGCGTTTGGAGGCGGGTTCGGGGCATCGAGGCCGTCGAACAGTCGACTCGGGATGGCAGCCAGCCTTGGGGAAGGGGTCGAGAAGTCCGGGGGCCTTAGCTGCCCTGGTACGCCCGTGAACACGTTGCGTGTTGGCGCGCCACGTGTTGGCACATTTTTTGGCGAAGGTGTCGCGCCGGAGTCGCGGTTGCAGTCTGCGGCTTGAGCCCAGTGTCCACACGCTGCGTGTTGCGTGTTGCGTAATGGAGGATGAAGATTAATAAGTGACCGGGGGTCGTGTTCACGCGGCGGCGCCCGGGATGACGATTAGAAAAAACCGGACGCAGGCTGGAAAACTATTTTTTCATCGTTCTCCTCCAATCAGAAAATACGCAGATATAGCAGAAAACTATTTTTTAAATCGTTCTTTACCATTTGTTTAATTCGTCATCCCCGATTATCGGGGCAGCCCACCCATCGAAAAAAGTTGCAGCGCCCGGTGACGCCCGGGTGGGGGCGATGCCTCGCGCTGGCCCCGGGGCGCCCCGGGGCGTGCCTGCGCTGGCCCGCCCCGGGGCGGCAGGGCGGTGCTCACTCTCGCCCCAGGCCTTCCAGGGCTGCGCTTGCGGCAGGCATAGGGGGCCACATGCGAACCCTACCCCTACCCCCTACGGTTTCTGAGTGGGAGGGTGGGGTTCACTTCGCTCGGGAGTTCCCGGACGAGGTGAACCCCACCCTCCCCCTCAGAAATCGTGGGGGGTAGGGGTAGGGTTCGCATGTGGCTCCCTAAGGCAGCAAGGCAACGAGCTCTTCGGCACAGGGCTGCGAGCCGGCACCGCATAAAACATGTCATTCGTGGCTGGAGTTCGAACCAAGCAGGAGCAGCAATGGCCAGAAGTAGAAGCCAGCGCTCTGCGCGCAGACTGCCCGACGGCCCCGTAGAATCTTTCAGAATACCATATGCTTGAACCGTC
The DNA here is from genome assembly GCA_963575745.1 of Prorocentrum cordatum. NCBI lineage: Eukaryota > Dinophyceae > Prorocentrales > Prorocentraceae > Prorocentrum > Prorocentrum cordatum. The sequence goes on from CAUYUJ010002436.1 coordinate 447,157, forward strand.
GGGGACCCCTCAGAACCTGCTCCCCCCCCCTCCCCCCTCCCTCTACCTTCTCCCTCCATCCTCCTGCTTCCTTGCCTCATTCGTCGTCCTCCTCCAAGCTCCCTCCTCCCCCTTCCATTCCCACCTCGCCCTTCCCCCCCCCCTCCTCCTCGTCCGTTTTCGCCTCCTGTTGCTGCTGCTGCTGCTCACCCTCCCCACCCCCTCGCTCCTGGCTCGTCTCCCCCCTTCCTCGCGGCTTCGCGAGGCCATGATCCACGAGGGCGACCTCGAGCTGGCGAAGATGAAGGCCGACCTGATCAACCGCCTCACGACACACGGTGGCGCGCGTCAGAGGAGGGGGCAGGAGGAGGAAGATGGTAATGATGATGATGATGATGATGATGATGATGATGATGATGATGATGATGATGCTGATGCTGATGATGATGATGATGATGATGATGATGATGATGATGATGATGATGATGCTGATGAGGAGGATGAGGATGATGATGATGATTGATGATGATGGTTATGATGATGCTGCTGATGATGATGCTGATGATGATGATGGTGGTGGTGGGTGGTGGTGGTGTGATGATGATATGATGATAGGATGAGATGATGATATGATGATATGATGATCTGATGATGATGCTGATGACTGATGATGCTGATGCTGATGCTGAAAATGATGATGCTGATGATGATGATGATGATGATGATGATGATGATGATGATGATGATGGATGATGATGATGATGCTGATGATAATGATGATGAGGAGGAGGAGGACGAGGAGGAGGAGGAGGAGGAGGAGCAGGAGGAGGAACAGGAGGAGGAGAGGAGGAGGTTGAGGAGGAAGAGGAGGAGAGGAGGAGGAGGAGGAGGGGAGGAGAGGAGCGGAATGATCAGGAGGAGGACGAGGAGGAGGAGGAGGAACAGGAACAGGAGGGAAGGGGGAGTAGGAGGAGGAGGAGGAGGAGGAGGAGGAGGAGGAGGAGGAGGAGGAGGAGGAGGGGAGAAGGAGGAGGAGGAGGAGGAGGAGGAGGAGGAGGAGGAGGGGGAGGAGAATCAGGGATGGATTGTGGTTAGGGGGCTCCCAGGGTCCTGGAGAGGTACGCGGATTGGTTTTGAGTGCAAATGGGCGGGAGGATCCATGCCTTCATGCGTCGTGGGGGAAACACGACGGCGTTGCTTCCTAAACAAAGTCTGGGCTTCGGGAGGCCCGTTTGATGACTGGGGCCACCAGGGGAAGCCATAGACCGTGGCGAAACGAGGTGGGGCCGAGAGCTTCAGAGGGGGGCCCACGCCGCGAAGAGAGCACCACGTCGGAGGCCTGAGAGGTGGTGAAACGAGGTGGAGGGCGAGGAGGTTTGCATGCGGGGGGCCAGTTGGGAGCCCAGTTGGGAGCTCAGGCGGGACCCTGCCTGATCATTCAAGCGCGCACTCTGGCCAGCTCTGACATTCTATGAAGGCGATTCGAAGGATCTCGCATCGCACCCGCAACTCTGGACCTGGGGGCTCGGAGCACTCAGACCGCTGCCCGCGCAAGGTATTGGGGGCACACGTATATCGGATCGTTACCGTGCAACCTCCGAGACGTGTCTGTTCGCTTCTGCTGGGCTTTGTCTATCCTGGCAGTGCTCTGCACGTGATGGCCTGCACGAAAAGCAAGAGACGAATGATACAGTATGGAGATTATTCGAGGCCATGGGGCTCACGAGTGCAGCTTCAGCCAGCGCTGCTCACAATCTGCGGAAACGGCTGGGTCTGCAACTGATCATAGTCGATCATCGTGGCCTACTGCTACATACTGGGCCTCCCGCGTCTTGCAGGGCCACGCGGCGTATTTGGCCCGACGTATTGCTGCAGTTGCTGCTGCAGTTGCTGCTGCAGCTGCCGCTGCAGCTACTTTTGCCGATTCTTGAACCTGTCGTCTCTGTTGTGGATCTGGTGTTCCACTTCCGGCCTGCCTGCGTGCTCGGCCATCTTCTGCTCAGCTGATTGCAGCGCATCCGAGCTGACCACGCACGTTTCCAAATGGCTCCGCATTTGCGAGGTGATCCCTGCTTGGGCGAGCAACCTTCTGATGCTGTTCCTCCTGCGTTTTGTCAAGCCGCGCCTTCGTATTGTTGGGCACGCTGTCGTCGAAATTCAACTGTTCCGTCATGGGCTATACGTTAGTGAGATTCAGGAGGATTACTGCCGGATTTGCCGCCTAGGGCTCCGATCCCATAAGCCTCATGCTTCTCCTGAAGGTCCTCGCGGATTCTCACGAGATCATTGTTCAGTCAATCATCAGTCGAGCGCTTCGCTGATTCCAGCAGCCCGAGGAGCGCAGCTGTCCGCCAACGAGGATGGGCTGCACGGTTCTGTCCGCTGCCGAGAAAGTTCCCGGCCGCGCCGCAGGCGACCCTTCGCCTGCTGTCCGCGACCCCGCCAGTCAAATACAGTCAGATCGAGGCATAAGATCGAGGTCGGTTCGGGGAGGGTACCCTCATGCTCTTTATGTTTGTTGGATGTTCTTGAGCATCCCTGGAGGAGGGCACGCACCCTCGCATGTTTTTTTGGTCTGGCCAGCAGAGGATCTCATGTTCTTGAGGGGTTCGAAGAAGAACAAGCGCCACAAGCATTAACTTTTGGCGATGTGCGAGGATTTCTTGGATCCGCGCTGGGACCCTCCGGCGGCGCCTCCTGCGCCGCCCCTGGCGCGCTCCGCGCGCAAGGGGAAGGGGGGGGGGTCCAGCGCAGATCCAAGAAATCCGCGCGGAGCGCCAAACGTTTATGTTTACGGCTTTCTCACGATTTGGCAGAAGAGGGCAACATGGAGCAATGACCTTTTCACGAGGCTGGGTTGCGGGGCATGTGTCTTTGAACTCCCATCTGCTGTGCGCACGCCCGCGCTTTTGCGGGAACCCCCTGAGCCACAAGCCTTGAGCCAAAAGCGGCTTCTGGGGACCCTCTTCCCGTCCTGGGTCCGACCGTATTGTCTGGGCCGCGGCACGGCCAGCCCGCGCATCGCCAGCGCGCAGGCCTCTGGCACGACGAGGGGGACCTCCGTCCACACGGCGCTGCCATGGCTCCCCCGGACGGGCGCCGCTCGGACGGGTGCGGCATTCTCGTCGAGGAGCAGTGGTCGGAGAAGAGCAAGACGACACAGACCTAAACTCTTGGCGCTCCGCTCGGCTTTCGTGGACTGGCACCGCTCGGACGGGTGCGGCATTCTCGTCGAGGAGCAGTGGTCGAAGAAGAACAGAACGACACAGACCTAAACTCTTGGCGCTCCGCTCGGCTGTCGTGGATCCGCGCCGGGCCCACCCCGGCGGCGCCTCCTGCGCCGCCCCTGGCGCGCTGGCGCGCTCCGCGCGCCAGGGAGGGGGTTCCAGCCCAGATCCAAGCCATCCGCGCGGACCTCCCAAAGGTTATGTCTATGCTGTTTCTTTCCTCTTCCAGTCGAGGAGCCTCCTCATCGACAACGAAACAAAACGCGCACGAACTCAACACGCACGGGGAAGGGACGTCCCATCGATGGCCTCCAGTCGAGGAGCATCCTGGACCATCGACATCAAATCGGGAACTGGGACACATACACTGCCAGTGGCGGGCTGTTTCTCAATCCCATGATTTTTTAAGGGTCAGGGACGACGTCGGGGTGGTGTGGTGTATACTTTTCCTCCGCTGTCTAAGGGGAACCACGACAAATGTATACACCAGGATCCCGTATACACCAGAATCCGCGTTCCCGTGCGAATTTCAGCGCAGGGTCGGGAAAAGCGTCGGTGTATATAGAGTCCGTTTCCCTATCAAACGTACACCGCGCGAACTCGAAGCTCGCGCGGGGCAGGGGCGTCCGAGCGATGGCGGGGCGAGGCGGCCCCCGCCCGCGCGGCGCTGCCGTGGCTCCCCCCGGGGCCGCCCGCGGGGGCGCGAAGGCGCTCGCGCTCCGCGCCCCTCGGCCCGGGGCCGCCGAGGTGCCCATTCCGCCCCCCGGGGCGAGGCTCACGTCGGGCGTGTCCCTCTTCGGGAGGCATGCGCAACAATGGTCAAAGACACACACACTTAGGAGGAATATGCAAAAAGAGTCGAACATAGTCCATTCGGGACGGTTTTTGCGGCCACTGTTGAACATGCTTTGTGTACTGTTGGGGTCTGTTCTATTTTTCGTCCCAAATCCGCCCGTAGGAGGACATGCCCGACCTAAGGCGAGGCGCGAAGGCGCATTGAGAGCACAGCGTCGGGCGGCGGCGGGCGACCTTTATCGGTTCGGCATCGTTTCTCTAGGCCTCCCAGATAGGGTCGGAGTACGTAGGTGGGGTCGGAGGATCGCAGCGCATCGCGGATGCATCGGCGATGCGGCTCGACGTGGAGCCCGATTTTCTCCACGCTGGAGTCGCCGATGCATCGCCGATACATCGGCGATGCATTGGCGATGCGGCGCGATCTCTCGATCCCATGTACTCGGACCCCATCTAGGAGGCCTCTAGTTGCGCCGACCCCCGTCCCCATCCCCATTCCCATGCACACCCCCGCCATCCCGGCACCCCAGTTGGGGACATACCTTTTGGAGCTCGAAGCAAGAAGCCCATATCCCCATCTAGGGGGAGGGGTGAATCGGCTAGTGGGGCCCAGGCCACGCCCATAGGCATAGGGATCGGTCAAACGATGCTCAGATGCGAGCTCAGCCGCTGCGCGTACAGCCCGCGCGGTTCCTCGCCGGGCCTGACGGCAGGTGGCCATTTTGCACGCGAGCGGCAGGCCGCTTCTGCCGCGCGAAATCCGAACGGCTTCAGCCGGAATGGCTCGGAGGCCCTTCTGAGGGCCTCCTTGAGGACCTCCTGGAGGGTGCTGGAGGCCCCTGGCTGCGACGTCCAGGAACATCTGGGAACCTCCAGAGACCTGTGTAGACCCGGGGGGGAGGAGGAGGAGGAGGAGGAGGAGGAGAGGAGGAGGAGGAGGAGGAGGAGGAGGAGGAGGAGGAGGAGGAGGGGGAGGAGGGGGCAGGAGGAGGAGGAGGAGGAGGGGAGGAGGAGGAGGCGGAGGAGGAGGTGGAGGAGGAGGAGGAGGAGGAGGAGGAGGAGGAGGGTAAAAGGCAACGCGCGCGAGGCTCGCTAAAGCCTGCTGCTTTGTTTCGAGCGCGCGCGAATCTCGCGCGTGCTTCGAGTTGATAGGCAGATTCGTTTCACAGCGTCGTTCTCGTTTAAGGTGGATAGTGCTCTACTCAGCGAGGCAGTGCCCTGCTGCTCTGCGGGATACGCTCAGTTCGTGGGAGTAAGGACCGCTTGGTTTTGGAAGGAAGCCGCCAGACTTTTCTCGCACATCTAGTTATAGGTGGGGCTAAACAGGGGCTTCGATCCATATTGGGCGTGCATTATGTCATCATGATGCCGTATGCATCAACACTATGACCTGACGCAGGGATGTCTGTGGAAGTCTTGCAAGTCCGTTGAGCATTACATGTGTAGGCGATGACATGTTGCACGTTCGAGTTAGTTTCGCATGCGCTCTGAACCAGCTTGCTTGGTCCCAGCGCTGCGCATGTCTTTCAGAGACAGTCCCAAGGCACATAGGATGCCTGTAACTAATCATCGTCAGAACCACCCCCGCCCCAACCGGTCTCCCAGCATGCTGCGAAGCCCAGGGGAGACGGCACCCGTCCCCGCCTTCTGGGGCAGGTCGCCCAGCAGTGCCAAGGTTTCCTCCCACTGGGTGGGTTTGTCCAGGATAAAGGAGCTGCAGCTGAGCTAGTCAAGGAGCTGCAGCCGAGCAGATCAGGTCATCAGCAGCGGCGCGAGTAGAACCGCACTCTGCGCTTCGCAAGTCGGGCCGTCGAGTTGTTCTTCTCCAGGGGGCGCGAGAGCTCGAAAGCAAACGCGCCTCTCGCTCTACGCGGCGCCCCAGATACCCAACAAGGTGATATCAACAGCTTGGGTCATCGATCGATCCTCGAACCTCCCCGATCCTCCCTCTAGCCGCCACTGTCATCCGCCACCTCGCTCAGCTGCCATGGAAGAGGGCCAGGTTGCCTGGGGCCCACACCCTTTTAGTGCTCCAAGGCAGGACCAGCTGTCCATGTGGCTGACGCTGCGAAACAGGGGCTGCAATCGCAGTTCGCCCTCCTCCTCCCCGTCGTCCTTCTCCTGCTGCTGCCTGCTGCACCTCCTCCTCTGTTCCATCGGCGTCGAGCAGCGGCAACGTGGACCCAATGGCGAACCCTCAGCCTCACCTGGAGCATCGAGCACGTCATCTTCGACTTCCGAGAGCCTCCCTGCGCCTCTTGCCCAGGAGCGGGCCAGACGAGCTTATGTAAGATGCGGCGGCGCTTCCGTCGCCTTTGTGTATTATTTAATCGCTTCGCTCATTCCGCCGGCCCATACAGTCTCATGTCTGCCGTTTGCCCGAGGGCCTGGTGTCAATGCGGCGCTTTGGGGGTTCCTGGGGCCGCTTGGGGGACTCCTGGGGCGCTCGGGGGGGCATTTGGGGGGCCTCCTGGGGCCGCTTGGGGGACTCTTGGGGGCCTCCTGAGGGCCTCGTGGGGGCCTCTTGGGGCCTCTTAGGGGCCTCTTGGGGCCTCGTAGGGGCTTCTTAGGGCCGAGGGCTCGAAATGTTGTTTCGTGTTCCCTCTCTGGGGCCCCTTTGGGGGCGTTCTTGGGGCCCTCTTGGACCGTCTTGGAGGCTTCTTGGGCCGTCTTCGAGCCCTCTTGGGCCATCTTGGGGCCCTCTTGGGGGCCTCTTGGGCCCTCTTGGGGCGATCTTGGGGGCCTCTTGGGCCGTCTTGGGGCGTCGGGAAGCCGAAAAGGTGGAAGCTCCAAAATCTCTCAAAAACCTAAGGAAAAACAATGAATTTTGCCTCCGGGGGCCCTCTTGGGAGTGCTCTTGGAGGCCTCTTGGGGCGTCTGGGGGCTATCTTGGGCGTCTTGGAGCGATCTTGTGGCATGTCGGACCCCTCGTGTACCATCTTGGGGGCCTCTTGGGGGCCTCTTGGCCTTTCTTGGGGCTCTCGGGGACGTCTCGGAGCCCTGTTGGTGCGCTCCTGGAGCGCTCTGGGGGAGTCTCCCGGGAATCGCTCGGGGATCGCCCGGGGTATTTTTCGTCCGGGGACCCCCAGGGGCCGCCCCGCGCGCGCGAATTAGAGAATTGTTAACCAGTTACCGGAGATCTTAGCACGCCTCTGGCCCGTTGGGCCGGCGAATTGTTCTTCCTTACACTCTTGCTCTTCCTCCTCTTCATCACCCAAGCGTCAGTAGACATGATCCTTCATCATCATCCTCTTCATCATCCTCATCCTCATCACCATCTCCATCATCATCCATGCTCATCCTCTTGGTCTTCATCATTATCCATCATCCATGACCATCCGTCATCATAGCTCTCTTCCCTCATCCTCTTCATCCTTCTCCACGGTCGTACTTATGGTTAGCGTTTGATTTGCCGCACGGAACTGTTAATGTGGTCATGCTTATAAGCCTCCAGCTTCCAGGGTCGAAGCGACAGGCTCGATCTTCGCCCCGTCCTGCTGGGCCTCTTCCCTGCGTGCCCCCCCTCTCTTGGATGCGCCACCCGCGAAGGCGGTGGCAGCTTCCTGCGGGGCTGGCGGTGCCACATGGACCCGGACGGGGACCTGAAGGTCGAGTTCCGACACTTCTGCGAGGCTCCTATTGCCGCAGACGGCAGGCTCGTGCCGCCTTGACGCGGCGGTGACGCTGGCGCGGACGTCTCAAGGCAGAGCATTCCAGGGCCCACAGGAGTCAACCCACGGCACGGAGTGCATTCGAACGACTGGGTAGATGTTTTCTGGGGACCTCCGAGGGCAGAGGTCGTTGAAGACTGAACGCTTCGCGAGGTGTCAGGAGGCAGGGCCCACGTCGTTAAGGAAGGGGCCCACCTTGGCGAGGAAGGGCGATGCTCAGGGCTGCGTACAGACAGCCCCCAGGGGCAATCACAGCCGGCCTCGACGGCCCCCCCCCCCCCCCTGGGTGGTCAGGGGCGGTCTTCGCATCCAACGCCGCCTCTGGCGGCGACCCCCTGGCGCTGGGGGGAAGCGGTGTCGAGACCGCCCCAGACTACCTAAGGCCATCTGGGACAACCCCTTGGGGGCCGTCTGTGCGCAGCAAGGGGGCTCAGGAGGGTGAGGTGAGGAGAATGATTACCACGCCGATGACAACGAGTCAATGCTGGTCATGATGGTGATGACGGCGACGACGACACGACGGCGACGCTGGACGGCGACGGCCCGTGGCTGCGGCGGCGGCGACGGCCCGACAGCGACGGCGACGATGGCGACGACGGCGATGATGGAGGCGCAGCAGCGGCGGCATCAGCCGATTTGTTAGCAGTGGTGGCTGCAGAGCGGCGGCAGGAGGGATGCGCGTCCTCTGGCGCCGCGCGTGGCCCGGCCGAAGAGAGGCCGCGGTGCGCATCGGCTTCGGCGGCGACGTGCACCTGCTCTTCGGTGGCGAGAAGGCGCTCCGCCACCGTCGTCCTCGTCCTCGTCCTCGTCCCCTTCCTCCTTGGAGGGCGAAGAGGAGGGAGGTAAGCTAAATGGGGAAGTGGAAGGGAGATATGGGGTTGCGGGGGAGGTGGGGAGGGAGGGGGCGACGGATGGGGGGAGACCTTCTCCTCCTCCTCCTCCTCCTCCTCCTTCTCCTCCTCCTCCTCCTCCTCCTCCTCCTCCTCCTCCTCCTCCTCCTCCTCCTCCTCCCCACCCTGCCTCAATTCTCCTGCTCCTCCCCTCCTCCTCATCCTTCTTCTCCCTCCTCCTCGCCCCCTTGGCTCTGCTCCTCCTCGCCATCCTCCTGGTCCTCCTCTCCCCCGCCTCGCGCTCCACGGGCGATGGGCCCACCCTCGCCGCCCGAAGCCCTCCTGCCCGCAGCGGCGGCGGCGGCGGCGTTCGAGAGGCTCCTCGCCTTCGCCATGCTCAGTCTTGTCCTCGTCGTCGTCGTGCTCCTCCTCCTCCTCCTCCTCCTTGCCCTAGTCCGCCTCCTCCCAATCCTCATCCCCCTCCCTCTCCCCTCCTGCCCTCGCAGGCGATGATGAACTCGCTGAGCCTCGCGGAGGTGGCCCCGAAGCAGGCCTCCCTTCCCTTTGTGCTCATGATCGTTTTCTTGCTCATTGCTCTGCCTATCGGCGCGGGCCCTCGCACCCCCTCCCCACCCAATGGAGTAGATCTTGGCTGTCTTTCGGTGCCGGTTCAAGCAGGTGGAGGAAGCGCAGAGGCCCCGCCTCCCCATAGGATTCCCCATGGGAGCAGTTTTCCACACAGTCGCACGAAGCAGAAGTCCGGAGCCAGATCCCCCCTCCCCCTTCCCTCCTCCTCCTCCTCCTCCTCCTCCTCCTCCTCCTCCTCCTCCTCCTCCTCCTCCTCCTCCTCCTCCTCCTCCTCCCTCCTCCTCCTCTCCTCCTCCTCCTCCTCCTCCTCCTCCCTCCTCCTCCTCCTCCTCCCTCCTCCTCCTCCTCCTCCTCCTCCTCCTCCTCCCTCCTCCTCCTCCTCCTCTCCTCCTCCTCCTCCTCCTCTCCTCCTCCTCCTCCCTCCTCCCTCCTCCTCCCTCCCTCCTCCCCCTCTCCTCCTCCTCTTCCTCCTCCTCCTCCTCCTCCCTCGTCCTCCTCCTCCTCCTCCTCCTCTTCCTCCTCCTCCTCCTCCTCCTCCTCCTCCTCCTCCTCCTCCCCCTTTTCGCTCCATGTTGACACGCCGAATAAGACACCGTTCACCTCTGTGCTCCTCGGTTCTCCTCTGCGGGGTGTGGGGAAGAGGGGGATGATGATGGCAGTGCAGCGCTGGTGCCTCTGAGGGTAGGCAGAGTCGTGCGCCTTGCCGTGGCCGTAGTGTGTCTTCATGTGCGGAGCTGTGACCCCCGCATGCCGCCCGCATGAGCCAGGCGGGGACGCCAGCCCTCCAAGGTTACACATGGCGCGATCGACATATTTTCAAGCTTCCGGCGTTAACCCAGGGGAGATGAGCAGGAATAATATTGCAGTGCAGCGCTGATGAGGGTAGGCATAGTCGTGTCGAGGTCGGATAGGGCTCGTGGACTCTCCCATCCTTGGCCCAGCGCGATCCCTGGCCCAGGATCGGCCTGGCCAGGATCGGTTCCAGTGTCGGCGTCTTCTTGCTCGCCCCCGACTGCACCTGAGATCCAACGTTGCGGAAACTGGACCCCATATTTTGGCGGCATTTTTTGGAGCCGGATCGATTTGTGATGGTCCCAGGGCCCGAAACCTCGCGAACACGGCCTGCGTGAAGCAGTTGCATCGCCCGGACCCCAGGGGCGTTCCATTGCGGCCTCCGCGCCCCTGGCAGGGCGCCTTGCTGGACCGCTTCCGGTGCTGGGTCTGCGAGCAGTTCGGGTCGCCCGCCGACATGTTCGAGAAGCTGCAAGACAGCCCAGAGGCGCTTGCTCGCACGCGCGCGACGCGCCGCCCACGCCTTCGGTGCCCCCGCAGAAGCCGAGCTTGGGTCTCCGGAGGAGCAGCAACCGGACGCGTGCTGGGCTCCCGATTGGGGTTGGAGCAGGCGACGTGGACATGGGCGCACGCGCCACGGCATGTTCAGGGAGAGGGGGAGGAGGAGGCAAGGGAGCAGCTCGGCTCGAGCTGCTCGTGCCCAACGGCCGCGGCAGGCTGAGGTGGTCGTAGACTGAGGCTGCACTCCTTCCGAGCCGCCCGCGAGGATGGGGCAAGGGAGTCGTGCCATGCCCTGCCCTGCCCTGCCCCCGCCCGCACTCATCCTCTTCCTCCTCCTCCTCCTCCTCCTCCTCTTCCTCCTCCTCCTCCTCCTTCTTCTCCTCCTCTTCCTCTTCCTCATCCTCTTCCTCTTCCTCCTCTTCGTCCTCCTCCTCCTCCTCCCCCTCCTCCTCCGCCACTGCTCTGAGCCATTGCCCGACTCGAGGATTTCCAGGTGCCAGGAGATTTCTCGCGTCGCAGGGTGCGGCAAACTTGGCAGTGGCACCGCCGCCCCGAGCACCCAGATGCCCCCCAAGTCTGGCGATGTGTGGACGAAAGTATGTTACTGGTGCAAGAAGCCTCGGCAGGCGCCCAAGAGAGACGGGCAGGGCGACGGACCGAAGGACACACACCAGGATGCCGATGGCGACGCCTCCAACGAGACCACGTCGGGCATCGCGAAGAAGCTGGAGATCTACAGGGCCCGCCTCAAGGATCTCGAACAGCTCGCGCAGGAGCCAGGCATGGAGTTCGCATCGGATGCCACGTCGAAGTTGCAGGAACAGATCGACGGACTGCTGGCACAAAAAGGAAGCAACGCTACCAGCATGCTACGCGGAAGTGGCAGTGCGCCGCCGTCTCCGTGGAGCAGAGAAATCACAGTCGAAGGCTGATGCCCATGTGGCAAAGCTCAAACAGCAGCTCGAGGGCATCCAGACTCAGCTGCGGACCGCGGAGAACAAGGCCGAGCAGGCCAAGAAGAAGGTCGAGTCCCTCCGTTCCAAGGAGAAGGCGCTCGCCAGGCCCCCCACATCCAAGGGCTGGGACTCGGTCTGCGCGCACCTGCAGCTCGCCAAGACGTCCCTGGGGGCCGACGGCGAGGAGCAGGATGCGGAGGTCATCAGGCAGTTGGAAGCGGCCCTCGCACTCGCGGCGAAGAAGAAGGCGAGCGCTGCGGAGAAGATGGCCGTTCCGATGGATGAAGACGGGGACAGCCTCAGCGGCGACGGACCACGCCACAAGAGGCGCGCTTGCATCGGCCCCGAGGAGCAGAGCGAGGACGTCCTCAAGCTCAAGGCCAAAGCAAGCCCCCAGGAGATCACGACAGCCCTCAAGCAGGCCGGTGTCAAGGATGAGGAGATCCAGAAGCATGGGCCGATGTTGCATACGATTCTTGCTGACATGGCTGATGGTTTCCACTTTGCAATGCGGAAGTCGAGCCTGTCGCGTTCCTAGTGACTCACCAGAGCAGTGTGCAAGTACCAGGGCAGAGGAGCAGGTGTTCATCACATGCAATGCGAACACCGCGAACCAGTTCGAGAAGGTTTTGCTCCAGCTGCGATACCAGGTCGAGGCCCCAGTCGTCCTAGGCCAGGAGTTACAGTTGGCGCCAAAGCAGGTAGAGTTGCTGTCGGCCAGGCTCATCAAATATGGCTGGAAGGCGGCAGTGGTGCCTAGTGCGCCTACTAAGCAAGGCATGAGGGCGGGGGTGATGATCGCGGTGCCAAGCCGCATGGGGATTACCTACCTGCCCGAGCTGATGAAGTGGGACGCCTCGCCCAAGGAGTCACCAGGGAGAGTCTGTGTGGGCTACGTCAAGACATGCCGCAAGCACGGCATCGCGGTGGGCTCTGTGCACCTCTGGGTGGCAGAAGGGCCCGCGAACCGCAACCTCACAATACTCAGCCGCTTCGGGGCGGTCATGGCCGTGCCAGGCCAACCGTGGGTGCTCAGCGGCGACTTCAACATGGGGCCTCACGAGCTGATGAGCACGGGTATCATCGCCAAGCTGAAGGGGCACCTGGTCTACGACAAGAGTGAAGGCACGTGCAGGGGAAGTGCGGGCAACTACTCGGTCAGGGACTACTTTATCGTTTCGGAGAGTTTGCTGGAGAATGGGCTTCGAGCGGAAGTCATGGCGGCTTTTGCGGCCAAGCCCCATAGGCCCATCAACATGAAGGTAGGACGCCGATCGCCTGTGCCACAGGCCCTCCAGCTCATACAGAAGGTACCGTGGCCTTTGACTGTGCCAACAGGGTGCCCTACCCCACCAGTGCAGTGGCCGCGTCCTCTCCGTAGGGGGCGTGTCGACCACGAGACTCTGAACGCCTTCTGGCGCGATCTCATGCACGCCTACGGGATGCACTGGAACATATATCACTGCTTTGACGGCGACGAGCTGCTGGCCCACAGTGGGCATGGCGAAAAGGCTGTCTACAAGATGCGAGAGCTAGCGCCCCCGACGGTCAGGGACAAGGGAGCCCCGACGGCGCGAACTATGGCAACAGAATGGGTGGCGAGTATCCCGCGGGACCTGGTCCACAGCCTCAGCAGCGACTCGCGCGAGGCAGGCGGCCAGGAGGTGAGCCACATCAAGTCCATCAAGGAGGCGATGACCCAGCAGTGGGCCCTCGCACAACTCCACCAGCATGGAGAGGAGCTGAAGACCCCGTGGCCCCACGTCCTCGAGACCATCCTGGAATGCATGAAAGAGCAGCAGGAGCTGACTGAGAGCCTGGAGTACCTCAAGTACTGGCAGCAGGCCGCGGCGAGCGAGGCCGAAGAGGCGAGGCAGAGCGAGGGCAAGGAGGCCACCAAGGCCTGGCGGGCATGGGATCGCAACCACAGCGAGAAGTCCGCGGGGGCCCTGCACAAGTGGACCAAGCCGAAGGTCCCGTGGGGGCCCTTGGTACCACAGAATACGAGGGAGGCAACACCCAGTCTCGGTGAGCCTCCACAGACTGCCACTGCGGGTGAGACGCCCCAGCACGTCGCCATGATGGGCCCGCAGACTGCCGCCAACACAGCGTTGCAGGAGTGGGAGAGCATATGGCGTTACCAGGTGGATTGGGCTGCGCCGTGGTTTGAGCCGCCTGCGGTAGACGAGCCCTTGCTACCGCCTACCCTCGGCCACCACGTGCTGCACGCCTGCGAGGCTTTCTCCCCCAATACAGGCCTGGGCGAGTCCAACGTCCACCCCGGGCCGTGGGCCCAAGGGCCAGCTGTTGGCCTAGCAGGCCTGGCGAGCATCCTGAACTGCATCGAGCGCGGATCCGACTGGCCCGTCTCGCAGCAGTGCATCATTTTTTGGCTTCAGCCCAAGCCCAAGGGCGGCATGAGGAATTCGGGGCTTCTACCAGAGCTCGCACGAGTATGGGAGAAGATCAGGCGCCCCGAGATCCAGAAATGGCAAAGCCGAAACCCACGAGCATCTGGTTGGGCTGTGAAGGGCAGGTCTGCTGAACGAGCGGCCTGGACGCAGGGCCTCCTAGCTGAAGGGTCGTTGGCGCAGGGCGAAGCCATCGCCACCACATATTACGACTTGAGGAAGTGCTACGAGACCGTGCTGCATTCTCTCATTTGGAGCGGTGGCCTGCGCTGGGGATTCCCAAGGCCCTTGCTGCGTGTCATATTGAGAGTATATTCTTTGATGGGGAGGGTGGCGCTGAATGGGTGTTACACCGATGGCAGTTTCTGGGCGCAAGGGATCGTGGCAGGATCCGTGTTCGGCCCATTGTGTTTGTCCCTCGTGCTCATCGGCGCTACCGACGACCTCTATATAGCGAACCCGAGGGCCGACATGTGCCTCTACTTCGACGACCTCGCGGCGTCGACCAGGGGCGACGTGACCGCCGTGGCAGCGCTCCACATGAAGCTGACTGACGAGATCGTCTTCGCTCTCGAGCAGGTGCTCAAGCTGCAGGTCTCGAGAGGCAGGGGCGGCAAGACCGTAGTCGCAGTCTCGCATGGCAAGGTGGAGCGGCAGCTAGGCAGCCAGAACAAGCAGATGGGCATTCAGGTGGTGCGTGAAGCCGTGCGCTTGGGCGTGACACAATCAGCTGCGCGGCGACGACGTGTCGGAGCCCAGTCCAAGAGAATCATCAAGGCCAAGGCCAGGAGCTGGAAGATCCAGCGGGTCAAGGCCGCAGGAGGTGCAGCACAGAAGGTGGTCAGGCTCGGGATCGCGCCGTCGGAGCTCTACGGCGCGCGCGTGCAGGGCGCCACGGACACGCTGATCACCACGCTCAGGCAGACTGTGGCAGCGGCCTTCCCTGGATGCAACAAGGGAAGGTCGGCCGCGCTGGTGCTGCTGGCGGAGGGCGCGGACCCTGCCGTGGTAGCCAACGCGGGGCCCGTCGTGGAGTGGGCCAGGGCGTGGCAGGAGGCGACGGACATGGCCACGCGGGACCTCCTGGTGGCGAGTTGGCGCACGTGGGTCATGCGACTCCACGGGCATCCGAGGCCGTGGGGCCTAGTGAGAGGACCAGCAGGCGCTTTCATTGCAACTGTAATTCGCCTCGGTTGGAGCACCCAGAGTCCAGCTACAGTCACATGCGGGACAGAGGTGCATGAGTTGGCTCAGATTGATTTGTACTACCTCCACTCCCTCGTGCGCCAGGCCACACATTCTGGGCTTCAGAGCGGCTGGCTTGCGCGTTGGGGCCCTGAGGTGAGTGTCTCTAAGAGCGTCTTTCTGGGGCCGATTAGAATGTTGCTCCGCGGGCCCCTGTCTGAAAAGTGGATTGCAGAGCACCGCGCGCGGGCCCGAACCTTGTTTGCGGGGGGCCGCGTGGCCCCAACAGAGAATATTTAAGGCTGGTCGTGCGACGACCGACCAGTGCCAGGCATGCATGGGTGCTGTAGGAACGGACTTGCACCGCACGTATGCATGTAGCGCGCGCGATGCGATGCGCAGGCGCGTAGGTGGCAGGCGCGCGCAGCACAGGGGAGCAAACCCGCACCCAGGCTTCGAGTCACTCTGGGCCAGAGGTATCTCCGAGGACCCAGTTGAGCTCCTGGATGTTCTGCCAGTCTCGTTCGAGGTCCAGCGCGAGGGCGAACATCCAGGAGTCATCGCGGGAGAGGTTTTCACAGATGGATCTCTCGTGTACGGTGAATTTATTCCTCTCCGGCGCGCGGGGTAGAGTTTCGCCACCCTCGATGCCTCGGGGGAGAGCCTTGCTTTTTCAGCGTTCGGCCCCCTCCCCCTGCCGCAAAATCGGCAAGGGATTTATCCGTCCGAACTGTACGCCATCCTCCAGGTGCTGAGGTGCGCGATGCCGCCCCTCAAAATCTGTTGTGACTGTCGGGCTGTAGTAGACGGAACTTCCAGAGGGGAGGAGTGGTGCACGTCACCTGCCAGGGCTCACAGTGATCTCTGGAGAGAGTTTTGGTTTCTGGTGAACGATCTTGGAGGGCTGGGCCCCAGGACCATCCATATATTAAAAATAAAGGCCCACGCCACTCGAGCCCAGCGGCGAGAGATAGGCGAGAGACTGTTCAGAGGCAACCGCTTCGCGGATGAATACGCGAAGAAGGGGGCTAAGTTGTGTGCGCACCCTTTCTGGCAGCGACAGGCATATCAGCAGAAGTATAGCATGGTAGCAGATGCCCTAGAATTTGCTGTTAGGCTCGGCGCAATGTCGTCCGACGTCGTCGATACGATTACCGACGTCGAACCGAGCGGCATCAGAGGACCAGCCCCGAGCCAGGCCGCCGAGTCGAATCCTGCTCCTCCTCTGATGCCTCCCCCTTCCCCGTCTGTGGGCCCCAGGGACCAGGAAGATCCCAGGGTCCCTAACCAGACTCAGAGCGGGCCGTCGGGCGCAGAATCTGTCGACTTCGAAGCCCGACAAGCACGCACTCTCAAGGCACAGGGGCTAGGGCACCACCTTGTGTTTCGCCCCAATTTTGTTTTCTGCAGGCGATGCGCTTCCTACGCTCAGTGTAAGTGGACGAACCTAGTGAAGGAGGGCTGCAAGCCCGCCCGAGCTCGGACGGCCAAGGGTCGACTGACGCGTTTGTGGGAGGGCCGCCATCCATCCACAGGGAAGCCATTGTCAGGAAACCATAACCATTGTAAGTAAGTCGCACAATCCTAGCACAATCCGCCACTGCTCTGTCCCGCCCCTCCATACGCTGCCTGCAGCCGCCCTGCCCCTTGCCCTGCCGCAGCGTGCCTTGGAATGCCCCAGGAGGCCCTGCCCCGCCGTGCCCTGCCCTCCCGTGCCCTCGGGGCACAAAGTGGCAGCGCCGTGGGCCGCCGTGCCGAGGGCGTGGGTCGTCGCGAGAGCCGTCGGGGGGCGTGATGACGCTACTGCCGGGGCGCTCGAGGGCTGGGCTGCGGCGGGTGCTGGCCTGAGCAGGAGCAGGACCGCCGCATGGGAGGGTGTAATCGAAAAAATCCAGGCCCATGTCTTGCCCTGCCCTGCCCTGCCCCACCCCGCATGCCATCAGGCATGCAAAGTGCAGGCAGGCGTGGAGGGATGCAGGCAGGGAACGATGTGAGCATGCGTGCAGGCAAGCAAGCGGGGTGGCGAGCAATCGGGCAGGAAGGGGTGCGAGCGGCGCACAACGCAGGTGCTTGCACGGGAGCGTGCATGCTTGGTGGCAAGCGCACGAGGGCACGAGCGCCCAATCAGTTCAGCGAGCCTGCATGGAAGCTTGCAAGCATTCAAGCATGCAGGCACGCATGCAAACAAAGCAATGATGCATGCGTGCGCGCAGACAGCGGTGCAAGTAGGCACGCAGGTATGCCATGGGAATTACCATGCGGATCCCCATACTCATTGCCACAAGGCACGGTCTAAGAAAGGCCACGAAGTAACGGGAGAGAGAGAGAGAGAGAGAACGCGAGAGAGAGAGGGAATCCATACTATGTATGATGACGATGACGACGACGGTGATGATGATGATGATGACGATGATAATGATGATGTTGATGCTGATGCTGATGCTGATGATGATGCTGATGCTGCTGCTGCTGATGATGATGATGATGATGATTATGATGATGATGATGATGATGATGATGATGATGATGATGATGATGATGATGATGATGATGATGATGATGATGATGATGATGATGGTGGTGATGGAGGCAGGAGGAGGAGGTGCAGGGGGAGGAGGAGTAGGAGTAGGAGTCGGAGTCGGAGGAGGAGGAGGAGGAGGATGAGGGGACAAGGAATCGAAATGGGTCAGACAGGGAAGAAGGAAGGACGGAAGGTCGCAGGAGGAGGAGGAGGAGGAGAAGGAAGAGGAGGAGGAGGAGGAGGAGGAGGAGGAGGAGGAGGAGGAGGCGGACCAGTAAATCCAAGAGTCATCAACAATGTTGGAATTAGCCCTCCCTCCAAGCTCCCTCTTTGTAGGCCCCCACAACGGATTATTTCCATTGAGGGAATTGCCTCGTTGGAAGACAAACGTTTGAAGATCCCGAAGCATGCCAAAACATTGTTCTCTGAATTTCAACGCCGTGTATCATCCTGACTGCTGCGTGTTGACGATCCGGAATCGTGTCAGAGCGCCATTTTTGGTATGTCAATATCGCGAATTAACATATTTGCTGCACATCATAATCCTGAATCATTCCAGACACAATTTCTTGTACGTAGCCCATGGGAAGTCGTGAAATTCTTACAAGGTTTGAAAACGTATGGGCGCCGCGCCAAGGCCGCCCTGGCCTGCGTTTCCGGTCTTCGTCTGCAGCTCGCCGCTTACCCGCCTGGTTCTCGCCTGGCAGTGCCTGCTGGGGCTGACATTTTCGGCTTGGCTCCCACACATCGTGGTAACTTTTCTTTGGGTGTATCCCGCCTTGGTACTGGTTTCTCTGCCGACTGCAACCAACACACACACACACACACATGTCAGTGTGCAACCCAGTACGCCGACAATTCCTTCGAGACGGCTCACGTGGCCTCCGAGACGACCCAAGAAAGCTTCCAGCTGATCCCCGAAATAGGTCCCAGGGGCGAGCATCAATGAAGTTCCACGGGTTTTCTCAAGCGTTCTCGTGTGGTCGCTTGCTCCGCTGACGCCCCGGGGCTCAGGTAGCATCCGAGGTGCGCCAAAAGGGCTTCAAGCTTATCCCTGAGAGCGGCTCCAGGGGCGAACATCATGAATGGTTTTTGTTCAAGGATTCTCGTGTGATCGCCTGCTTCGCTGCTCGACTCGCGGAGACGGCACAAGAGGCGCCCAACAGGGCTCCAAGACATCCCAAGCGCGCGCCAAGACGAGGCGTCCAACATCGCCCAAGCGGGCTCCAGGTGGCTTCCGAAATCAGCTTAGACACGCCACGAGGGTCTTTAAGGATGCCCACATGGCTCCAAAACGGCCCCAGCACGCCCACCATCGCTCCGATGCGGCCCACGAGGCCATCCAAGACAGCCCAAGGGGGCTCTAAACTGCTGCCCAGCCGCAATAGGCAAGCTTCGTCGATTTTCCATTTGTTGTTTCATTGATTTTCGCGTGGGCACCTGCTCTGCTGCCCGACGCTCGGAGTCCAGAGCCCTCAAGTTTGGCGTTCTGGAGCAGCAGCAGCAGCAGCAGCAGCAGCAGCAGCAGCAGCAGTGGCAGCAGCAGCGGCAGCGGCAGAGGCAGCGGCAGCAGCAGCAGCAGCAGCAGCAGCAGCAGCAGCAGCAGCAGACGCTCGGAGTCAAGAGCTCTCAAGTTTGGTGTTCTGGAATCCAGGGCCGTGGAGTATAGGCCCTGGAGCCTAGGGCGCAAGAGTCCGGGGTTCTGGAGTCTTGGGCCCTGGAGTCTTGGGCCCTGGAGTCCAGGGCCCTGATGTTTGAGGCCCTCGAGTCTAGGCGCCTGGAGTCTAGGGCCATGGAGTCTAAGGGCTCCGCGACCGAAGACGGCGCTTGAGCCGCAGCATGGCGCTAGGGCCGCAAATTGATTACAGCCGCAGTCGGATGTCAGAGCCGCCGGCGTGCTCGAATCGTTGTGGAGAGGCACGCTTGAAATGATAGTCGCGTTGACATGAGACTCGCTTTTGCGAAGCTGGGAAGTGATCGCGCCAGCGCTGCAAGGGCGCGCTCGTGGCAGGTGGCCAGAGAATCGCATTGCACAGAGGTGCTCGCAGCAGGCTGTGTAATGATGCGTCGACTTCTGGTCAGCTCAGACAGGGCAGCTCACCGCGCGTTCTTCTACCGCCGCCGCCGCCAGGAGAATTGAAGAGAGGAGGGGGGGGTGAGGGGTTAAACAGGGGGTAAATTTAGGCCAGGGATCGAGCTAAACGGTGTTTTGGCAAATTCGTGGACCGTTTTCGTTTTGACTTCGTTCTGCAGCAAATGTGGAACGAGGACAGAACTAGGCACGACGAAAACAACGAAAACGGAAAGCACTGCTTAACTCGATCCCTGATTTGGGCCTCGACCCCCTCCCGGGAGCCTAGAATCGAGACCGCGCGGGGCCGCGGAGAAAAAAAATGCCTCGGCACCGCCGCCGCCCGTTGGCCCGTTTCCAGGCGCGCTCTGGCTCGAGCGCGTTGCTCCGCTCGCGTGGCCGATTGCCTCGACCACGCGAGGAGGAGGAGGAGCAGGAGGAGGAGGAGGAGGAGGAGGAGGAGGAGGATGAGGAGGAGTCGTTCGCCTCGTCGGTCGCCCTCTGTCGGCACGCAGGGAGGGAGGAGCCGCCTCGAGGCGCCTCGGCCGGGGCGCCATAGCCGATTGGCCGGTGGCCGATTGCCTCGGCCCGCCATAGCTTCGATTCAGCCCCGCGCGGAGCCCTTGTCCAGAGTTTCGAGGTGTCCGGGGGGGGCTTCTCCAGGGTTTCTCCTGGCGCTCGTGGGGCCTCCCGTGGAAGTCTCTCGGGGGCGTCCCGGAGGCTTCTGGTGGGCCTTTCGGTGGCTTCTTGGGGGCCTCTACGGCGCCTCTTCGGGGGCCTCTCGGATTCTTTGGGCCTCCAGGAACACTCTCGGAGGTCTCGGAAAGGTTTCTTGTGGGCCTCTTCGGGGCTCCTTGGGGCCTCAATCGCCGCTGGTTGTGGGTTGCCTCGTCTGCTGGATTGGCGGCGGGTTTGCCGTCGGCCGCAAACGTCACCCCACAAGGGCGTCGATAGGCTTAGAGCGTGACCTGTTTTCGCTGCACCCGAGGTTGCTTCACCACTGCGTCAGAAGAATGTTTGTATGCGCCGCTGCAGGCTGGCTCCGCTATCTCGCTCGTCGTTGCTTGCCCCCTGCTTGGGATTCACGCCTTCGACTCGGGCGCATTCGACATGAGCTCGTTTGTCCATTATTCTGACGCATCTCGTTAGCGCACCACGCGTCAGTGACCCTACGGCGACGTAGGATGTAAACAGTGTGCATGTTTCAGTGTGCGGCGGGCTAGTTCGCACTTTCACACAAGGCTCGCATTCAGCATGACCCGCCGCTGCTTGATCCCGTGGTTGCCTTTACACTGCGGCGTTGGATGGAAGTGTGTGTGTGTGTGTTTGGATTCGTGTGACGTTTCGTGTCTGCGTGCTTGTGCTTGTGCATGTGTAGTGCGCCTGGTTTACTGGGCCAGGCTCATTCAGTGCTACCGCAGCACGGTTGCTTTCTGGTGTTCTTCGGCGTATCCCGCCATCGTTTCTGGGTCTTGAGCCAAAGGTTTAGAGGCCTCTTGAGATATCTTAGAAGGCCCCTTTGGCTTTTTGATGTACCTTGGAAGCCACATCGGAGCGTCTTGGAAGCTTCTTGGACGCCCCTTGGGTGCCTCCTGAGGACCTTATTGAGGCCTCCAGCGACCTTTTTGGCGCCGTTGGGGGACCTGGAGGCGGCGGCCTCGGGGGCCATGTTGGGGTGGAGTGACACAACAGGTCCCTTCGCATTTCCCCCTTCTTGGAGGCCTCTTGCGCCCCTCTCGGGTGCTTTGGGGCCGTCTAAGAGCTATCTTGGGGGCTTCTTGGGCCGCCCCTTGGGCACTCTAAAGACTGAGTAGGCTAATGTGCGAAGGTCAAGCACTGACTTGACGGTTTCACTGATTTTGACCTTTTTGGGTAAGCCCCCATGGCTTGCAAAACGACCCGATAGGCGCCCGAGAAAGGCCCAGGACGGCCCCATGGGACCATCTTGGGGCACGCTGGAAGTCTTGGGATTCCGAGAGACGGTTCATGCGACAAGCCTTTGAAGCTCTAGGGAGCGCCCCAGAGCGCACAGAATTGGTGAGACAGGGCCCTTCCTTTGCAATACCCACCGCAGAGAACTCGGAGGGTCCTGGCGACACTCCACTTCGAGCCTCGGGGAACGGCTGTGGACTCCCAGACGGCTCGCTCGATCGTCCCCCGGAGGAAGCGCAGCGCGGCCGCGTGCGTGCGTGCCAGGTGCCGAAGGTGACCAGGGACCACTTCCTCCTCGCGATCTCGAACATGGGCTTCGAGGCCTCCGCAAAGGACCCCCCCCCAGAGTCCGCCGCGCCCCGTCGGCGGCAGTGGGGGATCGAGAGGCGGAGCCCCGCGCCCGGGTGTGGCGCTCTTGGCGGTCACGGCCAGATCCGCCTCGAAGAGCTAGTTCAGCATCGCTTAACCGACCCCCCTCCCCAGCCTCATCCCCCTCGAGACCCCCACCAAACTACCACCCCAAGTGGGGAGACACCCCTCGAAGCCCGAAGGGGACGGCCTGCATCCCTGTCTTGGAGCCCAGGCTACGCTGCCGGGGATGGGGGTCGGGTAAACGGTGCTCAGTGCTCTGGTGGTTGGGGACCCTTTGCAAAAGTAGTGCAGCTCTGCCTGCCCCGAGATTCCCAGAGAGCCCACAGCAGAGAGCCCCAAGCTGCGCCCAGACGCCCAAAAGCTCCCATCCGGTATGAAAGGCATCAATGACGACGAAATGCGCATTGTTGTCGAAGGCCATCATTCTAGGTCACCTGCAGGGACGCGAAGGTAGCCGCGATTTACAGTCCAGGCTGGAGAAATGTCATTCACCAGGAGGTGGCGCGAGAGGGCCAGGAGGACGAGCTGCGTGATGCGCGACGCTGGTTGTACCCGGACCCCCCTTGGAATTTCTTGGCTCGCAGGTGTGTGCCCCTGCTCTCCCTGTGTGCAGGTGTGTTTCGTATGGGTACACTGCACCCAGAGTGCGTGCGCTCGCGGGGCACCCGCGCACCCAGCGTGCGTACCACCCACGCACCAAGGGTGCCTGAGTGAACAGGCCACCCACGCGCCTGGGGTTGCGTGGGGAGGGAGAGGAGGCGGGGGAGGAGGAGGAGGAGGAGGAGGAGGAGGAGGAGGAGAGGAGGAGGAGGAGAAGAGGAGGAGGAGGAGGAGGAGGAGGAGCAGGAGGAGGAGGAGGAGGAGAAGCATCAGTGTTTCTCCTTTTCTGCCTCGGCCGCTTCGACTATCATGGAACTTCCAGCTGCGCATGCTCCAGCTCCCCTGCACGTTTCGTGGTGCGCCTCGTGGCCGCCACGCCTGCTCGACCTCACTGCTCCGGCAAAGCTGGTCGCAGTCATGGTTCGGTACGCCGGCGTCTCGTTGGCGTCTTCATCTTCTTGCTGCCATGAGATCTGCACGGCAACTGAGAATGCCCACTTGTAGTATCAGGCGCTCGAGCGAAAGCTGTTGGCAGCGGTCGCATCCTGATCTCCCTGTCTTTCATTGTCTCTCCTTCTCTCGTTCGTTCCCTCTCTCTCTCTCTCTCTTTCTATGTCCATATGTCTCCTCTCCCGATGTCTCTTATTTGTTTGTTATCTCTTTTTGTTGTTCTCTCTCTCTCTCTGCCTCTTTCACTCCTCTCTTCTCTCCCCTATCTTCCCTCTCCTCTTTTTACAAGCGTTCCAGCCGCGTCTTGTAGTTCCAGAGCCTGAGCTGCGATTGCTTTACAGCCTCTGCCAGGCCATGGTCTTGGCGGCGATGGCCTAAACTCGATATTATCAGTCGCGCGATGTACCGGTGACGGATGCTTGGCGGGCTAGGTGCTTGCAGCTGCAGCTCATTGCGATGATCATCTTGCGCGCGAGGACTCCTCAGCTTCGTGTATATCGATCGGCCGCAGGGACCAGGCCCAGAGCGGCACCGTAACTGCCCGAGACGGCAGTCGCTGACTCGGAGGGGCCCGACGACTCCGGCGATCCCCTGGCTGCGCTCGGATGGCTGGGGTCTTGCGGAGCCATCTGCCCTGCAAGCCTGCAGGAGGGCGGCTTTTCTGCGCGCGAAGTCGGAGCTCGGCCACGGAGGGTCTGCTCTTTCAGTGGAGGCCCCTGCCAAGAGACACCCTGCTTGCCTCCAGGGTGCCCTGGGGTTCTTGGGCTTCGATGGTTCTGCGACGGAAAGCGTGACGCTCCCACATCAACAATCGGTGGACGTCCTGGGGTCTCGGGGTTGGGTTTCTTCCGGAAGGTTTCTTGTGGTCGGGCCTCCGCTGTAGCTGGGGAAGGGTGGGCGGGCTGCGTCGCTCGGGTGCGGTACCAGGCTGGCCGCTCGCTGCCCATCCTAATTTCCAGCGCGGATCGGTGTCGGTCTGCGCGTGGAGAGCGCACGGGTGCGGGCACCGCGGTGCCGGACATCCATGTGGCCAGCGTGCAGCAGCAGGAGGAAGAGCAAGAGGTGGCCTGGTTGGTTGGTTGGTTGACTGTTTGGTTGGTTGGTTCATTGCTTGGTTGGCGGTTGAGAAGGAGGAGTGGGAGGATAATGATCAGGAGGAGGAGGAGGAGGAGGAGGAGGAGCAGCAGGAGGAGGAGGAGGAGGAGGAGGAGGAGGAGGAAGAGGAGGAGGAGGAGGAGAAGAGGAGGAGGAGGAGGAGGAGCAGAAGGAGGAGGAGGAGGAGGAGGAGGAGGAGGAGGAGGAGGAAGAGGAGGGGGGGAGGGCGGGGCCTGGGTGGGCATGGAGGGGGGCAGGGCCTGGATGTGGGAGGGCGGGGTAGGCGCACTTTGACACTTCGACAGAGCTGAACATCTTGATTCCGAAGCGCCAGCAGGGCTTTTTCGGCGACCTCTCCTGGAACCTCCTAGGACTTCTGGCAGTTCCCGGGTGCGCCTTCGAGGCAGAATTTCTGGACAGCTTCTTGGCTAAGAGGGTTGAGGAGAGAGGCCGGCCAACTGGGCCAGCCAGCTGCACTCCCAGGGCTGCTCCGCAGCATCTTGCTGGAGTTCGCAGCTTGTCCCGCAGGCGGTTTCCCAGCCGTCCCCAATCCGTGCGCCGCGAGCAGTTGCGCAGCCCCTAGGCAGCGCTTCCATGGCTCGTGCTGTAAGCTCCTAGGCGGCGGCTCCCCAGGCAGGGTTTCGCAAACACCTGGGCAGCGTTTCCGAGGCCCGCTCGCAGCTCCAAGGTAGCTCCCTCCTCCTCCTCCTCCTCCTCCTCCTCCTCCAGATGGATTCTAATTCTTCTGGCAGCGGTGGCTCTGACGGCGAGGATCGGACCCGTCACAGCCGCAGCGGTGGAGAGGAACGCGCCTCTCGCGTCCGCTCCCGCCGCTCCCGAGCCCGCGATGATGCAGATGGAGATCGCCGCCCTCGACGCGAAGGGCGCGAACGAGATCGTCGCGGCGGCTGGGACCGCCCACCTGCGGCGGCAGGGCTGGCGGCGCTCCCTCAGTGGGCGGGGGCCCCTGACCGCGGCCAGCACGACGCCCTCCAGCTACAGGACCCTTGGGCAGCAGCACGGGCCCCCACCGGCTCCCAGATACAGCGGGAACTCGAAGCCTTCGCGACGTTCCCCACGCAGGCGACCCCGGGGGCAGCGCCTGACGGCGACCTCGGCTCGGGCCCTGCGGCTTCGACGGCAGGTGGCGGCGACGGTGCCCCTGCTGGCGGCGGGCCCGCCAGCGGCCCCAACGGAGGCGCCAGCGGCCATGCCCCGCACTTCAAGCACTACATGGCCTCGGTCGTCAAGGGGCAGATGGCGGCGACGATCGAGGAGATGGACAAGGTCTGCAAGACGCGCATGGCGGCGGCGCAGCAGGAGATGGTCACCGCCATGTCCACGTATATGGAGCCGATCGTGGACCGCATCAATGGGCACTCCACCGAGCTGCACCAACTACGCCAACGACAGGGCGCGGCCGAGCAGGAGAACATCCGCCTTCGGGCGCAAGTGGCGGAGATCCGTAACAACTTGGCTATGGCGGAGCGCGCGCTCCCTGCTGCATACTTGCCCAAATTGGCGGAGTACGACCGCGAGGCTGACAAGCTCCGCTTCACCGCCAACTCCCCCAGCATGGTCTCCGGCACGGCTGTGGGGGACGCCATCCAGGAGTGGATCCAGGACTCGAAGGTCCCTGCCGAGTTTGTTGAGGTCATCGGCGGCGCGGCCCCCACGAAACGCTTCTTCATCCGTGTCAAGGGCGACGAAGCCTCAGGCGGCACACGGGCCATTGCATTGGCGAGGGCTCTTCGGCTTCCTGGTGGCGCCTGGAGGGCCTTCACGGTACGTACTCCTGATGGGCGCAGGGCCCCCCTCCACATGGGGCCCGACAAGGCACCTCGCCAGATTCGCCGGGAGATGCACACAAAGAAGCTGTTGTCCATCTTGCAGGGGTCCTTCGGGCAGGGACGGGACTGGACGGCGATTCGGGCTAAGGGGATCGTCAGCTGCAACGCCGTGCCCATCATTGAAGTGGTTCCGCAGGGCTTCCACGAACCCTCCAACCTCTTCTGGGATCCTCATAGTCACCAGCACGTGCCGGAGCCTGACCGACAACAGATCATCGAACGCTTCCGCGTGGCCTCCGCCCCTGCCAACGAGGTGGACACCACGACCTGGTCTTCTTCCTAGCCCAGTCTGGAGGCCCTGGGAGCTGTCCTCGACCAGGGCCATGCTGACTCGGAAGAGGCAGGGCTACGTATTGCTTCTTGGAACGCTAACGGGCTCTTGTGCCATCGGGCCCATAAGCGGAAAGGGAAGGTGGCACGCCTGGTGAAACTCATGCAGCGTCGCATGCTCATCGTCCTGCAGGAGGTTCATGGCCGGGAGCCTGCACTACGAGCGGTACTTCGTCAGCTTCCGTACGAATACCGCGCCTTCTTCGCCCCTGGCTCCGCCCCCGGCGTCGGCGGCATCGCGTTTCTGATCCCATGGATGTCGGACGCCACGGAGGCGACGCTGCCGCCCCAGCTGCTTCCCACCTTCGAGTTCCAGATCCTGGCCGAGGGAAGGGTCGCCTCCCTCACGATCACCAACGACGACACTAACCAACATCTGCGCATTCTGAACGTTCACAACCACGACATCCCTCCCAGGTGCTTGGATGATATTCGACAGTGCTGGCTCTCCGGGGCACGCTGGGCGCAGTCGGACGAGCGCCACCGCCTCTTCGTCGCGATCGGCGACTTCAACATCGCGGACAACGAACCTGCTCACCTTCAACGCCCCCTGCCTCTCCGGGGCCCTCCGGCCGCGGGCTCTGGTGGTAATGGCGGTGGTGGGGGAGGGGGCGGAAGCAATGCAGAGCAGACCAGCGACGCCTCCTCCGGCTGCAGTTCCTCCTCCTCCTCCTCCTCCTCCTCCTCCTCCTCATGCTCATCATCGCGCACGGGGGCCAGAGTGACAGGGGCGCATGCGGGTAACAGCCGCTCGGTCTGGCACCGGGGCAACCAGGCACAGAGCTTCTGGCGCTCTCTCTTCGCCCAGCACATGGTGGAGATCTGCAGCGAGCACCCCACCCACTACTCCAAACGCCACCAGACCTGCTCCTTCATCGATCGCGCCTTCATCTCCATGCAGGGCCACTACCTGCTCGAAACGTCCGTCTCCTTTGACATCTGGCAGGAGGCGGCCTCCCTGGCCGAGTGGGGGCTGAGCGACCACGCCATCATCCAGCTCGTGATTCGCCCTCGGCAGGCGGCGGCGGCCACGGAGAGGGCGATCCCTGCCAACATCTTCGCCTCCCCCCGGTTTGCGAAGCACGTCAAGGCCTTCTTGGACGTCACCTCCCTGGGGGACCTCGGGATCGAGGGCCGATGGCGTGCTATTAAGATGATGATGATCGAAGCGGCGAGGCTCACTCGCAACGAGCTTCAGTGTCTCCCCATCGGCGATGGTTCCGAGGAGGGGGCAGATGGCCGCCGCATTTCCGCCCGTGCCGTGGCGCGCGCGGTCTGGAGGCAGGACCTGGCGCTGGCCCAGAAGCTGCAGGACACCACGGAATTCGGCCGCTGCCACCTCCAGATCAGCGGGGAAGGCTTCATCGCGTTGGCGGACCCTGGGCACTTCGAGCAGACCTGCCGCCTCCTACACGCTGCCTGGCACGAACGACAGCAACGCGCTGCCGCGGTGCGGCTGCGTGAGGAGGCCCGCCTCCGTTCCGGTGACGACGGGCCGTCGGCGCTTCAGCTCAGGAAACTCCAGCGGGTCTCCCAGCGGCGATCCCTGCTGTGGGTCCCGTATCGTCGCCGCCTCGTCCTGGCGGGGGCGCGCATGGATGCGGAGGGCCATTCGACATCCGTGGAGAGGGACCCGATGGTGATTCTGGACGTGCTGCGGCAGCACTGGGGCCCGATCTTCACCGACCACCCCATCGACGAGGCGGCCGCCCGGGACTACATCGACCAGCACCTCCCCGACCACCCCGCGCCGCGGCTGGAGGTCCCTTCGCCGGGTGCGCTGCGGGCTGCTTTTCGGCGCGCCCGCCCAACGGCGCCGGGCCCCGACCGCCTTCGGGCTGCAGCTTGGCTCGTGGACGATCGCCGGACCGACGCCCTGCATGACCTCATGCTGGATCTCTTCGCGGGCCGGCCGGCCCCGTGGGGGCTGAACTTTGCGGACATGGCCTTCGTGCCCAAGGGCACTGACCCAACGGACATCTTGGACGTCACCCGCCATGCGTCCAAGCTGCGACCCCTCTCTCTGAAGAGCTCGGACGTGAAGGCGATGGCGGCGACAGTGAACGCGCAGCTGGTGCCACTAGTGGCTGAGCGGGCCCACGGCGCGCAGCAAGGCTTCATCCGAGGCCGCACTTTTCTTTCTCACATCGTGCGCCAGGATGCGGTAGCCCGGGCTGCTGGCCACCATCCCTCCTTCTTGCCACTTTTTGTGTCCTTTGACATCCGCGCTGCTTTCCCCTCCCTCTCCCAGGTTTTCCTCTTCTTGGCCCTTGCTAAGCACCGCGTGCCGAGGGGCTACACGAATTTTATAGCTGCACTCTACTCAGGGGCTGTCGCCCATTCCCGCTGCGGCTCCAAGAGGCTCCCCCTCTTCACGGTGACCTCTGGAGTTGCCCAGGGATGCCCCCTCTCGGGGTCTTTGTGGGCTCTGATCATGGACCCGTTTTTGAGGCACTTTGCGGGCCAATTGGAATCTCAGCAGGCTCGTAGGTTGTGCCCGGGGCCATGTCGGTGGGCTCCAAAGCTGGAGCCGGAGTGCGGAGCGACGGCGGACGACGTAGGTGCGACTCTCCCTTCGATTTGCCTCCTTCCTCTGCTCTCCCCCCCCTTCGACGCCGCCCGCGCCTTTGCCAGCCTCTCTCTGCAGCCGGCGAAATGCGCCATCGTTCCGCTGGCTGAGCGGTGCTCGGACGCCGTTGTGCAGAAATACCGACAGCAGATCATGGCTCTCATCCCAGCATGGGCTGATTTCAAGATTGCTGGATCCACGGAGTTCCTTGGCATGCAATTCGGTCCGTCGGCGGAGCTCGACGCACAGTGGGCTGCACCCACACGCAAATGGCGTGAACGAGTGTGGGAAATTGCCTTGTCACGATCCCCCACGGAAGCCAGTTGCCGCATCTACAACTTTGGCGCCATCACAATATTGAGCTACCTATGCCAGCTTTTCCCCCCTCCCGTTTCCCTCCTCCGCGCGGAGCGTCACGTCCTCCACCGCCTCCTTCGCCTCCCCCCCAACTCCTTTGGCCTCGCTGAGCTCCACAGCGTAGGTAATTGGCTCACCTCGGCCACCCCACGGTCGCTTCGAGTCATGTGCGCGGCTTCAGCGTGGCGCGCGGCGTTTCACACGCTTCGTGAACTCGGGGAGGGTGGATGGCGGGGTTCGCTCGAAATCCTGTCGTCGCAGGCTGAGATGTTTGGGAGTCTCCCACACGTCGCGACAGGGCGTCTGAGCCCGGAGTGTTGGATGAACCCGACTAGCATTTGCGAATTCTTTGCCAGTCTTTTACCCGCAGCTCCCCATGCTCCCGGGATCCCTGGGGACGCGTGGCGGACAGCGACGGCCGCGGCGCGTGACGAGATTCGACACGCAGGCGATGAAGTACGCCGCCCGCGGCCGCAGAGAGCACTCGCCCGATCCCTCTCCTCCTCCTTGTTCCCTGACTCTATCCCCTCACTTTTCGGCCGCCGTCTCCAGAGCTGGCTCGATGGCCGTGCTCCTGAGGAGCCGATCCGGATCATGGACACATTGGAACCTAATCTGCAGAGTTTCTCAGTGCCTCCGCTCCCAGAGCTGGCCCAGAGGTGGGCTGCGCTTCGCCAGATTCTGGAACGCACTCCTCCGTCTTGGGCCTGGGTTCACATCAAGACACTGGCAGGCGGCTGGACGACGTCGGCTCGCATCCCCAGCGCCCAGTCTCGTCGATGTCTTTTCGGATGTACAGACCCCGACTCCATGCCTCATTATCTCTCTTGCCCTCGCCTGCTCCACCTCCTCGCTTTCCCTCGTGGCCTTCTTCCTGCCTGCCCCCTCACTCGTCTTGGCCTCGGCCCCTCCCCGGACATGGAGTCTGAATACCCACGCCATCGTTGTCACTACATTGTCGTGTTGAGCTTCCATATCTATCATAAGCTGAAAGCTGACCTGGCGAGCGGCCGCCGTGCCCCCTCGCCTGCATACCGCTACGAAATATGAACCGCTGCTCTCGCCGCAATGCGGTGTTAGAGCGCTGGCGGTAGCTGGATCACCGTGGATTCAAGCTACGTGCGCTCCTCCTCCTCCTCCTCCTCCTCCTCCTCCTCCTCCTCCTCCTCCTCCTCCTCCTCCTCCTCCTCCTCCTCCTCTGGGCAGGCCACGGATGCTCGCGTGAAGGCGTGGCACAAGCGCCGCAAGTTCGCTTCACGCCTTGGCGCACACCTGCGAGGACGTCCTCGCGCAGCCGCGCACAGTTGATTTAGTCACACCCCTGCCTTGCCTCATCATCATCGGCTGACATTTACCGAAGCTGTGTTGGGCAAAGTTCGGCCCGCCCGTCGCGCGCGCCCGCCTGCCGGCCGGTCCTCTCCCCAGCAGTGCGGTCTTACCCATAACTCAACGACACAACATATTAAACCATGGCTACAAGGAATACCCCTCCCATACATCGCGTGGATTTGAGCATGAAGCTATTACAAGAAGAGGATCACCATGAAAAACAACTACACGCTTTGACGTTTAATCGGGTTGCGCAAACTCCCGTACGGACGGCGAAATGGCAAAACACCTGGTTACCAGACAAAGATTATATCATCGATCAAAGCAATGCCACCATATGGGAAAACTGTGTTTCTCGCTTCGATGGATGATGTACACAAGACGGAAGACCGATGCCACGGCCTAAGTACGAACGTCGGCCGGGGCATCCACGAGGTCTGGGCCGACGTGCAGCAGAAGCTGAAGTGAGCTGCGCCCGTTTGAATGGTTTCTTCTGCTTCCGTCTTCTTCGTCGTCTTCTCCTCCCCCACCTCCTCCTCCTCCTCTTCCTTTTGCCAAAGATCACTGTGCCAGTCCTGCGATGTCGACATCGCTTTCATAGGCCTGTCTGCGGCAGCGCGGTGCCCGAACTTCCCGTGCTCGAGGGATCGGAACAAATTAAGTACGAACGTTCCTGGAGCTGCTTCCACCGACGACGTCGGGGAGCAAAGTCAACGCCCCCATTCAAAGATCAGCAGGAATATTTCTTATGACGGTGAGCATCGCCCGGGTATTCCGAAGGCCACTGACGACAAGGATGCCGACTGGTACGAGGGCGGCGTTCAGATGTCGCTACCAATCGCTGGCCAACCTGACGCACGCATCGACCTCTTGGACGGCGAGCAAGACATGGAATTCACATCGTCAGAGGAGAACTTCTCCCGCGAACAGACGCCGAGACCGATTGCTTATGATGGTGTCCGCCTGTCGCAGAGCAGGGGCGTCGAGGCCGATGGCATCGGTCTTCCTGTTGCGCTGGCCGACGGCCCGCCTCCCGCGCAGGCGCCCCCGCCAGTGGCGAGGGCGCTGCGATTATTTTTTGGGCGACTCGTTAGAACGGGGTCTCGAGGATATCGTGGAGGACCAGCCCGCGGGCAGCCCGGTCAGGGCCACGCGCAAGCATGGGCGCAAGACGGTCTTCCTTTCAGTGACGCCACCGCTCGCGAAGCGGAAGAGGTCCCACGGCATTCCCGAGGACGGGCCTGCGCCCGCTCCGGGGGGGTCGGGTCGCTACGTGCCCGGGCCCCCCCCCGCGCCCCGTTCAGCCCGGCCATCGACCCGCGGCCGCAATGCCTGAGACGCCTGACCCGCGGACCCGCGGGCCCGTAACTGGAACCCGGAGAGGGGTGGGCCGAGAGCCCCCAGGCCGCGTGCGGAGGCGTCCAGCTTGTCTAAGCCATCGGGTCGGTCGAGTGCGTTCAGCATGCGCATCGACGCGCGGCGTGCCCGGCGTGCTCGCTCTCGGCCGCGGTGTGCCGTGAATCCTGAGACTCGGTGTCCTGTTGCGCTAGGCCAATGTACGCAGCGTGTATGTCATGGGTGTTCGGGTCTTCGTGGCCTCTGCAACCTGGACTTCCCATGCCCGATGTGGTTTGCCGCCGCGCAGGTTTGCGCGCGAACGGGCGGCGCGAGGCCGAGGAGGAGGAGGAGGAGGCTCGACACGGAGGCCAGAGAAAGAGGCATCGCCGAGATGCGCGAGCAAGTTCGATCGCCAGAGCGACAGCAACAGGCTGCCGCCACTCTTCAACTGGAGCATGGCCTCGAGGCTATGGGCCGCGGCGGGCGCCGTGGGACTTCTTGAGGGGCGCCGGCAGGCGGTGGCGGTCAAGCAGGCCATGGCGACGATTATTGGGATGAGGGAGCTTGCCAATTCATTGGAGGTAACTGTTGTTTCTGTGCGCCATGTGCAATTTCAGGAGAAGCGGCTTGCCGAAGAAGCTAGGCGCTTCGCCCGGGGGCGGGCGAGGCTCTGCGCGCGACGTCGCGAGCGGCCCAGGAGCTTCCGGCGGCAGAAGATCGGAGCGCGCGCTTGACCACGGAGGCAGCCGCCGCCGTCGAGCAGTCCAAGGCGGATCGCGCCGCCGCCAGTGAGAGCTGCGCTCGCTCTGAAGTCGAAGTCCAACGCGCCCGGGAAGAGGCGCAGCTGTTCGAGGCGCGCGCCGAGGAGAATGTCATCGCCGGCGCTCGCCAGGCATAGTGAGAGGCCGCGCAGACGATGAAGGGCCTGGAGGCGAATGCGCGCCAGGCCCGACCCTGTGCCATCCACCTCCTCTGCGCCCGCCAACTTCGACTTGAAGTCCCATGGCCGCGACGCGGCTGGCAGTGGTGCGGGCGCGTCAGAGGCGCGAGTAGTTTTGCCAGACATCAGAGCACGTCTGATTTGTCCAGCCCGCGGGGCCCAGAGGCCCCCCCCCCCCCCCCGGGGCAAGAGCGCCGCCGGAGGGGCTGCAGACGGCACGAGATTGCCAAAACCAGAGGGGCCAAGACGGTCCCAGAGAGCCCCGCGACGGCCCGGGAGGATCCCAAGATGGTCTGAAAACGGCCCCACGGGGCCCCGGCTAGGGCCCGCTCGGGACCCCGTGTTTGCATGCCGACGGTCAGAACTCGATCTACACATTTGTATGTACACAAGTGTATACACACATACATCAACATTTGCATACACAAATTACCCCCGTGCGACACTACCTAGAAGTTGGAGCCCCCCCAGGAAAGCAGCATTAGTTGCTAATGCTATGCTATGCTATGCTATGCTATGCTATGTCATGATCTGCTGCGCTATGCTGTGCTTTGATATATGATATGCTGCGCTATGCTATGATATGATGTGAGATGCTAAGCTATGCGATGGCATGCTTTGCTATGCTAGGCTGGGCTATGATATACTAAGCTGCGCTAGGCTATGATATGTTATGCTAAACTATGCGATGTTATGCTGCGCTATGCTATGACATGCTATGATTGGCTATGTTATGCTCTGCTATGCTAATGCAGCGCTATGCTAGGCTAAAGCTAAGCTAAGCTAACCCTCTAGGCAGAGCCTAGGTAGGGAATTACACTGCTTTGCTGCTTTGCTGCTCTGCTGTTGCTTTGCCTTTGCTTTGCTGCTATGCTCTGTTCTGCTGTGTTGTGCTGTGCTATGCTATGCTGCGCTGTGCTATACTGCGCTCTGCTGTGCTGCGCTATGCGATGCTATGCTATGATATGCTGCGCTATGCTATGCTATGCGGGGCTATGTAATGATATGCTATGCTGCGCTATGCTATGCTACTCTATGCTATGCTGTCCTCTGCTATGCTAAAGCTCAGCGAAGCTAAGATGAAGGTAAGCTAAGATAAACTGGAGCTAAGATGAAGCTAAGCTAGGCTAAGATGAAATATGCAAAGCTAAGATGAGATAAGCAACGCTACGCCAAGGGGACGTAGCTTGGGGAACCGCGGGGCGGATACTCGGGAAACCGCCAGGGCCGCTTTCCACTGCCCGGCCCCTTTAAGCCCAGAGAGTAAGAACCCTTCTAGGCAGAACCGAGGTAGGGAATACGTGCGCATGTGCATGCACATCTACAAATACAAACCCATGTCCACAAGTACAAATTCAATTGCACACGAATGCACATATATTTATATAATTGTGCTGGTGCGTAGTCTTCATTCATGCACATGTATACGTGTACAAAGCCCACATGCATGCACACATCCGTCAACCACTCCAAAAACCATGAAAGCCACCTGCGCATATACCTGCACGATTACACATACGTGTACGCATACATGCACATACAATCATCCATGCACATACGCATACATTTCCATGCACATGCATATATATATATATACATATGTATGTATGCATATGCACAAACCCATAAACATCTGCATGAGTACATACATATACATACCCCACATACATGTACATGCACATGTACATGTGCATCTACATCTTCCCATCCGCAAGCCTATACTTATACTTGTAAGTATGTGTATGCGGCGCCCCCTTCGCCCGCGCGTGCGCCGCCGTCGCAGACTCGGGCTTCTCCTGCTGGTCCTCCGCCGAAGCGCCCGTTGCCCAAGGCGGCCGACCGCGCGAATGCGCCGGGAGATGCTGGGCCCGGAGATCCGAATGCAGGTGGTTCGTCGTCGAGCACAGGAGAGACAAGGAGGGCGCGTGACCCTCGTGCAGGGCTACATCCGGCAATGCCAGCGGGGCCGGGGCGCCGCCTGCGCCGCCCACTGCCGACCGAAGGGCCAGAATCCGATCGCACGTTGGCGTGGGCGGCGTCTGGGAGGCAGCGCAGCTGAGGGCTCATATACAGGCGAGGGGAGGGGCAGCCGACTCACTCTCGCAGCACATGCTGACGGCGGGCGTCTCACCGTCCGAGGACTACGTCAAGCTTGTTCAGGGATGCGCGGTCAGGATGGCAGAGCTGGCCAACGCGTCGGTAGCCCCTCGCGTCCGCCAGTGGACGTTCGCCCATATGTGCCGCCAACTCGCGACTTACGATGAGCAGCATCCACGCCAGGTTCGATGGTCAGAACATTTTTGCACTTGCAAGGAGGAGCGTGCCCATCAAGGGCTGGTATTGCGCAGCCATGGAGCGCGAGTGGCAGACCAAGTTCACGCGCCCCGACACAAACGCAATGCTGCTGCCATATTCCACGGCGATATTCCACGAAGCTGCCGGCGCCAAACAACCGGAGGGGGCGAAGACCCTCCTGCGCATGTGCATTCACAATCGAGCGAAATCCTTCCTGCACATATGCATACTGCCGAAGCGGCATCACCTTGCCAGACATCCCGCTGCTGGGCCGACAGCGGAATATTGGATTCGATAGTCAGAACATTTTCCAGAGTCGCACTGGGCACCGATGTCGCGCCACCCCGTGGAGCGGCAGCGGCCTTGGCGTCGACAGGGATGCCAGACGCCTGCGCGGCGCGGCGTCGGGAGCTGACGCGCAGCAGTACCTCGACCTGGAGTTTGAAGTGCTAGAGCAGGTGAATCAGCTGGTCGACGTGCAAGCCGGGTGCGCACAACAAGGACAACACTTGCATGGTGGCCCCAGGGCTGGGTGATGCTTAGTCTTGGAAAATCGCGGCTACAAGCGGAGTGTACGTCGCCTGGGGCACTCTCGCAAGCCGCTCCGCAGCCGTTGCAAACAACCGCGTGATGCGTTGGGACGAGGCTGGTATTTCGTGTCGGTGGCTGTGGGTCCGCGGACCGCTGCTGCGCGGGCGGGGCGGGCGCCCGGGCGGCGACCCGCTGCCTTTCGAGGCGGGCCCCGGCGAATCGTCTGTGAAAGAAATGGCCAGATGCATCGCCGCCGCCTGCAAGGTCTGCATTGATGCGAATGCGAGTCCAGGGGAAAATGCGAGAGGAGGCTACGCCTGCACTCGCGCTGCCGAGGCAGCCGGGCTCCTGCCCGCGAGCCCGCCCAGGTTTGAGCGCTTCTTGAGCCGGGCGTCCTGCGCAAAGGATGGGGGATCAGGCGCCAGCGAACGTCAAATTGATGCCCTTTGGCCGTTCGGCCTCCGGGACTCCCCTGCGCTGCCCGCGCTCTCATGCGTCGATGTGGGCTCGCAGAGATTTGCGGACTGCGTCAAGGAAAATGGCGCTGCTACAAAGACGCCGTGGGAGGACGTGCCAACGTGCGCCCTGCCATGCGACTCGCGATTCAATTTCCCCGCAATGGTTCCTGGCCCCAGCGCCGAACGCGCCGCGCCAAGGCCGGGCGCCAGGATGACCCAACGTCTCGATGCGATGAGGGGAAAGGGGCGACGTGATCGCCATTGACCCCAGGGGGGCCGCATGGACGAGGCGACCGCCGGCTATGCCAGCGGCGCCCCCAGGACATGGAATACGAGCCTGGTTGGCGACTGAAAGAATGCGCAAATATCCGCGGCTCGCCACTCTCGTCCACTGAGTGCCGCGTCGTTCGCGGGGCCCCAGAGGTCAACCCAATGTGCGACATCGAGGACAGAATTATCGTGTCCCCGCGTTTTTGAGGCCAGTCAAGCTCATTAGAGACCGATTATAACGACCTCTTGCAAAGGAGCAGCGGTGATGCATGCCAGATCCATTGCTTGGGTCGCGGCGGCTGCTCGCCAGGCACATTTTCCCAAACCCACCAAGATTTGCTGCGGGCGCTGCGTCGCCGAATCGCTCTTCGACAGGCGCCTATACACGGCTCGCGAGGTGCAAGGGGCGCTGCGCGACCTTTTCGATCTGGGAGAGATGACGGTTGATGTTCAGCCTGAGCATGCTGTGCTCACTTCTCCGTTCGACTTGTCAGCAGACGAAGCGCGCTTGAAGAGGGGCTCGGCTGGAAGGTCTACTCGCGCGCCGTCATCGTCAACAAGTTCGACGCCGTCCTTGACCCTGGCGCGTTCGTCGCCTCCAGGGTAAGTGACGGCGGGTGGGTAAAGCGCCGCAGGGGCACTGAGACGCCTGCCGAGGGCGCGCGTGCCTTCCGAGACTCTTATAGAGCACTGTGGCAGCACGCCGCCTACTCCAATGCAGCGGAGCTCTTTGGCGATGGACTAGCCGTCGCTTGTGACTTCCAGTTTCTGGCCCCACCGTCGGAACTGGGGGGCTTCCAGGCAGTGGGCGCAGAGAAGAACGAGCAATGCTGCTGCCCTCGCCCTCGCAACTTGGCGAGAATTGCCCTCCGACTCTTCTTCGCCGCGCCGCCGCAGACGCGCGCCAAGGGGTTGTGGTTGCGCCGCCGCAAGGTGCTCGACCTCGCAGCCTTAGTGGATCCAGACCACCATTGTCCCAGTGAGGAGACGTTTGCGTGGCGCGAGACGGTGAAGGATCCTTTCTGGCAGATCAAGGACGCGGCGCAGGGGGAAGGTGTCTATGACTCCGCACAGCGTGATAATCGCCGAGTCTATCGTGAGGCGCGACGACCCTTCAGTGCTCGGCAGAAGGAACAGATTCAATATATCCGCGACAGTAGGAGGTTGCTCGTCGTGCACCTTCGCGTTTTTGCTCGCGACAGCGGAGTTCTCTGAACTGAGTGGAAGTATTGGGGGAAGGAGCTGGAGACGGACCAGTTCTATGAACAGTACTTTGTCTATCCCGACGTGGAGAAGCTCGTCGCGCATTGCAGGGAGTCGCGGGTCGACATGGATGTTCTCGTCCTGGCGAAGGTGGAAGCTGATGATCGATGGGTTGCATGCTCACTAGACGACTTTGGGAGGCATAGAGCTCAAAACCGGCGGTCCGTTGGGGAAGACGACGAGGGCATAGGGCAAAGGACAGGTTTCAAACGACGACGTCGAGGGCGCTTCCGACGATGAGAGCCCGCCCTGGTCCGCAAGTGGCAAGCAATGTCGGCAACGCCTCGCAGTAATAGCACGGGGCGGCACGAAGGGCATTCACGCTGAGAACGCGGCATTATGCGCGCCCCACCGGCAGGGGGCAACGCGCCAGCGTTCGAACTGGGGGCGCCTGGGAACAGCGGGCTTCACGAGAGGGTACTAATTATGCAGATGCAAGGCTTCTTTTACCAGCCTAGGAGCTGCGCCCGTCCGCCCCCCCAGAATCGCAGCCGCGTGGTCCGCGAGATGGAGCGCCCTTTCATCGGCCCCCACCGATGGGTGGAACGGAACCATTGCCGAGAAAGCGTGTCATAGAGGCCGACAAGTCTGAGCTCGAAGGAGCACTTACACTTGTGTCTCCGAGTCGGATGCCACTGCTCGACGCGCAGGGAGGTGAACGCAGGGTCGACGCTGAAGTCGGTGGAATGGTGCGATTATTGTAAGCAGTCCAGCGCGGATTTCATATTGACTTGCGCATGCCACATCAGCGTGCGCATTGCCACCTGGCCAGCGTACTATCGGCGCAACAGTCCCGCCAATGTCCTGGAACACGAAAAGGCGCTCTTCGAGCAGTCGTGCGCCAGATGGTCGACAGAAATGCAGGCGACGCCGAGCTGGCGCGCCGACCCAGTGGGGCTCTCACTCGCGCTCGGGGGCCGCCTCTTCGAGCTTCGCCAAGGCATCGGGGCCGCCGGCCGCGAAAGATTCCCGGCTGCGCGCGGGCGTCACTCCGCCTTGGCATGGCGCAGCCGACGCGTCACGGCGCCGCGTGGACAGCGCCCCGCCATGGCGCGATCGCTCCGACTCCGACGACGAGCGGCAGATTGCGGATTCCACTCCACAATGGCGAGAGAACGCCGACAATTGGTGGTCGTCTTGGAGCTGGAGCTCCAGGCGACTGGCACGGCAACAGCAGCTGGGGCCGCGGTGACGAAGCGTTGGGGTTGGGTGGAAGAGAACGAGAGGCACTTGCAGCTATGCTGCGGGTGCCCCCGCGACGCAACCGTGCTATGCACTGAGCGTCTTGGGGCGCTGTGAGCCAGGTAGCGGGCGTGCTGCCTGCCGGGCGCGGCGGAACGGGCCGCTCTACATGCAAACTTGGGGCGTTGGCGAATCGTTAACGTCCGCCCGTGCGAGTGGGGCTCGTCTGGGAGGCCGCGGGGGGAGTTGATTTAGTCACGCACCTGCCTTGCCTCGTCATCATCTGCTGACATTTTCCGAAGCTGCGCTGGCTTCGGTCGCCGAATGGAAGCTCGGCCCGCCCGCCGCGCGCGCCCGCCAGCCGGCCGCCCCCCCCCTTTACTAGCGCGATCTTATCCATAGTTCAACGGGACAGCGCCACACGAAACCATGGCTACAAGGAGTACCCCCCCATGTATCGCTTGGATCGGAGCATGAGAATGCGCGCTTTGCCGCTTGATCGGGCTGCAAGAGCTCCCCTCCTAACGGACCCTTGCAAAGCTTGTAAGTTGATTCCGCGCGCGGACGTGACCGGCACCTTGCAGAGCTTATGAGTTGATTCCCTGCTCGTGTCAGGGATTATTTTGGTCGCCCCCCCGCACGCCGCACGCCCAGGAATTGCTCAGCGCCCATCCAGCCGATTTTCGGCGGGCGCGGCAGTTGCCGCCGTCGCGCTTGCAGTTGCGGAGCGCGGCAGCATTTCAGCCATGGTAATCGCGAAGAGTTTCGTTGATTTCAGTCAGCTGGCGACTTTCCAGATAATCCCCCGGATCTTTCTCATTGTTTCCCCCCCAGATCTTCATCCAGATCCTCCCTAGATCTCCTGTGGATCTTTCTCCCATATGTTCTCCAACATACTCTTCTATACCTTCTGCCGGATCTTCTTCCAAATTCGTTGCCTCCTCGGGCATCCGCTGTTAGCCTTTGCGTGAATTCCTGAATTGTTTTTGCCCTGGCGCAGCGCTCGATCTCCACGAGGCGGCACATGTATACAACGTTTCCGGATTTTGAACATCCTCCCAGAGAGGCGGATATAATAGCATGATCTATTCAGACACGAACCAGTTTGCCCCATTGTGCAGTTTTGTTGTTGCAGTCTGCGTCGTGCAATCGGTGTAGTGGGGGAAGCAACGCGAAACAATGCAAAAACATGCGATCGAATGCGAAACAATGTGCAACACACAAAACAAACAAGCAATGCACAACAATGCGGAGTGCGAGCCTCGCACCATCAAACTACTGACCAAGGACGGCGGCGACGATCGGCGACAGGCGGCCACAAACCTGGCATACGGACAACGAGGACCAGTTCCTTGACGACGGCGACGGGCGGCCGTATGCCAACCGGACCGACAGCCCGACCCAGTCCTTTTGAAAAAAAATCAGGACCCCAAAGTGCGAGCATTGCCTCTGCGGAGTTTTAGGAACTCGTCATGGCGCCAGCATCGCAGAACATATTTCGCTCGGAAAACACTGGGATGGGCCCGGACTGTCCTGGAGAATTTGGTTCCAGATTTCGCAGTGAATGTAGTGCCAATTGCTTTGGCCAGGAATGAAGATTGCAAAGCACCTGCGTTAGAAGAACGTTGTTTTTCGCTCGCCGTTCCGGGGTGTTGCGCTGGCAGGAATCCACGCACAAGTCCGGTGCAGCACGTCTGCAAGGTCGGTGCAGTGAAGCTCGTGAGAGCACCCGCGCGAGTCGAGGGGCACCAGAGGTTGTCCAGCCTTCGCCGACGGAGTCGTCGTGCCGCCAGCGTCGGGCGCCAGGACCTCATCGAGATCTTCGAGTGTTGCGACGTGGGCGGCAACAACGGCCTCTCGCTCGACGAGGCGCCGGGGGCGGCGCGCCGCCCGGGCCTGTGGCCGCGCCCCGCTCTCTCTCACGTGGGCATCGACACGTGCCTCGTCGTCGAGGCTCGACGGCAACGACGTCGAGCCTCGAGCCTCGCCGAACCTCACGCCTGGAGCCGCGAGCCTCGGCTGTCGCCGCCCGCGGCGGCTTCCCCCGACCTCCCCAGGCTCTTCCTCGGGCCAAGGGGAGCTGGGGGGTCTCTCGAAGTCGTGTCGGGCGGGGAAGGGGGGGGAGGGGAGGGAAGGGGGGAGGGAGTGGGGAGGGCGGGGAAGGGGCAGGGAGGGGGGCGGGAGGGAGGGAGGAAAGGGTCGGGGGGTGGCGCGAGGGGGGAGGGCGGGGGGATCCTCAGACGGCGCTCCTGCCGTCCGGGCAGACTTCCTGGAGGCCACCCCTGGCTCCTTCCGAGAGCTCCGGCCTCCCCGCCTCGCCCGATTCCGCTTTGGGAGCGCCGCGGGGTCCTGTGGGTCGTTCCAGGGCTCCGGGAGGCCCTGGGAGGAGGAGCAGGACGGACGCTGGGGTGGAGGGATGGGTGGAGGGAGTCGGAGGGAGTCGGAGGAGGAAAAGGTGCCCATGCTGCTGCCCTTCCTTCGTTTTCCCCTTTTTGGGTAGGGAGGGAAGGGGGGGAGGGGTATCGGGGTTGGGTTGGGGCTCGGTTGGGGTTTGGGTTGGGCTGGGGTTGTGCTGAGATGAACGTCGACGGCAGAAGCGAGGAGGTGGTAGAGGCGCAGGAGAGGTTAGGATGGGGTAGGACTGCTTTTCAACAGGCCGCTCGGGCAGCAGAGTGAGCGGCGGCAAGGTTGGGGCTTGCTCTCGGCACGTGGCCCTGAGTCAGGGAGCAGGGCCCAGATATTTCGCATGGCTACCGAGTCAAATATTCCAACAACTGGCACGATGCTCGACCGAATTGCTACAGACTGAATGCACAGGCAGGCCATGCGCAAACTGACTGCAGCACAGCCCTAGCTGTACACAGGGTTTGGAGAAACGAGGTGGCCCTGCGATCCTGGGAAGTGGGTCTGGGTTTGCACTGACAAAATAACACGCCCAGCGAGAGGCATGAAGCTCAACCGATGGCAGCGGGCGGCTCGGCACGCGAGAGAACATTTGGTTGACGCACACGCGAAGAGTCCGACTCTGAGATCGCACGATGCGAGACAATTTGGCCATTCTGTTGACGCTCTATGCGAGACTAGTTCTCCTTCCCATTCCTGGATCTAGCCAGTTGGCAGGCGGTAGCCAGCTCCCAGGGGAGTATAGAAGCCGTGCGCCCGCATGCCGAGCAAATGAAGGGTTGAATTTTCGGCCATAACTGAAGTGTGCGGCTGCCGTCCAAATCTTTTCTACCCACCAGAGCCTCTCCACTGACCGCCCGATTCCCTTCATTAACTGACGCTGGAGCACTCCCATCCTGGGGTGCTGCACCGCTGCAAGCTGCGTTACAGGCCTCGAGGATGCTTAAATTGTTTACCACTTGGTGGCAACGTGCACAAACGAACTTGCGAGCTGCCAGAGTAAACACATGCTGCCCGCATCCCAAAGCTGAGGCAAGCTTGGCAACCCTGGGTTCCTCCCAGAGTTCTTAGCGGGTCACTGAGCAGGGTCTGTCCCATGTCGAGTCGGTGCCACAACGGCAGAAGGGCGACCGCCAGATTACAGACAGCTTTCGTGATCCTAACCCTGCAGCTCAAATTCCTCGGTTTCATTCCAACGAGGATGCATCTTCACATCTGCTTTGGCAGTACGATCGACATCATCATTGCCACACCTCACCCACCGCTCACGCTCTGAAATGCCTGGCTCGTTGGGGCCCTGGTGGGCCTTAACCTTGCGGACCCCTCGGACCCGTTTTGAGCCCAGTTGGAAGAATTGAAGCACGCTTGCGTGAGGATGGACGCACGCTGGTCGCACAGGGCGGCAATATTGCTCAACCACACCCATGCAGTCATAGTGCGAATCAGAGGGCCTAGCCGTCTGAGCACCCCCCACCGAAAGAACATCACAGTCCCCAGCCCGTAGAGTTGCCGTTTAGGGTGTTGGGACGGGGCCGACTATTCGACCATCGGGCGCGCTGATCGTTCCAGTTCGTGGATGGTGTGTCCCTTCGCTCCCATTTGCAAATCTGTCTCCCTAACAGTCTGAGTCATCTCGAGTGCAGTCTGTCCAAGCAGGACGAGCTGTACTTTCTAGAGCTGGCCCAGGATTGACATGACAAGGATGCTGCCCATCTCCACGCGTACAAAAAACAGCAGGACTTCCGCCCTCCGAGCAGACAGAGACAGAGTGTGTGAGAGACGGATATATAGAGAGATAAAAAAGAGAGCGAGAGAGAGAGGGGGGAAAGGGAAGGGGGAGGGGAGGGAGGACGGATAATGAGATGGAGGTGGGTGAGGGGAAGGAGAGGGAGGAGGAGGATGAGGAGGAGGAGGAGGAGGAGGAGATGCAAGAGGAGGGGCAGAGGAGGAGGAGGAGGAAGAAGAGGAGAAGGCGATGGGGATGAGGAGGTTAGAGGGGACGGAGGGGCGGAGGATGATGATTTCAAGGAGGGGGAGGGAGGGGGGCAAGAAGAAGGAGGAGGGGAGGGAGTGGGAGGCGGGTACGTCATTCTCAGCTGCGTGCTGCCGAACGCTTCAAGCCACGGTCTTGTCAAGCCGTCTCCAATTCCTCCCTCTTCGCCGTCTCTTCCACGCCTCGAGTGGCCCCCTGCGGCGTACTACGTCTGGGGGCATGGGCTCCTCATGTGCCTTGTCGAGCCGCCCCCCTGCCGAGGGGCAAAGGCCTACGTCTTGTCCTCGGTGCGGCCCGTACTGCGCGGACTTTGCGCCAGGCCAGGTGCTGCGAGCGCGGTGCAGCGGCGTGCCCACTAGTGCTGGCATCACGTCCCAGCTGGGTCGCATCAAGAGTGGCGTCACCTCCAATACCGTGCGGCCACCGCTGACCTCGTGCCCCGTCCCCCCGGTCCACTGCCCAGCCAGGATGGGAGGAGGCGGTGCGCCAGGCAAGTGCGTCTCCGCCGCCGCCAGAAGACCGAGCGTCGGTGGCCCCGAGCCGGCGTGCGGCTGCAGGGTTTGCACAGAGGGAGACCGTTCTTCAGTCCTTCGGGCTGCTCGATTCCAGTCGCTTGGAGAGAATACCCGTCGAGACGGGTCGGGGATGGATTCCGACCTTGACTCCGATGGGGGGGGGCGATCTCTTCTGCTTCACCTGCAAAGAGCGCGACTTACAGCAACACCTTCCCCCCTTCCACGGAGGCGTGACCTGCCGACTAGGGCCCGTGACTTGCCCACCGTTGGGTTGCAGGGTCTCTCTCAGGCTCGCTCTGCGCTACGGTACTGCGGTTCCAGCAGCGTGCCGTTCTTAGCCACGAGGTGAATCGCCTCGAGGTCGGAACCAGAGCTTCAGAACTTGTTCTAGCTCGCGTACTCGGGCTGAGAAGCAAGAGGCGCAATCATGCCACAAAAGCACATGTTCGTCTTGGATTCGGACCGCGACCAGCCCCCTCCCCCGATGCAATGGTCCAGTCATGTGGGAAACCAGCAACGTTCGCTCCACAGCCGTTCGGAACTTCGAGCCCATCGCCACCTGCGTATAGAGATCTTCCTAAGCGGTGGCTTCAAACGCAGCTGAAGTAGCCTTGTTATCCGTATGTCGTGGCCTCCTCGTAGTCCTAGGACGTCATCATAATCGCGTGTATTCCTCCTCCTCCTCCTCCTCCTCCTCCTCCTCTGCCCCCTCGAGCACGTAGGTGCTTTTCCTCGAGATGGACGACCAGGTGCGCCAGCAGGAGCGCCTGAAGAACCGCATGAAGTCCGTACAGGCTCCGCTCGCGGGGGTGGGCACAGCAGGAAGAGGAGGAGGAGGAAGAGGAGGAGGAGGAGGATGAGGATCTGGAGGGCGTCGCCGGCGAGTCGGGGAGCGGAGATGGGAGGATGAGAGGAGGAGGAGGAAGAGGAGCAGGAGGAGGAGGAGGAGGAGGAGGAGGAGGAGGAGGCGGAGGAGGCGGAGGAGAGCGGAGGGCCAGCATAAACCCCAGGCGCACTGACGATGTTGCAATACGCCATCCCTTCAAGATCCCTTTTCAAAGGTTCCTGCATTACTTTGTTTTC
Source organism: Prorocentrum cordatum (assembly GCA_963575745.1). Taxonomy (NCBI): domain Eukaryota; class Dinophyceae; order Prorocentrales; family Prorocentraceae; genus Prorocentrum; species Prorocentrum cordatum. The sequence goes on from CAUYUJ010002436.1 coordinate 491,836, forward strand.
ATTGCAGGAATTTTCGCATTGGCAGAGGACCGTCTCAACTCGTGCCAGAACTCTGTTCCTGCAGCTTCAGCGACGCGACACAACGTGAATGCTGCGTCCTGGCAGTCCTAAATTCTGCCAGAAAGCCATTCTTGGGGCGTCCGTCAAGCCGCTGCACGCTCTCGAGGCGACTGCGCGGTGCTGTTTGCCTGTCCATCCTCTGCCCGTGCACTATTCGTCCCCGTGGCGCCGGTCGGCCGCCTCCGACCGCATATTGGGGCCCAGGCGGCTGCGACAGACAAGAGAGCGGCGCTAAGGCGACAGCCACATGTCGAAAAGGAGCGGCCCTCCATCCATAGAGCTGTCGCAGACTTTTGAAACGAATGTGCGCAGCGCTAAGGCGAGGCCCACAGTTTGAACACCAATCGCCCTCGATCTTTGAATCTGCAACGTAAACGTTTCAACAGAATGCGCGCGGCGCTAAGGCGAATGCCTCATGTTGTTACTCAGCCGCCCTCCACATGTGAAGCTGATGCAACTTCCAAGCGTAAGGGTCATAAGCTCTTGGTGCGGAAGGCGAAACACTGGGCCCGCCCTACCGTCACGCCTGGGGGTGCGACAGTGAGGAGTTGCTGATAGGGATGGAGGCAGGTGGCAGGGCGGGATTGATGGATGGAAATGGAGGAGCGGGAGGAGGATAAGAGGGGCAGCAGGATGAGAAGGAGGGTTATGATGACGGTGTACCAGCTGCCTGCGGCAATTCCCGCCGCCGCGCCTGTGCAACAGCGCAGCGCCGAGGAGGCTGAGTGTAGAACAGCGCGTTTCCGACGAGTGGTCTGATAAGGACAGGTCGTGATCTCGACCTCGCCTTCATCCCAGCAGTAGAAAGGGGTTCGAGTTCACACCCCGCAGCAGTTCAGCGAGCGGTCTGAACTCGAGAGGGTCGTGATCTCAACATCGTCTTCGTCCGCGCGGTAGAGAAGGATGAGGAGGAGGAGGTGGAGGAGGAGGAGGAGGAGGAGGAGGAGGAAGAGGAGGAGGAGGAGGAGGGAGGAGGAGAGGGAGCACGTGAGGACGATACGGAGAAGGTTTCTTGGTGCCCTCCCTCTTGGCGCCTTCTGGGGGCCTCCTGGGAGCCTCCTTGGAGGCCTCCTTGGGGGCCTCCTGGGTCCTCCTTGAGGGCCTCCTGGGTCCTCCTGGGGCCTCTTGGTGCCGTCTTAGGGAGGCCCTTCGCCCGTTTGACGCCTTCGAGCCTGTCTTGGGGGACATCTACGGGTCGTCTTGGTGCCGTCTTGCAGCGCTCTCGGGCCGTCTTGGAGCCTTCCTGGGAGCCCCTTGGGCGATCTTGGGCTGCTTTTTGGCCGATTCGGGGCCCTCTTGGGGGCTTCATGGGCTGGCTTGGAGCTATTTTGGAGGCCCCCTGGGCCGTCGGGGGCGGTCGGAAGTCCACACAGCCGAGAACCTGACAAGTCTTCAAACACCTAAGGGAAATCCATGGTGTGGGCTTCCTTGGGCTCTCCTGGAGGGCCTCTTGGAGTCCCCTTGGCCGTCTTCGGGGCCTCTTGGGTCGTCTTGAAGCTGTCTTGAGAAGTGTTTTGTGCCATCTTGAGCCTTATTGAGCCTTCTTGGAGGCCATCTTGGCTGTCTGGAGGCTGAGGAGATCGCCGTGGAGCAATTTCAGCGGAGGCGGTCTCAGAGGGACGCGTGCGAGGGGGGGTGGGGTGACGGACTTAGAAACCTACAGAAAACAATTCTCAGACAACCGACAAGCATTATAACACGCCCACTCCGTGCAGGCACGATGGAGGACGACGGTGAGGAGAAGGAGGGTGAATGTAAGGGGCTAGGAGGAACGGAAGGAATGGCAGGGAGGAATGGGGCGAGGAAGATGTGGAGGAGGATTTTTACCTAACAGCTTTTGCTGATAAGCTTCTAGTGGGCTCAAAACAGAGCATCTTGACGCCCCAGGGGGGTCTGGGCGGGATCAGGACAGATCCGGACAAAAGGGTCAGCCCCATGAATCCTTAGGAATTCTGAGGAATCCTTAGGAATCCATTCCCAGAACACCATTCCCAGGCCACATTTTGAATGCCCGGAGCCAACTGTAGGCCACTTCGTGTTCTTCGTCTTCCCAGGACACCATTCCCAGGCCGCATTTTGAAGCCCAGAGCCAACTGTAGGCCACTTCGTGTTCTTCGTCTTCCCAGAACACCATTCCCAGGCCACATTTTGAATGCCCGGAGCCAGCTGTAGGCCACTTCGTGTTCTTCGTGCTCCCAGAACACCATTCCCAGGCCGCATGTTGAATGCCCCGAGCCAACTGTCGGCCACTTCGTGTTCTTCGTCTTCCCAGAACACCATTCCCAGGTCGCATTTTGAAGCCCAGAGCCAACTGTAGGCCACTTCGTGTTCTTCGTCTTCCCAGAACACCATTCCCAGGCAACATTTTGAATGCCCGGAGCCAGCTGTAGGCCACTTCGTTTTCTTGGTGCTCCCAGAACACCATTCCCAGGCCACATTTTGAATGCCCCGAGCCAACTGTCGGCCACTTCGTGTTCTTCGTGTTCCCAGAACACCATTCTTGTCTGTACCATATTTTGAATGCCCGGAGCCAACTGTCAGCCAAATCGTGTGCTTCGTGTTTTCAGAACACCATTCATGTACCATATGTTGAATGCCCGAGCTGAGGCAGGCTGAGGCCGAGGTAGGCTGAGGCCGACGCAGGCTGAGGCTGAGGCTGAGGCACGCCGAGGCAGGCTGAGGCTGAGGCTGAGGCAGGCTGAGGCTGAGGCAGGCTGAGGCTGAGGCTGACGCAGGCTGAGGCCGAGGGAGGCTGAGGCTGAGGCTGAGGCAGGCTGAGACTGAGGCTGAGGCAGGCTGAGGCTGAGGCTAAGGCTGAGGCTGAGGCAGGCTGAGGCTGAGAGGCTGAGGCTGAGGCCGAGGCAGGCTGAGGCTGAGGCCGAGGCAGGCTGAGGCTGAGGCTGAGGGGCTGAGGCTGAGGCAAGCTGCGGCTGAGGCAGGCTGAGGCTGAGGCTGATGCAGGCTGATACTGAGGCAGGCTGATACTGAGGCAGGCTGAGGCTGAGGCTGAGGCAGGCTGAGGCTGAGCTGAGGCCGAGGCAGGCTGAGGCTGAGGCCGAGGCAAGCCGAGGCAGGCTGAGGCTGAGGCTGAGGCTGATACTGAGGCAGGCTGAGACAGGCTGAGGCTGAGGCTGAGGCAGGCTGAGGCTGAGGCAGGCTGAGGCTGAGGCTGAGGCAGGCTCAGGTAGGAATCCTTAGGATTCCCCAGGAATCCTTAGGAATCCCTAGGACTCCCTGGGAATCAGGATTCCTAAGGTTTCCTCAGGATTCCTACGGATTCCTACGGATGCCTAAGGATGCCTTAGGAATCCTTAGGAATCCTTAGGATTCCATTGGATCCTAAGGCCGTTGCCACTGCGACTGTCATTGCGAATGCGACTGAGACTGCGAGAACAGCAGAATTCTACAACTGGATTCTCACCTGAATCGTAAGGGGAATGCTTCCAGATATGCTTATACTCATCGCTGTTAGGTTGCTTTGCCGGGATAGTTTACATGCACGGTCAACGACCCATGAAGCATGGACAGACAGGTTGAATGGAGGAGATCGCCACTGAGGCAAATCACCCCACAACATTAGTCTGACGACCCCGAGCTCTCCTCGCCTTCGCGAGGGCGAGGGCCCGCATCGGCCTCTCCACCTACGTGAGGAGCAGGGACCGCAGCGGCGGGCCCCTCCGCGTCCACCGCTGCCGGGCGGGGCGACCGGAGCCAAGCCTGGAGTAGCCATCTCCCGCCCCAGAAGAGAGGGTGGGGCCTGGGGGGCGGCCTTAGGGTGCTCACCGAGCTCCCCCCCTCCCCCCATGGCAGTGGATCCCGCCCACGCTGCTCGAAGCAGCGGCACGCTTCCCGTCCCATGTGCCGACGGCGTCGCCCGCTTGAGGGCCCGCGGCCCTGCCAAAGGCAGGGCCGACGGCGGCCCTCGGGAGGCGGGGCCGCGGCACACGGAGGGCCCACGGGCCTCAGCACTGCCACCTCCTCCAGGAGAAGACGAGGTCGGGCGGGCCACCAGAACTGCCAGCGGCCACCAGAGCTGCCGCCTGCCCAGGCTCAGGCCGCGCGGCGGAGCCCGCCCCTGGCCCTGGGCCGACCGGGCAGTCCGCCGCCTCCTCGTCGGCCGCGCACTCGCCTGCCCAGGGCGCAACACCCGAGGGCTGCAGCTCGATGGAGTGAGGTCTCGCCCCTCCCGTCCTATGCCCAACCGGCTCCGCGCCCCGCCCCCCCCCCCCCCCTTAGAAGGAGATACCTCAGTCGGGCCTGCGACAGCAGGGCCTGGAATGCCACGATGCCAGGAGGTGGACACATCGACCTTGACCCCACTCTTCCTAGGGTGGGTACCCTTGCCGAGACGCCTCCAATTGACATGCTCGTGTGGAGCCGCCAGGGGAGCGCATTTCTTGGCGAGGTTGGCCATGCGCTCACCTGACGTGTAGCTGGCACACCTTTGGCACATGCAAACAAACGAGGCGTCGCTGTAGTCAATGGGGACGCAGCGGAGCCCTGGACTCAGCAGGGTCAAGGGCTGAACCCTGAGATGCAGCGTGCAGCGCCCTGGCACGGGCTTCATTCGCGAAGGAGGGCCTCGAAGGCAGTGCTGGCACTGCCAAAACACTCTTGGAGGGTTGCCGACCAGGATCCAATCGTGGCCTGGCTCTCAGTGTGGGTGCTCCTGGGCCTCGGCACCAGCGGGACTCCGTCCAACTCGGTTCGCGGCCAAAGGGGCATCACTCGGGCCGCGAGCTTGACGACGGCACGGGAGACAGCCACGAGATGCGAAACCCGTTGATGGTCGTCTTCTGTGCCGTCGGGGTGCAAAGACGCACCCAGCTTCGCAGCTCTGTCGGCCCAATCGTTTCCCTTCCCCCTGAACAGCTCATCACAATCGAGTGACTGATCCAGCTCAAGGTGAGCCTTCACCTTATCCACGCCGTCGATGGCGCCGTCGGCTACGGTGTCAGCCTGCAGCAAAAACCTAGACTACAGCCTGCGGTACGAGTAGCGCTCAGACCGAACCAGAGTCCACAACTTGACGACAACCTGGCAATCACTCTTAAATCTAACAGGGCTCGGGGACAAATAAGCAGCCGTACTGGCAGGGGCCCCAAACTCAGCAGCCTGGTTGGTCTGCGGGTATCTGGAGGAGAGAGGGCCGTAAGGGATCGCCCGAAGCTCGCCATCGGCCGAGAATTTCGCCGCGCCCCACCCCGCCCTCCACAGCTCTTTGATGAGTGACTTCCTACACGAGCCATCCAGGAACATGCCCCCCACCAGCTCTTCTCCCATGTCCGCGTGCATGGCGAAGCCATTGGAAATATCGAGAGGCGCGTCAGAGCTAGAGTCGACATCACACATTCTGAAAACCTTGGCCGCAAAGGCCTCGTCCTGCCCCCAGGGTCGCGGCCAACAGTCTCCTGGATGGGGGAAACGTCCAGTTTCTAGTTAGAACCACTCACGGGCCGTCAGGTCGGGCTTCCTGGCATGGTCCAGAACTCTCTTAGGCACCAACTCTTTCCTGAACTCCTCACACGACGAACACTCCCAGAGGCGGTGAAAAATGGTATCGCCTGTCTGGCAGCAACGTGGACAAATGTCTTCCGCTTGGTAGCCAGCAGCACGTGCGCGGGCAAGCGGCCAGACTCCGTTACAACAGACAGTGCGGATGCAGCCTTTGTCCAGGACCGAGTACTTCTTGGATGCCAAACCTTTTAAGACAATGTCATAGCACAGCCTGTGGTCCTGAGCGTACTTGGCCCCCACCTCACGCTCAAGAAGTCTGCAGGAAGCTACACGGAGAACCCTCTTGAGCAAGGCAGGGGAGGTGAAGGTAAAGGAGTAGGGGGCCCCCAACTCATCCACCACTCCGAACGGCTGAGACATGGACCAGTTGAGCCTGGCCAGCGACAACCTCAAAGCTCCCAAGGGGCCACGCACGGCCCGCCAGCTGGGGCACGGCCCACTGAAGGCCTGGGTCCAGGCGTCCTCCAGAGACTCCCAAGAAAACGCCGAGGGGGTGGCGGAGGCGTGTCTGAGCCACGCTTCGCGCGCACAGCGCAGAACAGGAGCGGCCGTGCCGAACCACGTCGGGTCTCCTTCCAAGCGCCGCACTTCAGCCAGCTCACCGTCCGAAAACCCATGGGCCTCGCAACCGTATTGCAGAGCGGGGAGGGCCCCAGCAACAAAAACCTTTCGGGTCCTGCGGCCAAGGATGGCCCTGTGGCGCCGAAGACGGCCCGTACGCCTGGCCGCCTTAGCAGCCCTTGCCTTGATATTGGCATTACGGCCCCGAACCCTCGAGGGAGGAGTTGTGAGAACGTCGCCGCCTCCGCCGCCTCCGCCGCCGCCGTCGTCGTCGAAGTCGTCGTCGTCGCCGTCGTCGTCGAAGTCGTCGTCGTCGTCGTCGGTGGCGGCGGGGTCGCCCCGGCCCTGCTCTGCGCTCACCGGGCGCCGGCGGCAAACAGTCAGCCTTGGTTACCGCTCGGAAGCTCGCATCGGCCTACACATTGTTCATTTCTAATTCTTCGAGAGTTCTTTAATTTTTTGGGGGTACCATGATCCTTTCATGTCTAGTTGTCCTATCCTGGGCCTCTTCCTGGCCACTGGGGGGCCAGGAACAATTAGAAACGAGTACAATTAGAAATGAGCACGATTAGAAATGAACGACGTGTAACCTTCGAGACGTGTTCAATTCTTGCTGGAACTGTGAGTTTCATAGGCCACATGGAAAATTGGCGGTGGTAACCCTTCCACTCTGACGAGGAACCTCTACGATAGGCGGCGCCGGAGGCGCCTCTGGGGGGCCCAGGCGCCGATCCAAGAAACCCGCGCGGAGCGCCAAAGGCCGGTCTCGGCGCCCTTGAGTTTGCAGACTGTTACTTTCGATGATGATCGATCCGATAGTCTACCTAATGGCTCCGTAGCCGCTCTCAATGATTAGATTCAGTCGAAAACAGCTCGGCGAAGCAGAATACCTGCAGCGCGAAGCCCATTTTTTCGAGCATAGCGCGAGCAGAACGCCGACCTTGGCGTCCTCAAGGTTGCAGGCTGCTGTTTCCGATGGTACCCGATTCAATGGTATGCCTCATAGCGCTGCAGCTGTCCTAAGTCCAGAGGTTTAGTCGGAACACAGTTCGACGAAGCATAATAGTTGCAGCACGAAACTAGCTTCTCGAGTATAACTTTGGCAGGAGGCCGATCTCGGCGCCGTCGAGGTTGCAGGCTGATGCGTTACATGACGTCTGGTCCAATGGTATGCCTAATAATTATAATTCTCAGCATGATGTCGAACGACAGTTCGACGCAGCTGAACAGTTGCAGCGCGAAACACATGCTTCGAGCATAGCCCAAGTAGGAGGCCGATCTCAGCGCTTTCGAGTTAGCAGGCCGATGCTTGTGATGATGCCTGGTCCAGTGGAGAAGCGAAGAGCTCCTCATTCCGTATATATGTTTCCGCCAATTACCTGCCGGTGCTCCAGAATCACCCTGGCTTCAGTTGCTTCGCGCTCAGAGGCGCTCGCTCTACGAGTCCCTTGTCCCTGGACCCCTCCCAGGGCCCATCGTGACGAACTCCCCGAGCCGCGCCCAGCTGAGGCCACGTTACCCTCCCGGAGCGCCACCAAGATCGCAGGCCCAGAGGTTGACACCAACACCAAGATCCGCGGTGTGCCTCCACCGAGGGAAGAAGATCCCAATCTCGGTGATGGTGGTAATATTTTGGCTTCCAGGGTGACCGAAATATTACCACCAACACCGAAATCTGGGATCATCTTCCCCCTGTGGAGGAACCCCCTGTTTTGGTGTTGGTGCCCATTTCCAGGCCTCCAACAAGAGAGCCTCCCAAACGACCGACAGCCGCCGCCGTCGTGGTCGCCGCCGCGGGTCTCGGCAGGACTGGAGGCAGAAGGTGACCTCCAACTACGTGCAGGAGGGGGCCGCGCGTGCCCCTTCGAGGAGGAGGAGGACGAGGAGGAGGAGGACGAGGAGGAGGAGGAGGAGCAGGAGGAGGAGGAGGACGAGGAGGACGAGGAGGACGAGGAGGAGGACGAGGAGGAGGAGGACGAGGAGGACGAGGAGGAGGAGGAGGAGGAGGATGAGGAGGAGGAGGAGGATCTGCCGTCTAAGAAGGCAGGGCCACGCCCCAGCAGCCAGGCGAGAGCCGAGACCCACGTGGGCACGGCAGCCGAACACAAAGCGCGATGATTTACAGCGGGCTCGACCTCACCTCGGGCATTTTGAAGCCGAGGGGAATGCCCACCGTAAAAACAGGTGGGGCTCCAGAGGGCACCAAAAGAAGCGAAAGCCGCTCGCAAGACGCACATGAGACTCCAGAGGCCATCCACAGCACAGACCGATAGACGTTCGCAAGACACACGTGAGGCTCCAGAGGCAAAACACGAAGCAAGCGACAGACGTTCGCCCCCAGTGCAAATACGGCGCGAGAAAAAGCGCCGACCTGCGACCCCAGCGGGGGGGGAGCCACGGCGGGACCGGGATGCCTCGGGAAGGGGAGGATCCCAGCCCCACCACGGCCTACCCCCAACCCCTGGGGGGAGGCGCCCACTCCAAGCCTTGACATCGGGGCCCCACCTCCGCCAGGCCCTGGGGTTGGCCACCCGTGTACTTGTACGCCGCCCATCTGGCGGCACCGACCTCCCCGCCACCCCGTCAGCCTGCAACCGAAGGGGGGTTGCCCCAGCGATCCCCGAGTTCTTGACGGGGCCCTGCTATCCAAGCAGGGGGGCTCGAGGCGGTAGAGGAGAAGGAGGAGGAGGAGGACGAGGACGAGGACGAGGAGGAAACGGAAAGAGAAGGAGAAAGTCTTTCCAGAACCACGCGGGTCTGCCGCTTAGTTCACATGATATCGTTGCTCACATTGCTACGTCGATGTTTTCTCGCACGAGCGCTACAGATCAGTACCTTCACTTCGCTCAACGTAAGAAAGGAGGAGGAGGAGGAGGAGGAGGAGGAGGAGGAGGAGGAGGAGGAGGAGGAGGAGGAGGAGGACGAGGAGTAGGAGGAGGAGGAGGAGGAGGAGGAGGAGGAGGAGGAGGAGGAGGAGGAGGAGGAGGAGGCTAGGCCTGTTCGCGATCTCTGGGCACCCCCTCCCATCCTCGGTTGCCTCGCGCCACGGCGGGACGGGGGAGGGGGGCAGTTTTGGTGGCTCGGGCTGCTTGCAGTGGCGCGGAGTCCACCCGGCGCCTCTGCTGTACAGCGTGCTCGCCTCTGCTGCTCAGCGTGCTCGCTCTGTTCGCTCGCTTCCTTATTCTTGTTGTTCTGGTTCGGGCTTCAACTGTCGCGCCCTCAGTGCATCCGTGAGTGAATGGTGGAGCGGAGCAGAGCAGCACCAACGAGCCGATGAGAGTGCGGAAAAGATGGGGGCAGAGGCACCCAGACAGTTGCCGATGCACCTGGGGTTCGTATGCCGCTTGATGGGGCAACAGCGACTGTTGGGGCCCTACTGGGGGACACAATGAGGAGCATGAGGACACAATGAGGAGCAGGAGGAGGAGGATGAGGAGGAGGAGGAGGAGCAGGAGGTGGAGGCGGAGGCGGAGGAGGAGGCGGAGGAGGAGGAGGAGGAGGAGGAGGAGGAGGAGGAGGAGAAAGAAGAGACGGAGGAGCAGCAGGCGGAGGAGCAGCAGGCGGAGGCGGAGGAGGAGGAGGAGAAGGAGGATGAGGAGCAGGCGGAGGAGAAGGAGGAGGAAGATGTAGATCTTCTAGTGTCTGTTACGTTGCTCTTTCCGGTTGCCTGCAGGCCTCTGGCTGCATCTGGGGCCCTCGGGGACCTCCAGGGCCCCCCTGGGGCGGCCTCCAGAGACTGCGGTGGGCCCAGGCCTCTCGGGGCGACTCGGCGGAGTCGGGCCTGCGCTCTCGTGCCGCTTAGGGGGCCTCGCGAGGCCGCTGCCAGCGCCAAGGGGGCCGTCGGCTGGCGGCCAGGGCTGCGGAGCCCCTTCCCGATGAAGAGCCTGAGGACACCAAGGCGTCGGAGAACAGGGGATCGGGGGGGAGGGGGGGCCGGAAGGGTCGCGGCGACGCGAACGACGTGTCCCCAAACCCCTCCTTCGAGGACTCGTCCTCCCCACGCTGCACGTCGTCGTCCTCGTCCTCTTCCTCCTCCTCCTCCTCCTCCTCCTCTTCCTCCTCCTCCTCCTCCTCCTCAATCTCCTCCTCCTCCTCCTCCTCATCCTCCTCCTCCATCTCCTCCTCCTCCTCCTCCTCCTCCTCCTCGTCTTCCTCTTCCGCTTCCTCTTCCTATTCCTATCCCTCTTCCTCCTCTCTCGCCCGCGGCCGCGCCCGTGGGCTGGCCTCATCCTCGGCGGGCCTTCGACGAGTTCTGCAAGGCAGGTCTGTCCGCCTGCCTGCCGCCGCCGCTGCCGAGTGTGTCGTGGTTGAAAAAAAGGATGACCCCTGCCTCTTCTTGGTCGTGACCGCCTGCGTTTGTTTTTTTTTCTCGGAGTGTTGCTTCTTCCTCCTCCGGCTCCTCCTTCTCCTCCTCCTTCTCCGCCCACTCAATCTCCTACCCCTGCTCCCCCCTCTCTCCTCTCAGAGACCCTGGCGACTCGATATGTTAGAGTCGTCAGCCCCTGGAGCTCTCGTCTCCCTCCTCGGGGCCGGCCTGCCGTCTCGAGCCGTTTATTCGGTCGGGGGCGGCCAGGAGGGGGGTGATGGCCAGGGTGGCTGGACATCATGGCCAGGGCCATGGCTTCTCTCAGGGTTTCGTGCCCCCAGTTCCCCACCCTCGTCCTTGCACATGCTTCGGGCCATGATCTGCGAATCCCCCTCTTGGATCCCCCCGATCCTGGACTGCCCCGGGGCTTCGGAGCTCCGGAAACACAACGAAAGAGCCCGTGAGCGGAAAACATGTCCGTAACCGCGGCCTCGCGGGCCGGGCCCCCCCTTGGCCACGAACTCTCGCGGGATGCCCCGCGCGGAGCGCGCCCGTGCGACCGCGTATCCGCGAAATCGCGCCCCGGAATCCAGACCGCGAGGGCGCGGGGGCGGAGATGTTCGCCGCTCGTGAAGAGCCTCGGGCGCGAGCTCTCTCGGGTCGTCAGAGCCCCTCCCCTCGAGTTTGGCGCCCCGGCGGCCCGCGGGGGCCTCGGAGTCCCAGCGGGCGGGCTGGAAGCGTTCAGGCTCCTCGATCCTCGATCCTTCCTCCTCGCCCCGCTCCCCCCCCCCCCGTTTCGGCCTCGATCCCAGATCCTCGATCCGCCTTCCCGTTTTTCGATCCTCGATCATCCTTCCTCTTCCTTTTTGCCCGCCTTTCCAGGGTAGAGAGGCATTGTGTCATCGACGAACGCGGCACCATTGCCCTCTCCTGCATCCCACGGCCCCCCCCTGTCAAGGGCAATGTCGGGGGGACAGGCTCGGGGGGGATGCATCGACCTCCAAGCGCCCTTTGAGTGCCAGGAAGGGTTTGATAGCCCACCCCGCATATGAGAGCGCCCCGTAATCTCGACCCCCTTGGTCTTGGTTTCCCCTGGATCCTTCATCCTCCCTCCTCTTTGACCCTCCTCGATCCTCTCTGATCCTCCGTGACCCACCTCGATCCCCGAGCTCCCGAACCTCGTCGTGCGGCCCTCGATCCTGGAGCCCTCGGCGCTCGGCGCTCGGGCCCGAGCATTCCCCCTCCTCGTCTCCCTCCTCCCTCATGTCCCCCTCCCTCATCCTCTCTCCCTCCTCCCCTCCCTCCCTCCGAACTCGCCACTCCTCTCCCCTCCCCTCTTCCTCGTCTTCCTCCTCATCCCTCCCTGCTTCACCCCCTCCCGCTTCCTCCCCTCTCCTCCTCCTCCCTCCTCCTCCTCCTCCTCCTCCTCCTCCTCCTCCCCTCCTCCTCCTCCTCCTCCTCCTCCTCTTCCTCCTCTTCCTCCTCCTCCTCCTCCTCCTCCTTTTCCTCCTCCTTTTCCTCCTCCTCCTCCTCCTCCTCCTCCTCCTCCTCCTCCTCCTCTTCCCGCCCGCTGCTCGGTTTCCTGCTCGGCGCGGTCCTCCCCCCATAGCCCGCTGGCTGCCAGGAGTGCGCCCTGGCGCCCACGAGCCGCCTCGCGAGCCGGCCGTGGCAGTCGCCCCTCTTCGAGCGCGTGCCCCAGGCTTTCGGGGAGGGTCCCTTCTCGCTCGCCAGCGAAGGCGGACGGAGGTGGATCGAGGATCGAGGATAGAGGAGGCTTCCCTCCTGGAGGAGGAGAAGGAGGAGGAGAAGGAGGAGGAGGAGGAGGAGGAGGAGCAAGGAGGAACATCGAGGATCGAGGATAAAGGAGGCGTCCCTCCCTCCTCGAGCCCAGGATCGAGGAGAATCGAAGGTGCTCAAGCAAAGATCGAGGAGGCGGCGGAGGAGGCTGCCTCGGTCGCCGCCGGAGGGCTCGATGGCCAGGGGTGTGTTTGAGGGCGGTCTGGAGGCCCTCCCCGCCACTGCGCGACGAAGTTTCCTCCTCGCCTCCTCCCTCCTCTCTCCTCTTCCTACCCCTCCTCCCTTCTACAGTACTCCCTCCTCCTCCTCACTCGACATCCTCCTCCCCCTCTTTCCTCCTCCTCCCTCCTCCTCCCTGCTCCTCCCTCCTCCTCCCTCCTCCTCCCTCCTCTCTCTTTCTCCCTCCTCCCTCCTTTTCCTCTCTCCCTCCTCCTCGCCTCCTCCTCCTCCTCCTCCGCCTCCTCGTCCTCCTCCTCCTCCTCCTCTCTCGGGGGGGGGAGTGTGGCCGCCCTCCTCGGTCGCCGGTGTGGGGATCGAGGATCGGAGGCTTTTCGGGGTGATTCTGGAGGCTCTCATCGCCACGGCTGGGCGCGGCTCGAAAGACTTGCGGGGAGGGGTCTGGGGGGAGATTTGGATCGAATTATGGTCGGTCCTCGATCCTCCTCCTCCTCCTCCTAGCCATTTCTCGTCCGAGCGGCCCCCCTGCACGGGGCGCGCGCGGGCGTTTCGAGCGCCGATTGCGGAATGGCCTTGCTCTCGAGGGCCACCACGAAGAATCGCCGCGCCCAACATCGTTAATCACACTGCTGAGGTCAGGCGCGGGCGAGGCCGCCAGGAGGAGTACCCGTCTGCTCCCCCTTCTCCGCCCCCTTCTCCGCCCCCTGGCGAGCAGTAACGACCGCCGACGCCGGGTCGCTGCAACAGCGGAGGACTCAAACCTCAAGGAAATCAACATCGTCAGCCACAACAACGCTGGGTTCAGATGACGCGAGAGCGGAAACAGTGGCAGCCGCTCTTGCCAGTTCGGAGAACGACGAGCAGTTGCAGCAACCTCTGTCATCGCGGGAGCGCATGCGCAGGAGCCGAACACCATCAGCTACACCGCTGGAGTTAGCCCGTGTGCAACCACAGGCAGTGGCAGCAAGCGCTGTCAAGGCGACAGGGGCAAGCAGTAGTAGCAGGCGTTGCCAATGCGAGAAGCGACGCATTGGCCGACATCGTTAGCCACGCCGCTGGAGGCCGACCGTGTGAGAAAGGCGAGACCGCTAGGGCCAACGCTATCAGCTACAGGGCTGGGGCCAGTTCGGGCGTGTGAGAATGCCGAGCAGTTTCAGCAAACTCTGTGGCTACCAAGCGAGATGCAAGGCAAAGGGTGATCCCGCTGTCATCAGCTATAGCTTTTGAATCAGGGCGCGCGGGACGCAGGCATCATCAGCCACAACGTTGCTTGGACCAGCTCGTGCGAGAAGACAGGCAGTGGCAGCTCGTGCTGGCAGGGCGAGAAGGCAGGCAGCGGCAGCAAGGGCTGGCAGCAGGCTCGGTCGCACTTCATCGGTATGAGGGAGGTGAGGGTGAGAGCCCGATGCCAGCAGCCATACTGGGGCAGGCGAAGCTAGAGCCCGATGTCAGCTGCAGCGTTGGAACAGGGACGTGCGAGAAGGGCACAAGGCACATCGAGAGCTCCATATCTGACAGAACAGAGCTGGGAGCGGCGTGGGCGACAAAAGGGAACCGTGACAGCAGTCTCGATCGCATCTCAGCGAGATAGCGGAGACACATCCGCAGCCAGACGTCACCAGCTACAGCGTTGGGAAGCTAGCAACCTCTTCTGTCGTGTTCAGCGAGAGGCGGACTGCGCAAGTTGAGCCCGATATCATCTACAGCGCTGAAATCAGAGAGCGCGATCAGGGCGGAGAGCAGTTCCCAGCTACAGTGCAGTGACCAGCTCGAGGCAGCAGGGACGGCATATCTTCAGCTACAATGCTAGGGCGCTCTCCTGCGAGAATTGTATGTGTGTGTGCGTTTGTGCGTGGTGTGTGTATGTGTGTGTGTGCGCGCGTTTGTGTGTATGTGTGTCTGTGTCTGTGTCTGTGTCTGTGTGCCTCTCTTTGTGTGTGTGTGTGTTTGAACGCCCTGTTGCTGCGCGCGGGGCCGCGTCGCCAAACAGTGTGTGTGTGTGTGTGTGCGTTTGCCTGTGCCGGAGGGGGTACCTGGAGCAGCCAGAGCTTCTCAGCTACAGTTCTGGTAAGCTTTTCATGGATTTTTGAGGCAGCCCTTGTCGTCAAGGAGAGGTTGGTGCTGGCTCCACTACACGGTTGAGGGGATCAGCCTACTTCCTGCTACCACAGTCGGGTTACCAGCGAATTCCAGCGAATTCCTACATCCTCCTCCTCCTCCTCCTCGATCCTTCTCCTCCTCGGTCCTCTTCCTCCTCGATCCGTTCTCCTCCTTCCCTCCTCTTTCCTCCTCCTCGGGAGATCCCTGCTCTTTCCCCCTCGTCCGTTTTCTTTTTTGGGCCAAGTTTGCGAAAACAGAGGAGCTCCCAGTTGCACACTATGCCGTACTGTCAGTACGGGACCCCTGGCAAAATGATACACAGCTCGTTTCTGTTGTTAGTGTTCAGGCCTCTCTGGCCTCGGTCGCCGCCATTTGACGATGGGCTGATGCCCAACCGCCAACAATAAAGATGAAGCACTTGTTGGCAAACGATGTGTTTCGAACGTTGAAGTTTGTGCAAGCACATATTGTGAAGGCCTTGCTGCCAGTGGCGCCAGCCCTGAAGGGGGACGACGACGACGAGAACGACGACGACGACGCCGCGACGACGACGACGGCGGCGGCGGCGGCGGTGGCGACGACGAACAACATTCAAAACCTGAATGAAAATAAGCAGGTTTGCCATCTCGGGGTTCTCTTCTGGTGCGCTTGGGGCTCTTTTGGCCCTCTTGGGGGCCTCTTCGGGGCTTCGGGGGCGCCTCTTTGGGCCTCCTGGGGGCCTCTTGTGGCCGAAGGTCCGAAGCATCGGTTGGTGTTCCCCCTTTCGGGAGCCTCTTGGGGCCCTCTTGGGACCCTCTTCGGCCATCTGGGGAGCCTCTTGGGCCGTCTTGGGGCTGTCTCGGACCGTCTTGGGGGCGTCTTGCGCCGTGCTGGGACGCTTCCAGCAGCCTCTTGAGTCGTCTTGGTGCGAGTGTTCGGGCTTCCTGGGCCGTCTTGGAGCGTAGGAAGCCCGAGGGCGAGGACGCGAGACACATGGGACAACGAACTGGCAATCAATGGCTTTCGCCTCTTGGGCCCCTCGTGCGGCTCTTCTTGGTGCTTTCTTAGGGAGTCTTGGGCGTTCCCGCGGCTGTCTCGAGGGCATGATGTGCCGTGTTGGAGCGATCTTAGGCTGTTTCAAGGCCTTCTTGGAGCAAGCCGCGGTACAAGCAAGCTCGATTTGTTTAGGAGGCACGCGATCGGAGGGGACAGCTTCTCCCAGGGAGGGATGCTCCACCCCGCCCCCTGGGAGGGTCACAACCCCAGGACCCCTCCCCCCACCCCCCACCCCTCCCAGCGGGGGAGGACTCAAAGGGAAGAGGCTTTCCTTCGGATCGACTGCGACGGTGATCAATCTCCCTCCGGCTGGGACGCTTGAGGAGGAGGGCTTAGGGAAAGGGGGGGAACGGCGACGGCGACGGCGACGGCAACGGCGACGACGAATCCGACTCAAACGGAGCAGTCTCTCAAACACGCCGACAGGATTGGCGGATTCCATTCAAGTTTTTGCCAGAATCTTGATTTGGAGAATAGGGGTGCTTGCCTCAAAGCCAGGGTTTCGAGCTGGCCTCGCACACATCATTCAAGGATACAGGGTGAGTTATGCTCAGGGGGCGGCGGATCGAAGACGCCTACGGCGAATCACCGCCGCCCCCTGCCTTTTTGGAAGCGCCGATGTGGCCGAACGTTGAGGCCAGATCCGCCAAGCTATCGGACCATGTGTTCTCTGAATCGGTTTGGAAAGCCTTCGGGGAACACGCGGGCATCTTGAAGGTCTTCTTGGCCGTTTGGAGGCCATTCTGACCCTTTCGGGCTTTCTTGGAGGACGTCTTGGAGGGCTCTTGGGCCGTCTTCGAGGCCATTTTGAGCGTCTTGGAGGCCTCTTGGGCCGTCTTGGGGGCCTCTTGCGGCCGTGTCTTGGGCCTCTTGGTCGATCTTTGGGGGCTCTTGGGCCGTCTCGGGCCATCGGAAGGTAGACAAAACGAGAATGCCACAATCCTTCAAAAGCTCATGGGAAATCAATGATTTGGGCCTTTTTAGGGTCTTCCTGGAGGCCCTTGGAGGCCCCTTGGGCTGTCTTGGGCCATCTTAGGGCCATCTTCGGCCGTCCTGGTGGGCTCCTGGCCCGTCTGACGCCGTCGGAAGCTGTTTGGGGGGCCTCTGGGCCGACTTGGGGCCCTCTTGAGGTGCTCCAGGGCCGTCTTGGAGGCCATCTTGGGCGCCTTGGAGATCTCTTGGGCCGTCGTCGGGCCCTCTTGAGGCCATATTGGGGGCCTCTCGGGCCGTTCTGGGGCCATCTTTGAGGCCTCGTGGGCGATCTTTGGGCGATCTTTGGGGGCTCTTGGGCCGTCTCGGTCCGTCGGAAGGCCGACAAGAAGCACATGTCAAAATCCTTCAAAAACCGTCGACATATTAATGTTTTTGGCCTTTTCGGGCTTTCCTGGAGGCCCTCTTGGAGGCCTCTTGGGCCGTCTTGGGCCAGCTTCGAGCCAACTTCGGCCATCTTGGTGGGCTCCTGGCACGTCTGACGCCGTCGGGGGACGTCTCAGGGGGGCCTCTCTGAACCGACTTGGGGTCCTCTTGGGGCGCTTCGGGGCCATCTTGGAGGCCATATTGGGCGTCTTGGAGGTCTCTTGGGCCGTCTTGGGGCCGTCTTGGAGGCCTCTTTGGCCGTCATGGGTCCCTCTTGGAGGCCTCATGGGCGATCTTGGGGCGATCTTGGCGGCCTCTTGGGCCGTCTTGACCCGTCGGAATGCCGAGAAGAGGCAAATGCCCAAATCCGTCAAAAACCAATGGAAAATCTATGATTTTTGCCTCTTCGGCCCTCCTGGAGCACCTCTTGGAGGGCTCTTGGGCTGTATTGAGGCCTTTCGGGCCATCTTGCTGCTTGGTACATCTTGGGCCGTCTTGGAGGCATCTTGGGGCAATCTTAGCCGTCTTGGAGGCCATCTTGGCCGTCTGGGATGCATCTTGGAAGCCATCTTGGGCCGTCTTGGAGCCGTTTGGACCAGGAGAAACCCTTTGGAACAGGGTCGTGGCAAGTTTCCGGCATTCTTTCGGGTGGCCAGCGGGACGGGCCGAAGCGCCAGGGGGAGCTCTTTTGGAAAAAGAACCAAAACCAAGACCGAAAGTGTCCAGCACGCCAGGCATCCCTGCGATGAATCGACAGGGGGCGGCGGATCGAAGACGCCCACGGCGAATCACCGCCGCCCCCTGCCTTTTTGGAAGCGCCTATGTGGCCGAAGGTTGTGGCCAGAGGCCTGCCAAGCTATCGGACCACGTGTTCCCCGAATCGGTTTGGAAAGCCTTCGGGGAACACGTGGGCATCTTGAAGGTCATCTTGGCCGTCTGGAGGCCATTCTGACCCTTTCGGGCCTTCTTGGAGGACGTCTTGGAGGGCTCTTGGGTCGTCTTCGAGGCTATCTTGAGCGTCTTGGAGACCTCTTGGGCCGTCTTGGGGGCCTCTTGGGGCCGTGTCTTGGGCCTCTTGGGCGATCTTTGGGGACACTTGGGCCGTCTCGGGCCGTCGGAAGGCAGAAAAAAAGCAAATGCCACAATCCTTCAAGAACCCATGGCAAATCAATATTATGGCCTTTTCGGGCTTTCCTGGAGGCCCTCTTGGAGGCCTCTTGGGCCGTCTTGGGCCAGCTTCGAGCCAACTTCGGCCATCTTGGTGGGCTCCTGGCACGTCTGACGCCGTCGGAAGCTGTTTTGGGGGCCTCTATGGGCCGACTTGGGGCCCTCCTGGGGTGCTCCAGGGCCGTCTTGGAGACCATCTTGGGCGTCTTAAAGGCCTCCTGTGCCGTCTTGGGGGCCGTCTTGAGGCCCTCTTGGGCCGCCCTGGGGCCATCTTGGATGCCTCTTGGGCGATCTTTCGGCGATCTTTGGGGGCTCTTGGGCCGTCTCGGGCCGTCGGAAGGCCGAGACGACGCAAATGTAAAAATCTGTCAAATACCTTAGGACAATCAATGTTTTTGGCCTCTTCTGGCCTTCCTGGAGGCCTTCTTGGGGGCCTCTTGGGCCGTCTTGGGTCAGCTTTGAGCCAACTTCGGCCATCCTGGTGGGTTCCTGGCACGTCTGACGCCGTCGGGAGCCGTCTTGGGGGCCTTTCTGGGCCGACTTGGGGCGCTTCGGGGCCGTCTTGGAGGCCATCTTGGGCGCCTTGGAGGCCATCTTGGGCGTGCTGGCGGCCTCTTGGGCCGTCTTGGGGCCCTCTTGGGGCCGTCTTGGAGGCCACTTGGGCCCCATGGGGCCCTCTTGGGGGCCTCTTGGGCGATCTTGGGGGCCTCTTGGGCCGTCTTGAGCCGTCGGAATGCCGAGAAGAAGCAAATCCCCAAATCCTTCAAAAACCTAAGGAAAATCAATGATTTTGGCCTCTTCGGGCCCTCCTGGAGCACCTCTTGGAGGCCTCTTGGGCCGTCTTGGGCCGTCTTGAGGCCATCTTGGGCTGCCTTGGAGGCATCTTGGAGCCATCTGAGCCGTCTTGGAGGCCATCGTGGCCATCTTGGAGGCATCTTAAGGGTCATCGTGGACCATCTTTGAGGCCATCTTGGGCCAACGTGGCCATCTGGGCACTATCTTGAGCCATCTTTTGGAAGATTTTTTTCCGGATTAAGCGCCTTTACGGGTGGCCGGCGGGACGCGCCGGAGCCCCAGGGGGAGTTCGAACCAAAACCAAAACCGAAAGGGTCTAGCACGCCAGGCACCCTTGCGATGAATCGACAGGGGGCGGCGGATCGAAGACGCCTACGGCGAATCACCGCCGCCCCCTGCCTTTTTGGAAGCGCCGATGTGGCCGAACGTTGAGGCCAGACCTGCCAAGCTATCGGACCATGTGTTCCCCGAATCGGTTGGAAAGCCTTCGGGGAACACGCGGGCATCTTGAAGGTCACCTTGGCCGCCTGGAAGCCATTTTGACCCTTTCGGGCCTTCTTGGAGGACGTCTTGTAGGGCTCTTGGGCCGTCTTGGAGGCCATCTTGAGCGTCTTGGAGGCCTCTTGGGCCGTCTTGGGGGCCTCTTGGGGCCGTGTCTTGGGCCTCTTGGGCGATCTTTGGGGACATTGGGGCCGTCTCGGGCCGTCGGAAGGCAGAACAAAAAGCAAATGCCACAATCCTTCAAAAACTTATGGGAAATCGATGATTTGGGCCTTTTCGGGCCTTCCTGGAGGCCCTCTTGGAGGCCTCCTGGGCCGTCTTGGGCCATCTTATGGCCATCTTCGGCCGTCTTGGTGGGCCCCTGGCCCGTCCGACGCCGTCGGAAGCCGTTTGGGGGGGCCCTCTTGGAATGCTCCAGGGCCGTCTTAGAGGCCATCCTGGGCGTCTTACAGGCCTCCTGGGCCTTCTTGGGGGCCTCTTGGGGGTGTCTTGGGGGCCTCTTGGGCCGTTCTGGGGCCATCTTGGAGGCCTCTTGGACGATCTTTGGGGGCTTTTGGGATGTATCGGGCCGTCGGAAGGCCGAGACGAAGCAAATGTCAGAATCCTTCGAAAACCGATGGGAAATCAGTGTTTTTGGCCCTTTCTGGCCCTTCTGGAGGCCATCTTGGAGGGCCCTTGGGCCGTCTTGGGCTAGCTTCGAGACAACTTCGGCCATCTTGGTGGGCTTCTGGCCCGTCTGACGCCGTCGGAAGCCGTTTGGGGGGCCTTTCTGGGCCGTCTTGGGGCCCTCTCGGGGTGCTCCAGGGCCGTCTTAGAGGCCATCTTGGGCGTCTTGGGGGCCTCTTGGGTCTTCTTTGTGCCCTCTTGGGCGCTGTGGAACTACCGAGGAGCCCCACAAACTTAAGTTAAATCTTATGTTTTTGCTTTTGTTTATTCTATATGACCCCCTGCGCACCCCCTGGTGTCGAGGAAATGCCACGCCTGCCGCGCTTTGCGAGCGTGCGACGGATAGAGACCGCACCCCCTGCGCACCCCCCTGGTGTCGAGGAAATGCCACGCCGGCCGCGCTTTGCGAGCGCGCGACGGATAGAGACCGCACCCCCTGCGCACCCCCCTGGTGTCGAGGAAACGCCACGCCTGCCGCGCTTTGCGAGCGTGCGACGGATAAAGACCACACCCCCCTGCGCACCCCCTCTGGTGTCGAGGAAATGCCACGCCTGCCTCGCTTTGCGGGCGTGGGACGGATAGAGACCGCGCCCCCTGCGCACCCCCCCGGTGTCGTGAAAATGCCGCGCCTGCCGCGCTTTGCGAGCGTGCGACGGATAAAGACCACACCCCCTGCGCACCCCATCTGGTGTCGAGGAAATGCCACGCCTGCCTCGCTTTGCGGGCGTGGGACGGATAGAGACCGCGCCCCCTGCGCACCCCCCCGGTGTCGTGAAAATGCCGCGCCTGCCGCGCTTTGCGAGCGAAAATGCCGCGCCTGCCGCGCTTTGCGAGCGTGCGACGGATAGAGACCGCACCCCCTGCGCACCCCCCTGGTGTCGAGGAAATGCACGCCTGCCGCGCTTTGCGAGCGTGCGACGGATGGAGACCGCACCCCTGCGCACCCCCTCTGGTGTCGAGGAAATGCCACGCCTGCCGCGCTTTGCGAGCGTGCGACGGATAGAGACCGCACCCCCTGCGCACCCCCTGGTGTCGAAGGAAATGCCACGCCTGCCGCGCTTTGCGACGTGCGACGGATAGAGACCGCACCCCCTGCGCACCCCCCTGGTGTCGAGGAAATGCCACGCCTGCCGCGCTTTGCGAGCGTGCGACGGGTCGCACCCCCTGCGCCCCCCCTTGGTGTCGAGGAAATGCCACGCCTGCCGCGCTTTGCGAACGTGCGACGGATAGAGACCGCACCCCCTGCGCACCCCCCTGGCGTCGAGGAGATGCCACGCCTGCCGCGCTTTGCGCGCGTGCGACGGATAGAGACCGCACTCCCCGCGCACCCCCCTGGCGTCGAGGAGATGCCACGCCTGCCGCGCTTTGCGAGGGTGCGACGGATAGAGACCGCACCCCCTGCGCACCCCTTGGTGCCGAGGAAATGCCACGCCTGCCGCGCTTTGCGAGCGTGCGACGGATAGAGACTGCACCCCCTGCGCACCCCCTGGCGTCGAGGAAATGCCACGCTTGCCGCGCTTTGCGAGCGTGCGACGGGTAGAGACCCGCACCCCCTGCGCACCCCCTGGTGTCGAGGAAATGCCACGCCTGCCGCGCTTTGCGAGCGTGCGACGGATAGAGACCGCACCCCCTGCGCACCGCCCGGTGAGGGAAATGCCCGCCTGCCGCGCTTTGCGAGCGTGCGACGGATAGAGACCGCACCCCTGCGCACCCCCCTGGTGTCGAGGAAATGCCACGCCTGCTTTGTGTGCGACGGATAAGACCGCACCCCCTGCGCACCCCCTGGCGAGGAAATGCTACGCCTGCCGCGCTTTGCGAGCGTGCGACGGATAGAGACCGCACCCCTGCGCACCCCCCTGGCGTGCGAGGAAATGCCACGCCTGCCGCGCTTTGCGAGCGTGCGACGGATAGAGACCGCACCCCTGCGCACCCCCCTGGTGTCGAGGAACTACCACGCCTGCCGCGCTTTGCGAGCGTGCGACGGATAGAGACCGCACCCCTGCGCACCCCCTGGTGTCGAGGAAATGCCACGCCTGCCGCGCTTTGCGAGCGTGCGCGGATACACCGCACCCTGCGCACCCCCTCTGGTGTCCGAGGAAATGCCACGCCTGCCGCTTGCGAGCGTGCGACGGAATGCCCCACCCTGCGCTCTGAAATACCACGCTTGCCGCGTTTTGCGAGCGTGCGACGGATAGAAACCGCACCCCTGCGCACCCCCTGGCGTCGAGGAAATGCCACGCCTGCCGCGCTTTGCGAGCGTGCGACGGATAGAGACTGTACCCCCTGCGCACCCCCCTGGCGTCGAGGAGATGCCACGCCTGCCGCGCTTTGCGAGCGTGCGAGGGATAGAGACCGCACCCCCTGCGCACCCCCCTGGCGTCGAGGAGCTGCCACGCCTGCCGCGCTTTGCGAGCGCGCGACGGATGGAGACCGCACTCTCTGCGCACCCCCCTGGTGTCGAGGAGCTGCCACGCCTGGCGCGCTTTGCGAGCGTGCGACGGATGGAGACCGCACTCTCTGCGCACCACCCTGGCGTAGGGGAAATGCCCCGCCTGCCTCGCTTTGCGAGCGCGCGACGGATAGAGACCGCAGCACCCCCTGCGCACCCCCAGGTGTCGAGGAAATGCCACGCCCGCCGCGCTTTGCCAGCGCGCGACGGATAGAGGCCGCACCCCCCCCCGCACCGCCCTGGTGTCGAGGAAATGCCACGCCTGGCGCGCTGTGCGAACGTGCGATGGATAAAGACCGCGCCCCCTGCGCACCCCCCCTGGCATCGAGGAAATGCCACGCCTGCCTCGTTTGGCGAGCGTGCGACGGATAGAGACCGCTCCCCCTGCGCACCCCCGTGGTGCCGAGGAAATGCCACGCCTGCCGCGCTTTGCGAGCGTGCGACGGATAGAGACCGCACCCCCTGCGCACCCCCCTGGCGTCGAGGAGCTGCCACGCCTGCCGCGCTTTGCGAGCGTGCGACGGATAGCAACCGCACCCCCTGCGCACCCCCCTGGTGTCGAGGAACTGCCACGCCTGGCGCGCTTTGCGAGCGTGCGACGGATGGAGACCGCACTCTCTGCGCACCCCCCTGGCGTAGAGGAAATGCCCCGCCTGCCTCGCTTTGCGAGCGCGCGACGGATAGAGACCGCGGCACCCCCTGCGCACCCCCAGGTGTCGAGGAAATGCCACGCCCGCCGCGCTTTGCCAGCGCGCGACGGATAGAGGCCGCACCCCCTCCCGCACCGCCCTGGTGTCGAGGAAATGCCACGCCCGGCGCGCTGTGCGAACGTGCGATGGATAAAGACCGCGCCCCCTGCGCACCCCCCCTGGCGTCGAGGAAATGCCGCGCCTGCCTCGTTTGGCGAGCGTGCGACGGATAGAGACCGCACCCCCTGCGCACCCCCGTGGTGCCGAGGAAATGCCACGCCTGCCGCGCTTTGCGAGCGTGCGACGGATAGAGACTGCACCCCCTTCGCACCCCTGTGGTGTCGAGGAGATGCCACGCCTGCCGCGCTTTGCGAGCGTGCGACGGGTAGAGACCGCCCCCCCTGCGCCCCCCCTGGTGTCGAGGAAATGCCACGCCTGCCGTGCTTTGCGAGCATGCGACGGATAGGATAGAGACCGCACCCCCTGAGCACCCCCTGGTGTCGAGGAAATGCCACGCCTGCCGCGCTTTGCGAGCGTGCGACGGATAGAGACCGCACCCCTTGCGCACCCTCCTGGTGTCGAGGAAATGCCACGCCTGCCGCGCTTTGCGAGCGTGCGACGGATAGAGACCGCACCCCTCGCGCACCACCCTGGTGTCGAGGAAATGCCCCGCCTGCCGCGCTTTGCGAGCGTGCGACGGGTAGAGACCACAACCCCTGCGCGCCCCCCTGGTGCCGAGGAAGTGCCACGCCTGCCGCGATTTCCGAGTGTGCGACGTATAGAAACCGCACCCCCTGCGCACCCCCCTGGTGTCGAGGAAATGCCACGCCTGCCGCGCTTTGCGAGCATGCGACGGATAGAGACCGCACCCCCTGCGCACCCCCCAGGTGTCGAGGAAATGCCACGCCTGCCGCGCTTTGTGAGCGTGCGACGGATAGAGACCGCACCCCCTGCGCACCCCCTTCTGGTGTCGAGGAAATGCCACGCCTGCCGCGTTTTGCGAGCGTGCGACGGATAGAGACCGCACCCCCTGCGCACCCCTTCTCGTGTCGATGAACTACCACGCTTGCCGCGTTTTGCGAGCGTGCGACGGATAGAAA
The DNA here is from genome assembly GCA_963575745.1 of Prorocentrum cordatum. Taxonomy (NCBI): domain Eukaryota; class Dinophyceae; order Prorocentrales; family Prorocentraceae; genus Prorocentrum; species Prorocentrum cordatum. Next base: position 516,112 of record CAUYUJ010002436.1, read on the forward strand.
CCGCACCCCCTGCGCACCCCCCTGGCGTCGAGGAACTGCCACGCCTGCCGCGCTTTGCGAGCGTGCGACGGATAGAGACCGCACCCCCTGCGCACCCCCCTGGTGTCGAGGAACTGCCACGTCTGCCGCGCTTTGCGAGCGCGCGACGGAGCTGAGCTGAGCTGTGCGGAGCAGCGCTGTGTTGTGCTGCGCTGCGCTGTGTTGTGAAGTGTTCTACGCTTGGAGGCCATCTTGGGCCATCTTGAGCGAAACATTTGGGAATTGGGAGCCTTCCGGGTGGCCGGCGGGACGTGCTGGAGTTCCAGGGGGAGAAAAAAAAACAACAAAAACCAAAACCGACAGGGTCCAGCACGCCAGGCACCCCTCTGCTAAAGCAAAAGGGGGCGGCGGATCTAAGACGCCTACGGCGAATCACCGCCGTCCCTTGCCTTTTTGGGAGCGCCTATGTGGCCGAACGTTGAGGCCAGACCTGCCACGCCATCGGACCATGTGTTCCCCGAATCGGTTTGGAAAGCCTTCGGGGAACACGTGGGCATCTGGAAGGTCATCTTGGCAGTCTTGGAGGCCTCTTGGGCGATCTTTCGGCGATTTTTGGGGGCTCTTGGGCCGTCTCGGGCCGTCGGAACGCAGAAAAGAAGGCCATGTCAAAATCCATAAAAAACCTAAGGAAAATCCATGTTTTTGGCCTCTTCTGGCCTTCCTGGAGGCCTTCTTGGGGGCCTCTTGGGCCGTCTTGGGCCAGCTTCGAGCCAATTTCGGCCATCTTGGTGGGTTCCTGGCACGTCTGACGCCGTCGGGAGCCGTCTTGGGGGCCTTTCTGGGCCAACGGCGGACCCTCTTGGGGCGCTTCGGGGCCGTCTTGGAGGCCATCTTGGGCGTCTTGGAGGCCATCGTGGGCGTGTTGGAGGCCTCTTGGGCCGTCTTGGGGCCATCGTGGAGGCCACTTGGGGCGTCATGGGGCCCTCTTGGGGGCCTCTTGGGCGATCTTGGGGGCCTCTTGGGCCGTCTTGACCCGTCGGAATGCCGAGAAGAAGCAAATTCCAAAATCCTTCAAAAACCTACCGAAAATCAATGATTTTGGCCTCTTCGGGCCCTCTGGAGGAGCTCTTGGAGGGCTATTGGGCCGTCTTCGGGACCTCTGGGGGGACTATTGGGCAGTCGTGGGCCATCTTGACACTGATTTGGGGCCCCCTTGGGGCTTCTGGGGATGGGGTCCTCGTTGGGGCCTGCTGGCGGTCTCGAAGGTCATCTTGCGGCGGAGGGCTCGGAATGTCAGTTCGAGTTCCTCCTCTCGGGCCTTCTTAGACAGGTTTGGCGGACTATTGGGCCGTCTGGGTCCGCCACCCTCCCCCCTCGTGTGCCAGCACCCTGCAGGGCCACGAGGCCATGCGTGGTGCTGGCGCTTGACGCGGGTTGGCTTCCACCCTATGGGGAAGAACCCCACACGCATGTCTCAACGTACAGTCAACCCGCATAGTAAGGACGGGCAACCTTCCCAAGGGTACCCTTGCATCCTTGCCTCCTCGGTCCATCCGTGGCCACTTTCGCCGGCCGCGCCCCGCTCGAGAAGCTTCGACACGGGCGTCCAAGGCCCTTTGCACCCTTCTCGCGCACCCTTCTCGTGCGGGCCGACTGCATCGCTGCGCCCTCCCCCCTCTGGAGCCGTGCTCCCTCTCTGCGGGGGACGACGCGCGCGCGAGGCTCCACCCAGCGGGCGTTCCCTCCAAAAGCGCCTCCGCGCGACGGCCGGGCCGGGCGCCAGCGGCGGAGGAGGCCTCCGGCGGCCTCCGTCGGCCTGCGGCGCAGGCCGACGGAGCCTTGTCGGCGTCTCTTTCGGCGGCCTTCGGGGGCCTTCGGCGGCAGGAGGCGGCTCTCGAGCAGTCACTCTGGCTCGAGCCGTGCGTGCTCGCCCTGCCCAGGCGCGGATGCGGCTCGGTCGCGCTGCGTTGACGCGGCGGCGGCCCCATCGCGGGCGTTCATGGTTTCACGCTCCCCGGCGGCTTGGAATCAGGCGATGTCGAACGATCATCGACGTCGGAAGGCCGCGATTGTCCAGGGCTGAACTGAACGACCCACGCGGTGCCAGAAATCAACGCTGGCGTCATCGCAACGTGGACCAGCCATCGAGCAAGCATGGGCCACGCCAAAGCTTCCTGCTGCGCCCAAGTTGTTACATCCAAGTGACCTCACCGAAGAGCGCAGCATCGACCACGTAGTTGAATGGCGCCGCACATTTGTCGGGCCCTCCTGTCGCTCTGTGCCCATCTCTGCCTGGATATCTATACAGTCGGTGTCTCTCTCTCCTTTTGTGTCGTTGCCGTCGTCCTCCGCACGAGCGACGTATCCGTATCCAGTGCCGTCAGAACATTCTTCCTGTGGCTGTCGGTGGTTGCAAGCTTACCCATTATCCAGGCCGTGGAGGGCGGCAACGCAGGCACCACTACGCCCTCGTCTGAGTCGGTATCTTCTGCCGGTCAACCTGCCGACACATCCCTTCAAGGCCACCCTGACACCGACCATGAACAGGAGGCCGCCGATCGATCAGCTGCGACTGGCAACGGCACACATCCGGCAGAGACTGAGGGCGTGGCCCACAAGTTTCCTTTTTTGAGGGCGGCACGGCAGTCGGAGGCTGAAGCACGTGTCATCGAGCAGGTGCAACTGGAAGGAGTGGAGCACAATGCACACACGTATTCGATTGTGATGTCCGCTTGCGTCAAAAGGAATGTTGTGGACATGGCTCTGAAGGTGCTCAACCAGATTCTGGACAGGGGCGTCGACTACAACTACGACGTGATACCGGAGAAAACTCGCAGAGAGTTTTTCACGTTTGTCGCCGGGCACGTCGACGATAAGTTTCTGCGGAAGGCGGGGCTCAAGACGCTCGAGGCGGTCACAGCTCACGGGATAACGCCACCGCACATCCTCCAGAACCGTTTGATCTGCGTTTGGGGCAGCGAGATTCCCGAGAAGCTTCTGGACCATTCTTGAGGCTTGCGCCATTCCGCCGACACCAAGTTGTGGACATGTGCGGCTTCCGATTTCGTGTGTGTTGTTGGCCGCTTGACGTCTGACTGCCTGCGTGTAGTTGTTGCTGGTGCGTCCGCCTCTTCCTTCGCGTCTGTTGCGGGGCTTCTTGAGTGCTTCTTTGAGGCCTAGGGGGCGGCCCCTTGCAGCTTTTGTCCAGGCTCCCAGGCGCTTCCGGTTGCCCTCCGAGGGGGGCTTCGGGGGGGGGCTCTTGGGGTGCTGGGAGCCTTGGGGGCCATCTTGCGGGGGAGAGCTCTTGGAGTCCCTGCGGGTTCCCCAGCTTGGGCTTCTCTCGGTCCCCTTCTTGGGGCCGCTTGATGTTTTCTGTGTTGCCCTGGGGTCTCGCTCGGTCTGTCTCTGGGCCCTATCGGGAGCCCCTTGGGCCATCTTGGGCCAGTCTGGAGGGCCTCTCGCGCAGTTTTGGGCTTGCAGACGCGCGGAACGGCGAGAACGGGAATTTAATTCAAAACCGAAAGGCAAATATGGCTCTTTGCCTCTTTAGACCCTCGTGGGGTCCTCTCGGGCCTCGTCGTTGTGGGCCGTCTTGATACAATCCTGGATCTTCTTGAGGTCTCTCTGCTGGGTTGAGGCCCTTCGGGAGCTAACTCAAAAATCATCTTGGGCATTTTGGCGGCCCCGGGGTTGATTTTGAGGCTCCGAGGGCCCGGGAGTGCGTTGACGAGCTCGTGCCCTCCCTTCCAACGGGATCTTGGACCACCGGGGAGGGGGAAAGGGAGGGGTGATAGCCAGTCATCTCGCACGCCTTTTCACCTCCGGCAAGCGCGGTCGGCGGATTTCGCGATGTTGCGGGAGGACGGCGTCATGCTCAGCTCGACGGCGCAGCGCTGCATCGCACACGTGGGCCCGCCCGCTGACATGGTTCCGTCTCCGCCCATGACAGTGCACCGCTGCGCCGCGCAGAGTGAGCGGCAGAAGACGCCCACTGCGCCGCACCGCACGCGCCCGCCTTCGCCGCTTCCCCCCGAAGAGCCAGAGAGGACACCCGAAGATTCGACGGTGGCCACGCCCACTCGCCTCAGCCGCCATGCCTCACCGTTCGTCCCGACGCTCCCCAGCAGGCCGAGCGCGCAGGCCGATTGGTGCAGCGGCTCTCTGGATGAACCGAGCACGCACGCCGGTCGTTGCGGTGGCCAGCGTGGCTCGTTGGATGAGCCAGGCAACCGCGACGGTTGGCACGGTGGTTCAGACCTCGCCTTGCTGCAGATGGACGTGCAAATGCAGCCCACCGACTGCACCACGGTGATGCTGCGTAACTTGCCAGGCACGCTCCTGCGCGACGGCTTGATACACGAAGTTGACAGGCAAGGCTTCGCGGGACTTTACAATTTTGTGTACGTCCCCGTGGATGTTCGGTCCACAAGGGACAAGCAATGGCATAAACGTAAACATGCGGAGGTCTGCGCGGATGTCTGGGTCGGCGCCTGCGCAGACCTCGGAAGTTCGAGGAGAGGGGTTTTTAGAGTATGCGTCGCTGGACCCTTTCTTGATACTCCGTTGGTTGTTCTTTCTCCCTGTTTTCTTTGAATGGTGTGTTTCATTTGCGTCATCGAATGCTCTCCAAGCTATTTTGCGCGAGTCTCCCCCACCCCTCCTCCACTCCCTTTTGGGATTGGTTCTTGCTGTTGTGGGTTTGATGGCCTCCCCCAGGGAGCGGAGGGGGACACGGCGGCGGGGTGAGGTTCTTTCTTGCTCCCCATCCACCAGGTATAGGGGATCCTTGCTGAAGGCATCCCCGTTGAGGACACATCACGAAAAGCATCCTTACTCACGGCCTAATGTTTTATTGGCGTCCGTACTCAAGAACCCTCATCCTTATTGAGACATACTCTACGTAAGGGAGTCGTAAAGAGTCTTTCCTACAGGGCTACTTGCCGAGCAGCCTCTTACTACAATCATCCTCGCGAATGGGGGCAATCCTAAACACATTATTCTCTAGGACCCCTCACTACAGGCATGCTTACCAAGTGGCAAGGGAAGCTTGAGTAGTGAATCCTTACTACAGGAACCCTTACCGAGGGGATCCTTATTACAGGCATCCGCACTGAGGGTTCCACTGAAGTGATCCTTTACACGGATCCCTGGGTAAATGCATCATGTCTAACGAATGCGGAATAGATGCGGCCACGCTGCGGGTTTCCAAACTAAGGGGGCTCTTACTAAGTACCCCACTCGATACAATTGCATCCCTTCTACCTAACAGCGAAGACTGATAGGTTTCTAGTGGTTTCAAAAGAGAGCATCATGACTCCCCAGGGGGGTCTGGGCAGATGCCGGACGGGTGCCGCGGGAATCCGGGGACTCTCTTTTTGCATTGCCAGGAGCCACATTTTGACTGCCCACAGCCAGCAAAACACCATTCCCAGGCCACATTTTGAATGCCCGGAGCCAACTGTAGGCCACTTCGTGTTCTTCGTGTTCTCAGAACACCATTCCCAGGCCACATTTTGAATGCCCGGAGCCAACTGTAGGCCACTTCGCGTTCTTCGTGTTCCCAGAACACAACTCCCAGGCCACATTTTGAATGCCCGGAGCCAACTGTAGGCCACTTCGTGTTCATCGTGTTCCCAGAACACAATTCCTGTATCATATTTTGATTGCCCGGAGCCAACTGTGGGCCACTTCGTGATCTTCGTGTTCCCAGAACACAATTCCTGTATCATATTTTGATTGCCCGGAGCCAACTGTGGGCCATTTCGTGATCTTCGTGTTCCCAGAACACCAGTCCTGTGCCATATTTTGAATGCCCGAGCTGAGGCAGGCTGAGGCCGAGGCAGGCTGCAGGCTGAGGCCGAGGCAGGCTGAGGCTGAGGAGGCAGGCTGAGGCTGAGGCAGGCTGAGGCCGAGGCAGGCTGAGGCTGAGGCTGAGGCTGAGGCTGAGGCAGGCTGAGGCTGAGGAGGCTGAGGCTGAGGCCAGGCTGAGGCTGAGGCTGAGGCTGAGGCTGAGGCAGGCTGAGGCTGAGGCAGGCTGAGGCTGAGGCTGAGGCAGGCTGAGGCTGAGGCTGAGGCTGAGGCTGAGGCTGAGGCAGGCTGAGGAGGCTGAGGCTGAGGCTGAGGCTGAGGCTGAAGGCAGGCTGAGGCTGAGGCTGAGGCTGAGGCTGAGGCTGAGGCTGAGGCCTGAGGCAGGCTGCAGGCTGAGGCTGAGGCAGGCTGAGGCTGAGGCCGAGGCAGGCTGAGGCTGAGGCTGAGGCTGAGGCAGGCTGAGGCAGGCTGAGGCTGAGGCAGGCTGAGGCTGAGGCAGAGGCTGAGGCAGGCTGAGGCTGAGGCTGAGGCAGGCTGAGGCTGAGGCAGGCTGAGGCTGAGGCCGAGGCAGGAGGCTCAGGCCGAGACAGGCTGAGGCTGAGGCTGAGGCTGAGGATGAGGCCGAGGCAGGCCGAAGCTGAGACAAGGTGAGGCTGAATGGGGGGGGGGAGGAGGGGAGGCTGAGGCAGGCTGAGGCCGAGGCAGGCTTAGGCCTAGGCAGGTTGAGGCAGACGCTGAGGCAAGCCGAGGCAGGCTGAGGCTGAGGCTGAGGCTGAGGCAGGCTGAGGCTGAGGCAGGCTGAGGCTGAGGCTGACGCAGGCTGAGGCCGAGTCAGGCTGAGGCTGAGGCTGAGGCAGGCTGAGGCTGAGGCCGAGGCAGGCTGAGGCTGAGGCTGAGGCTGAGGCAAGCCGAGGCAGGCTGAGGCTGAGGCTGAAACTGAGGCAGGCTGAGGCATCCGTAGGAATCCTTAGGAATCCCTAGGAATCCTTAGGAATCCGTAGGCATCCTCAGGAATCCGTAGGCACAGTTAAACATCCTCAGGAGTCCTTGGGAATCCTTAGGATTCCTTAGGAATCCTTAGGAATCCCTAGGAATCCATAGGAATCAGAATTCCTAAGGATTCCTAAGGTTTCCAAAGGATTCCTACGGAATCCTAAGGATGCCTAAGGATGCCTTAGGAATCCCTAGGAATCCTTAGGATTCCATTGGATCCTAAGGCCGTTGCAACTGCGATTGTCATTGCGAATGCGACTGCGACTGCGAGAACAGCTAAATTCTACAACTGGATTCTCACCTGACTCTTAAGGGGAATGCTTCCAGATATGCTTATACACATCGCTGTTAGGTTGCTTTGCCGCGATACTTTACATACGAACTATTCTGGAGGCAATTTTGGAAACGAGTTCCTGAGGAATGGAAGCCGTAGTAATGAATCATTCCGCAGGTGCCCTTACTGAAGGGTTCTTCACCCATTGCATCTCCACTAATGAGGCTTTGGTAAAGCACCCTGACTGCAGATCGTTTGCTAAAGGCATCCTTACTAAGCAACCTGGATGAAAGAAGGTATGATTAATGCTTTCTTATTTCAGGGATCCTTACTGAGGGGGTCCTAACTAAAGGCATCATCTCCAGGGATTCCTCCTTACATTGATCCTTACAACATGAATTTTGATACAGGGCAGGTTCACTGACGATTGCTGACCAAAGGCGTCTTCACTGACGGTACTCGCTAAATCGGTCCTTACTCAGGGTTCCGTGGCATTGGCCTTTGTATCAATTTCTCGAACAGTTTTTGCACTCAGTGGTGCGTACTTGTCGTCTAAGGAACTGGGCCTGCGCGTCGGTCTGGCGGCTATATTGTCGCCATCGCCGCCCCGTCGCCCTGTTGTCCAGGCCTGCGCGTCGTGTCCGCTGCTTTGTTGTCGCCGTCGCCACCTCGTCGTCGCCCGTCGTGTGGGCCTGCGCGTGGGGTCCGCCGCTTTGTTGTCGCCGTCGCCGCCTCGTCGCCGCCAGTCTTAGATTCTGTTTCCGAAAAGCGAATTCGGATCCCCCCGGGCTCTCGCCCACCACCTCCGGGGATGTGCAATTTGCATATGAGCTTGCCCTTCGTGAATTTTACAGACTATCTCACACCATCCCGGCCAAACCGGGTTCGACCCCCCCCCCTCCATTTTCGCCAAATAAAGCTATGCACGCGCATTCGCAATATTCCCTTGCAACAGATGTGACGACGTCCGACATTCACACGCGCGCGGCGTCGCGCGCGCATGCTAGAACCCTTCTACAGCCATTGGCCGTGTGCGGATTTCAAATCGTTTGCTTCGAACACATATACACAGCCAGTGATTTCGCAGCACGTTTTTTCAAGGAAGTTTGCGCGGTCGCTCTCTCAGGAACCATCATGGAGGCCATTGGTCGTTCAAGATTTCCTCGGCCGCGACCACGCGGACGGGCCTCTCGCATGCGCGTGTCGCAATCATTCGAAGGCCCCTGCGCGCGTTCTGAAGTGGGGACACGATCCCTGTCAAATTATATCATGCGGCCCGCTCGCGCGCGTCGGCCGCGCTCGCATGTCGACATCCCTCAAGCAGACAGTGACCTTCATCGCTGACATCGTCATCGGCGTGGTCTGCATCGGCGCCGTCATTGGTCTTGCCGTCGTCATTGTCAGTATCGTCACCAGCACCGCTAAATGTATCGTCGTGTCTGCCGTTGTCGACGTCGCCACGATACCGCGCCCGCCGGGGGCTGACTCGGCCACCGAAGTGCCCGCGCGTCAACACAGCCTGCGAGACGCGCGGGACGTGCCCGGCGGTCAGCGTCGCCGCGGCCGTGTCGGTCGCGCCAGAATGGAACGGCCGCTCTGCGCGCGAGCCTGCGCGCTCTAGCGCGGACGCGGCGATGTGCCAGTCAGCGCCAACCACACATCGCCATCGCCGCCGCATGGCTTTTGCAAACCAATTTACGGGTAGGCGGGTGGGAGGATCAGGCGAGCAGTGGAGTTGACACTTTCGGGTTCCGCAGGGTGAGTTCTATCATCCCAGCCACGCCAGGTCTCATCCCCCTGCGATGAAAAAGCGATGCGAGCACACCCGTTTATCGAACATCGTCAATTTTGACGAATCTCTTGCAAAAACACGGGGCGAATTGCACGCCTGCGCGCGGTCGTGCGCGCATGCCGCAACCTTTCGAAAACCGTTGGTTTCGTAATGATTTCGGAAGCGGGTGTCCTGACACCAGATAAAAACACACACATGGTGTCGAAAAAACATGTGCGTCGGCACGCGAGCCATCGGTTTCTTTTCACCATTTGCATCACACGCTGTCGAACGTACCTTTCGCGCGCATTTGGATGATTCTTCGAACGTCATTGCGCGTGAGTTGTCAAATAACCCAATTGCAACAAATCGGACGAACCGCGCGCACGTGTTCGCGAGCGCATCCTGGAGTCCTTCAAAAGTTCCAGGTTTCGCAAAGGTGTCACAATCGAACGCCCCGAACACACACACACACACACACACTCTCTCACACACACACACACTTATATATATATATATATATATATATATATATATATATCGGTGCCCCTGCTTTTTCTGTCAGCGTCCTCATCGGAATGACTAATGCATCTTCGCATAGTGCATATGTATATGTATGCACATAAACATAAACATATATATATATATAACAGATGCGCGTGTCTACGCACACGCCCATCTCCCCATCTGGTTGATCAGATGTCAAGCAGAGCAAAGCCTGCAAACGCGTGCTCTTCAGATGCCCGCGCGCTCAGTCAGACCAAGCGCGAGCGACTCAGGCGATCCCCCCCTACAAGGATCCTACCAGAGGTGCATTCATCCCAATAAGGGGTCGCACCAGAGGCGCATCCACCCCCAAAGGGGTCGTACCTTAGGAGTCCCCATCCTCATGGGAATCTCTCACCAGAAGTGTATCGATCCACGCAGGGATCGTACCAGAGGGGCTTCCATCCTTATAGGGGCCGCACCAGGGGTGTATCCATCCCCATGGGGAGCGCACCGGAGGTGCACCTATCCCTATATTGGTCTACCAGATGTGTATCCATCCTAATGGGGGTTATACCAGAGGCGGACCCATCCGTATACGGATCGCACCAGAGGAGCATTCCATCCCTAGGGGGGTCCTGCCAGGGGGCCGTCCTCCTCCTCCTCCTCCTCCTTCTCCTCCTCTTTCCTGAGGGAAAAGGAAGGGACGGAACCTCTCCCTCACCCTTCTGAGGGAAACGGAAGGGAAGAAACCTCCTCATCATCTTCCTGCTTCCACAAGGAAATGGCAGGGAATGAACCTCCTCCTCGTCCTCCTTCATGAGAGAACAGGACTAGGAAGGAACCCCCTCCTCCTCCGTCCTGAAGGTAGGGGAAGGGAAGGGACCTCCTCCTCGTCCCCCATCCTCCTCCTCCTTCCTGAAGGACGGGAAGGGAAGGAAGTTCCTCCTCCTCTTTCCCGAGGGAGAATGAAGGGAATGAGCCTCATCCTTTTCCTCCTTCCTCTGAGGGAAAGGGAAGCGAATGGCCTTCCTCGTCCTCCTCCGTCCTTGGGGACAGGGAAGGGAAGGTAACCTCCTCTTCTTCTCTCCTGAAGGAAAGGGAATGGTTATCCTCACTCTTTCCCCCCCCTCCTCCTCATGAGGGAAAGGGGCGGGAAGGAGCCTCATCCTCATCCTCCCTCTTGAGGGAAAGGAAAGGAATGAGCCTCATAATCGTCTGCCTCCTCCTCCTTTTGATGGAAAGGGGCAGGAAGGGGACCTCCTCCTTTCTTCCCGGAGGCAAAGGGAAAGGAAGGAACCGCCTTCCCAACCGTATCCTCTTCCTCCTCCTCCTCGTCCTCCTTCTCCTCCTCCTCCTCCCCCTCCTCCTTCTGAAGGAAACGGAAGGGAATGAACATCCTCCTCCTCCCCTACCTTGAGGGAAAGGGAAGTGAAGGACCACCCCCCTCTTCTTCCCTGAGGGAAAGCGAAGGGAAAGGGACTTCCTCCTCCTGAGGGACAGGGAATTGAATGTGCCTCCTGATCCGCATCCTCCTTCCTGAAGGGATGGGAAGGGAGGAGAAGCTCCTCCTCCTCCTCCCCCCCGTCCTCCTCCTACTCCTCCTCTTCCTCGTCCTCCTCCTCCTCCTCCTCCTCCTCCTCCTCATCCTCATCCTCATCCTCATCCTCGTCCTCCTTCCTGAAGGAAATGGAAGGACTCTAAGATGATTGAAGGTCTCCCTTTCTGGGGCCCCCTTGTGTGTGTGTGGGGGGTCACAAATTGATCCCCTTTGTGCGTGGGAATGCAAATTGACTTCCCTTGGGGGGATTCCAGTTGATTCCCTTTGTGTGGGGCTACAACCAAATTCCCTTTTGTGGCGGAATTACAAATCGATTCCAATTGTGGGGGGTGGGGGGGTGGGGGGCTACAACTCGATCCCCTTTGAGGCGGAATTACACACATATTTCCATTGTGGAGGTTTACACATCGATTCCCTTTGTGCTAGGGGGTACACATTGATTCCCTTTGTGGGGGTTACAAACGGATTTCCTTTGCGGGCGGTTACCAATTGATTTTCTTTGTGTCGGAATTGCACATCGATTCCCTTTGCGGGGGGTTACATCTAGATTCCCTTTGTGTGATGGGGGTACACATTAATTCCTTTTATGGCGGAGGAGGGGGGGTCTGGCCCTGGGGGAGAGGTCACAGCAAAAAAAACAGACCCCCTGGATCCGATGGCCGTTTTTTCTCCCGGGCCAGGAACAAACTGCCATCGGATACAGGGGGCCCGTTTTTTTTGGCTGGGACCTCCCCCCCAGGGCCAAACCCTCTCCCCCTCCGCCACAAAAGGAATCAATGTGTACTCCCCCACACAAAGGGAATCCATTTGTAACCCCCCACAGAGGACATCTATCTGTAATCCCGCCACAAAGGGAATCGACATGTAGGCCCCACATATATATAGAGAGAGAGAGAGGGAGAGATAGAGAGAGAGAGGCATGATTTAAACACCGAAGAAGAGAAGACGGGCGCCCCCGCCTACATTCTTCGGGGCAAGAACACCAGGGGCACCGATATGCGCGTGCACCCAAGTGTGTGTGTGTGTGTTTGTGTGCATGCCATTGTCTTCGCAACAGGAGTGTTCAAAACAGCGCGCTCTTGCGAATGCTGAAGACATTCACTTTTCTCATTGACTTCATCAAAACAACTACCAAACGTGCCTCTCGCACGCGCAGGTCGGAATCATTCGAACGCCCTTGCGCGCGTGTTGGGGGGGTGGTCCGATCCCTTTAAAATGACGAGGTGCGGGCCACTCGCGCGAGTCGACCGCGCGCGTGTCGAAATCCTTTCAGAAATTGCATCGCCACCGACGCGAAGGCACCATCATCTTTATCGGGGCGATGAGCATCGGCGCCGTCATTGCCCTTGCCGTCGTCAGTGTCATCATCGTCGCCAGTATCGCTACTATCATCGTCGCGTCTTCCAGCGTCGACGTCGCCATGGTACCATGCCCGCCCAACTCACCGACTCGCACTGATGTGCCCGCGCGACAGCGCGGGGCAATGCCCACCTGTCTGCGCCACCGCGGCCGCGTCGGTCGCGCCTGACTAGCTGGCCGCCCTGCGAGCCTGCGCGCGCTAGCGAGGCCGCTGCGATGCGGCAGCCAGACCCTTGATACCGCGCATGCCCGAGGCACCACTCGCATTGAAGCGCCCGCGCGCCATCGTGACGTGCAAGACGTGCTGGGAAGTCCCCACCGGCCAGCGCCACAGCGGGGCGTCGGTCGCGCCTGATTAGCTGGCCGCCCTGCGAGCCTGCGCGCGCTAGCGAGCCCGCTGCGATGCGCCACCCAGAGCCCAGCAGTCGTCGCAATCGCCGCCGCATGACTTTTGCATGCCAATCTGCGGGTGGGCGCGTGGGATGTTTGCGCGAGCGTGGCGGGTGGTCGCGCGCGAGGAAGCTCAAATCAAGCTTCACCACATAGAGTGCACCACGTATGTCGCATGCCGTGTATTGCACAACATATATTGCAACGTTGATGGCTCCACATAGATTCTCCTTTATTCTCCTTTCTAAAAGACTAATAGAATCTACCCCCCCCCCCCCCCCCGGACTTATCGGGCCCCCCGCGCGTGTTGTGAATCACATATGATTCTGACCACATGTCCATTCTAAATATGAATTCATACCATCCCAGCCAAGCCGGGTTCCCCCCCCCTTGCGGTTCCCTTGTAAAAAACACTATGCGGTGACATGTTTTGTTCTAACATATCACTTTTTCACGAATCCCTTGCAAAAAACGGGACAAAGTGCACACGCGCGCGTCGTGGCGCGCGCATGCCGAAATCCTTCAAAAACCTCCGGTGCCGGAAGGATTTCGCAATCGAGTTTCCGAAAAAACATACAAAAACACATGGTTTCGCAACACTGAATTGCAAAAAAAAACTTTCGCGCGAGCTCTTGCAAAATCTTTAGAAAACCATAGGTTTTTCAAGATTTTCACAAAATGCTACCAAACGGGCTTCGCGCGCGCATGTCGAAATCTGTCGAACGCCCTTGCGCGTGTGCCGTCGCGAGAATCCTCTGCAAAAAAATGGGACGAAGTGCAGACGCGCGCGTCGTCGCGGACGTATGCCGAAAACCTTCAAAACCCATCGGTTTCGGAAGGATTTCAAAATCGTGCGTCCAAAAAACCTACAAGAACCCCAGGTTTCGCAACACGGATTTTCAACAAAAGCGTGCGCGCGCGCTCTTGCGTCGTCGTCGTCGTCGTCGTCCTCCCTCCTCCCTCGTCGTCGTCGTCGTCGTCGCCGTCGTCGTCTTCTGTCTTTCCTCGTCGTCGTCGTCGTCGTCTTGGCGTCGTCGTCGCTTCCGTCGTCGTTGTCGCCGTGGTCGTCCTTCCTCCCTCGTTGTCTTCGTCGGCGTCTCGTCGTTGTCCCTCCTATTTCGTCGCCGTCGTCGTCGTCGTCGTCGTCGTCGTGGTCTTCACTCCTCCCTCGTCGTTATCCTCCTCCCTCGTCGTCGTCGTCCGTCGTCGGCGTCTCGTCGTCGTCCCTCCTATTTCGTCGCCGTCGTCGTCGTCTTCGTCGTCGTTGTCGTCGTCGTCTTCCCTCCTCCCTCGTCGTTGTCGTCGTCGGCGTCGCCGTCCTTCCTTCTTCTTCGTCGTTGGCGTCGTCGCCGTCATTCCTCCTCCATCGTCGTTATCGTCGTTGTCGCCGTCGTCTTCCCTCCTCCCTCGTCGTCGTCTCCGTTGGCGACGTCGTCGTCGTCTTCGTCGTCGTCGTCGGCGTTTTTGTCGTCGTCGTCGGTGTCGTCGTTGTCGTTGTCGTCGAAAACATTGGAGACGTCGTCGGTGTCGTCGCAGTCGGTGTCGGCGTCGCCGTCGTCGTCGATGTCGCTGTCGTCGTCGGCGTCGGTGTCGTGGCCAAGTGCCATGTGGTACCTACCGTCACGGTCTTGTCTGAAGAGGTCTTGCGACCAAGTTGCGGGTGGGAGGGTGGGATGTTTGCACGAGCAGTGGAGAGGACAGCTTCAAGACGGTCAAGATTATTAAAAGACTAATAGATTCTACCCCCCCCCCCGGACTTATCGGTTCCCCCGCGCGTGCTGTAAATTACATATGATTCTGACCACATGTCCATCCTAAATATGAATTCATACCATCCCAGCCAAGCCGGTATCCCCCCCCCTGCGGTTCCCTTGTAAAAAAACACTATGCGGTGACATGTTTTGTTCTAACATAGCACTTTTTCACGAATCCCTTGCAAAAAATGGGACGAAGTGCGCACGCGCGCGTCGTGGCGCGCGCATGCCGAAATCCTTCAAAAACCTTCGGTTCCGGAGAGATTTCAAAATTGAATTTCCAAAAAACATATAAAAACACATGGTTTCGCAACACTGATTCAAAAAAAAAACTTACGCGCGAGCTCTTGCGAAATCTTAAGAAAACCATAGGTTTTCCAAGATTTTCACAAAATGCTACCAAACGGGCTTCGCGCGCGCGCATGTCGAAATCTGTCGAACGCTCTTGCGCGTGTGCCGTCGCGAGAATCCTCTGCAAAAAATGGGACGAAGTGCAGACGCGCGCGTCGTCGCGGGCGTATGCCGAAATCCTTCAAAAACCTTCGGTTTCGGAAGAATGTCGAAATCGTGCGTCCAAAAAACCATACAAAAACACAAGGTTTCGCAACACGGGTTTTCAACAAAATTGTGCGCGCGCGTTTTTGCGTCGTCGTCGTCGTCGTCGTCCTCCCTCCTCCCTCGTCGTCGTCGTCGTCGTCGCCGTCGTCGTCTTCTGTCTTTCCTCGTCGTCTTTGGCGTCGTCGTCGTTTCCGTCGTCGTTGTCGCCGTGGTCGTCCTTCCTCCCTCGTTGTCTTCGTCGGCGTCTCGTCGTTGTCCCTCCTATTTCGTCGTCGTCGTCGTCGTCGTCGTCGTCGTGGTCTTCACTCCTCCCTCGTCGTTATCCTCCTCCCTCGTCGTCGTCGTCCGTCGTCGGCGTCTCGTCGTCGTCCCTCCTATTTCGTCGCCGTCGTCGTCGTCTTCGTCGTCGTTGTCATCGTCGTCGTCTTCCCTCCTCCCTCGTCGTTGTCGTCGTCGGCGTCGCCGTCCTTCCTCCTTCTTCGTCGTTGGCGTCGTCGCCGTCTTCCCTCCTCCATCGTCGTTGTCGTCGTTGTCGCCGTCGTCGTTTTTTCTCCTCCCTCGTCGTCGTCTCCGTTGGCGACGTCGTCGTCGTCTTCGTCGTCGTCGTCGGCGTCGTTGTCGTCGTCGTCGGTGTCGTCGTCGTCGTTGTCGTCGTCGAAAACATTGGAGACGTCGTCGGTGTCGTCGCAGTCGCTGTCGGCGGCGCCGTCGTCGTCGATGTCGCTGTCGTCGTCGGCATCGTTGTCGTGGCCAAGTGCCACGCAGTACCTACCGTCACGGTCTTGTCTGAAGATGTCTTGCGACCAAGTTGCGGGTGGGAGGGTGGGATGTTTGCACGAGCAGTGGAGAGGACAGCTTCAAGACGGTCGATTTCACACCGTATATTGCGCCGCGTAGATATTGTTCAACATAGAGTTCACAACGTAGATCGCACCGCATAGATCGCACTAGCTTTATTATGTTACCGCATGTTGTGCACCGCGTGGGTTCTATTCTCTACAAGGGAGCTGGGATCTACCGCCACCACCCCCACGGCCGGGATTACCGGTACCCTTTTTGAGGAGGTGCAATTTACAAATGGTCGTGGCCCATTGTTCGTTCGACGTACGAATTCAAAACACCCCGGCCACGCCAGGTTCGACCCTTAGTCCGCCATCTTATACGAAAGCCGTCATGCGCTCGCACCCGTCTATCAAAAGCATCTATGTGCACGAATTGATGCACAACCAACGGTGACGATGTGCACGCGCGTGCGTAACGCGCATGCCGAACTCACTCAAAAACCAACGCTTTCGCAGGGGATTCAAAATCGAGTGTCCCGAGAGCAAGTCGGAGGTGAGGGGGTGAGATCGAAGTGGAACGGAGAGCCCCCCTACCGGGAAATCGATTTCGGTTTCGTGTTCGTGCGTGCCGTGCGGGCGAGGCGAAGCTGCGTGGGCGGGCGAGAGAAAGTCTCCTGTGGCTGAGGCGCGGCCGGACCAAATGAGTGTCCCGCTGGTGTCCCGTGTGGCTGGCCGGGAGCCGGTGTCCCGCGGTGTCCCGCGGTGTCCCGCGGTGCCCCGCCCGCCGGTGTCCCGCGGTGTCCCGCGATGATGATGATGATGATGATGATGATGATGATGATGATGATGATGATGATGATGATGATGATGATGATGATGATGATGATGATGATGATGATGATGATGGTGGTGATGAGAGGATGATGATGATGATGATGATGATGATGATGGTGATGGTGATGTTGATGATGATGCTGCTGATGATGATGACGATGATGATGATGCTGATGATGATGCTGATGATGATGAGGACGATGATGATGATGATGATGATGATATGATCATGATGGTGTCACGATGATGATGATGATAATGTTGATGTCGATGATGATGATGACGATGATGATGATGCTGATGGTGTCCCGATGATGAGGATGATGATGATCATGATGATGATGTTGATGATCATGATGAAGACGATGATGGTGTCCCGATGATGATGAGTATGATGATGTTGATGTTGATGATGCTGAGTATGATTGTGTCCCGATGATGATGATGATGTTGATGATGATGAGGTTGATGATTATGGCGTCCCGATGATGATGATTATTCTGATGGTGATGATGATGTTGATGATGATGGCGGCCTGATGGTGATGATGATGATGATGATGATGATGTTGATGCTGATGTTGGTAATGATGATGATGGTGCCCCGATCATGACGATGATGATGCTGATGATGATGTTGATGATGCTGATGCTGATGATGTCGATGATGAGGATGTGATGATGATGATGGTGTCCCGATGATGATGATGTTGATGATGATGATGTTGATGATGATGATAACGATGGTGATCATGATGGTGTCCCGATGATGATGCTGCTGCTGATGATGATGATGATGATGATGATGACGATGACTGTGTCCCGATGCTGCTGATGATGATGATATTGATGATGATGATGATTGTGATGATGGTGCTGATGATGATGACGATGGTGGTGTCCCGATGATGTTGATGCCCGTGATGATGATGATATTGGTGTTGATGGTGAGGACGGTGTCCCGATTATGATGATGTTGGTGATGATGATGTTGATGATGATGTTGTTGTTGATGATGATGACGTTGATTGTGAGAGCGGTTGTGATATCGATAGTGAGATCGATAGTGAGACCGAATGTGATATCGATTGTAAGATCGATTGTGAGATCGTTTGTGAGATCGATAGTCAGATCAATTGTGAGATATATCGAGTGAGATCGATTGTGAGAACGATCGAGGGAGATCGATCGAGCGAGACCGATACTGAGATCGATAGTGAGATCGATAGTGAGACCGATCGAGTGAGACGTTGGTTCCTCACCCCCCCGAACCTCCTTATCACCCGAAGGGTGGTCGTATAGGTAAAATATATCCAGGCGAAGGACCCAACCATATGCAGTTGTGAAAGAACAGTGCTTGGTATCGTTTTCGGTGGAGCTCCCCATGGGGACGCGAAGCGTGTGAGGGGTGTGCCGACACGGGCGCGATGATGTGATGCAAGCGCAGCCATTGGGGCCTTCGGCGGAACTCCCCATGGGGCCACGAAGAGTGTGAGGGGTGTGCCAACACGGGCGCGATGATGTGATGCAAGCGCAGCCATTGGGGCCTTCGGCGTAACTCCCCATGGGGCCACGAAGAGTGTGAGGGGTGTGCCGAAAACGGTTCGGCGGTGTCATGCGAGCGCAGCCATTGGGGCCTGCGGGGGAGCTCCAGATGGGGCCACGAAGCGTGTGAGTAGTGTGCCGATATGGGTGCGGTGGTGTCATGCGAGCGCAGCCGCAGGGGCATGCGGTGGAGTTCCCCATGGGGCCACGAAACATGTGAGCGGTGTGCCGAAATGGGCGCGGTGGTGTCATGCGAGCGCAGCCACGGGGCCTACAGTGGAGCTCCCCATGGGGCCACGAAGCGTGTGAGGGGTGTGCCGACATGGGTGCGGTGGTGTCATGTCATTCGAGCGCGTCCAGTGCGGCCTTCGGTGGAGTTCCCCATGGGGCCAGGAAGCGTGTGAGGTGCGTGGTGGCATGGGCGCGGTGGTGCCATTCGAGCGCAGCCTCAGGGGCCTTCGGCGGAGTTCCATATGGGACCACGAAGAGTGTGAGGTGTTTGCCGATATTGGTGCGGTGGTGTCATGCGAGCGCACCCAGTACAGCCTCCGGTGGAGTTCCCCATGGGGACACGAAGCGTTTCAGGAATGTGCCGAAAGTGGTGCGGTGGTGTCATGCGAGCGCAGCCTCAGGGGCTTTCGGTGGAGCTCCTTGTAAGGGCCACGCAACGTGTGAGGGGTAAGCCGAAATGGGCGCGGTGGTGTCATGCGAGCGCAGCCTCTGGGGCCTGCGGTGAAACTCCCTACGGAGCCACAAAAAGTGTGAGGTGTGTGTGTGTGTGTGTGTGCCGAAATGGGCGCGGTAGTGTCATGCGAGCGCAGCCACAGGGGCCTACGGTGGAGCTCCCCATGGGGCCAGGAAGCGTGTGAGCGGTGTGCCGAGATGGGCGGGGTGGTGTCATGCGAGTGCAGCCATTGGGGAGCTCCCCATGATGCCACGAAGCGTGTGAAGTGCGTGCTGAAATGGGTGCGGTGGTGTCGTGCGAGCGCAGCCACTTGGGTCTTCGGTGGAGCTTTTTAGGGGGCCGCGAACCGTGTGAGGGGTTTGCCGAAATGGGTTCGGCGGTGCCACTCGAGCGAAGCCGCGGGGGCGTTCGGTGGAGCTCCCTATGGGGCGACGAAACGTCTGTTGGGTGTGCCGAAATGGGTTGCGATGGTGGTGACGATGACGACGAAGATGGCGGCGATGTTGACGACGATTCCGATGATGACGATGATGGTGATGATGACGATGATGGTGGTGACGATGATGATGAGGCTGCTGATGATGATTGGAGGGGGGGAGGGGAGGAGGAAGGAAGACGGGGAGGGAGACGCGGGGCGCTGTCTCTTCAAAACGAAGACCCAACACCACAGGATGGTTTGGAAAAACACGGTGCCCCAACATGACTTTTCGAACAAGGTCAGCGCGCGCGCGCTCTTGCGAAATCATAAGGCAACCATCGTTGGGTCTCCAACGTGCTCATCACATGCGATCAAACGGACCTCTCGCGCGCGCATGTCGAAATCAGTCGAATGCCCTTGCGCGCGTGCTGGGGGGGGGCACGACCCCTGTCAATTAACATGCGGGCCACTTGCGCCCGTCGGCCGCGCGCTTGTCGAAATCCTTCCAAAACCCTCATCACCGACGCGTGGACACCATCATCGTCATCGATCAGCATCGGTGCCGTCATTGGACTTGCCGTCGCCATCGTTATTGTCACTACAGCCCTCATCGTGTTTGCCGTTCTCGACGTCGCCATGATACCGCGCCTGCCCGAGTCACCACTCGCATTGAAGTGCCCGCGCGCCATCGCGGCGTGAGAGACGTGCTGGGAAGTCCCCAGCGGTCAGCGCCACCGCGGCCGCGTCGGCCGCGCCAGACTAGCTGGCCAATCTGCGAGCGAGCCTGCGCGCACTCGCACGGCCGCAGCTCTACACCAGCCAGCACCGGGCGGTCATCGCAATCGCCGCCGCATAGGGCTTGCAAACCAAATTGCGGGTGGGCGTCTGGGATGCTTGTGCACGCAGTGAATTTGACAACCTCAAAGCCGGCAGGGCGGATAGCTCCACATGGATTGCACCACATGTTTTGCACCACACAGGCTGCGCCGCATAGGGAGAAAAAAAAAGGAGGAGGAGGAGGAGGAGGAGGAGGAGGAGGAGGAGGAGGAGGAGGAGTACGCAAAAGAATGCACATCAACGTAAACCAGTGCAAAGCCACGCACATAAAGCAATGCAGAATGCAACGCGATGCGAAGTAACGCAACGCAATGCCAAGTAACGCAGGCCCAGACGGCGACGGGGCGGCGACCTGCCAGACCGACGGGCGGGCCTGGAGCGACGGGGCGGCGACGGCGACCACATAGCCGCCAGACCGACGGGCAGGCCCAGAAGACGGGCGGCGACGAGGCGGCGACGGCGACCACATAGCCACCAGACCGACGGGCAGGCCCAGTTCCTCAGAAACTATTTGAAAAGAAGTAAGAATCCCTAAGTGCAAGCACTGTTTTGGGAATTACTCTTTGGGGTCCTCACTTGGAATCGTATCTAGTATACAATGAAAACTGAAAGAATCCTGCTTCGGTTCAGCGGTGGCGGATGCTCAGACAGAGGCTCGGACCTGGGAGAGTGGAAGTATCCACTACTGAGCCGTGGAGTCAGCTAGCGGGCTGAGGTAGGGCATTGCTGGTTCCACCCGCTGGAGGTGCAGAGGTAACCTTTGGATGCAGAGTCCCCTGGTCTCCTCTGAGCCGCCCTCTCTGGGTGGGCATCGTGTGCCAAACTTGCGCCCTTCCCCGCCTGACCGGTTTTGCTGGTGCCCATCCTGCGCAGACCCCCACTGCCGCCTCCGAGTCGTCGAGCCTCCAAAAGCCCCTTCTGGAGCGCGATATTGGTGGATGCTGGCCCCCCAGCCAGTACGGCGGGTCCGCGTCGTGTCCATACGGCGGCGACCCTACCGTGGAGACCCATGCCAAGAAGCACCCTGCTTGCCTCCAGGGTGCCCATGATTTCTTTTGTTTCGATGGTCTTGCGATGGAAAGCGTGACGTTCCCACACCAGAAATCAATGGACGTCCTGGGGTCTCAGGGTTGGGTTTCTTGTGCAAGGTGTCCTGTGGTCGGGCCCCTACTGTAGCGCGAGCCTTACGTGTTGAATGCCGCCAGTGGACCAGAGTCGGCCGGTCATCGAGCGTCCCGTGCTACAGTAGGGGCCCGACCACAGGAAACCTTGCACAAGAAACCCAACCCTGAGACCCCAGGACGTGCATTGATTTGGGGTGTGGGAACGTCACGCTTTCCATCGCAAGACCATCGAAACCCAAGAATCCCAGGGCACCCTGGAGGCAAGCAGGGTGCTTCTTGGCATGGGCCTCCGCTGTACTGATCGGAGCGCCACGAGCGTCCCAGGCGGAGCGGTCCGCGCGGTGTCGGAAGCCAGCGCCCACGTCGCCGCGGCACGCGCCTGCCGCACCCGATGCCACTCCCGCCCGCGGGTAACCTAACCTAGCCGGTTGTGCAGGTTCGGGGGGGGGGGGCGCAGGGAGCTTGCAGGGAGCACTGTGTTCAATGGCGCGGTGGCGTTCGCCACAGCCTGCTGGTGTTTGGATGCACGTTGGCGAAACGTTGGGGCTTGGAGTGGCACGGGGAGACGACGACGACGACGACGACGACGACGACGACGACGACGACGACGACGACGACGACGACGACGACGACGACGACGACGACGACGACGACGACGACGACGACGACGACGACGACGACGACGACGACGACGACGACGACGACGACGACGACGACGACGACGACGACGACGACGACGACGACGACGACGACGACGACGAGATTTGTGGCCTTCCCCGGCTGTTGATGTGGGCCGCTGCTCAGTAGTGGTCGCTACCGAGCGCTGATGCACACTGGTAGGCGCCGATAGGCGCTGGTAGGCGCGAAGAGGCGCTGAGAGGCGCTGGTGGGGACATTGAGAGACAGTGGCAGGAGCTAATGGGGCGGAACTTGATTTCAACCACTCGCACACATAGCACACCAATCTTCCCCTTGGAGTGGCTGTTCCTTCCATCGCGGGCCGCTTTTGTGATGGCATCGACGGCCCGAAGGCGGCCCTTCGGGTGCCGAAGCTGAGGGGGAGCGCCGCCCCGCTGCGGCGTTTCCCCGTGACCCTGGCTCGGTGGCCTGGGGTGGTGGAAGAGGGCGGGTGGCGGCGGTAGTGACGCCCACTCAGGCAGACCCAGGCGGCGTAAAACTTAGGGACGACCAGTTTTCATACGCTTTCAGCCCCTGGAGGGGCCGTCAGAAAACGACTCAGCATGAAGCGCCAGCCCTGGGGACGGGGTCGAGATCCCTGGGGGCCAGTGTCACGGTAAGAATGCGACGTCGGAGGGGAGGATCTTTTTGGCCGGACTAGAGCCAGGACGGCGTCATGGCACCGATCAACAGCCCAGGACGGTTCCGGTAGGATCGGTGTCGGCGTGCCCTCCCAGACCTCGGACGTCCTATATCTGGCGTCTTCGGCGGAGCCCTGACCCCACGCCCCGGTGCCTCCTCCCTCCTCCCGATGCTGGCGCCCGTCCTCTCCCCCCCGTGTGGCCATCTTGGCTCTGGCCCTCTTGGATCGAGCAGCGGCTCTCCCGTGCCCCGCCTCGAGGGAGGCCACGGGGCCCGGGCCCAGCCGCGAGGGAGGAGGAGGAGGAGGAGGAGGAGGAGGAGGAGGAGGAGGAGGAGGAGGAGAGGGGAGGGGGGGGGAGGAGGAGGAGGAGGAGGCGGAGGGAGGAGGAGGAGGAGGAGGAGGAGGGAGGAGGAGGAGGAGGAGGAGGAGGAGGAGGAGGAGGAGGAGGGGAGAGGAGGAGAGGGAGGAGGAGGCGGAGGAGGAGGAGGAGGAGGAGGAGGAGGAGGAGGAGGAGGAGGAGGAGGAGGAGGAGAAGAGGGAGGCGGGGCGCAGCGCGGGGCCCCTGGTCGGGACGGCCGCGGCCGCCCAGGGCCTTCGCCCCCGGGGCCCCCTCCGCACGCGCGCGGGTCCGCCCGCCCCCCGCCGCGTGCCTCGCGGGCCATGGGCGGCGCCCCGGGGGGGCCCAGCGCGGTGCCGGTGGCCTGCCCCTGGCTCCTCCCGGCGGGCCGCGCGGCCGCCGGCCGCCCGGCGGCGCGGTGGCTCGACGGCGAGGAGGCGCTGGCGGCCAGGGCCCTCGGGGCGGAGAGGGAGAGCTGCTGGGCGCGCGTCGAGGTCGTGGTGGGCTGCTGCGCAGACGCTGGCAGGGAGTGCTTCGTGCCGCGGGGCGCCCAGAACAGGAGCTTCGGCGAGTGCTGCGGGGCGCGGGCGATGCGGGGCGTGGCGGACCGCGTCAGGCCGCTTGTGCCTGCGGCCGGCATTCACGAGCTCGCCGAGCTGGCCCTGCTCCTGAAGGCAGTGATAACGGTCATCCACGCGTGCAGCCTGGACGCCTGGGAGGTTTTGGCACAGGTGCTGGCCAGGAGAGCGGTGATGCGCTTCGACGGTCTGATCGACAGGGGCGCTGGACACGCTTTCTTCGACGCCAGTCCCGAGCTGAGAGAGGAGGCTCTTGCGGTCGCCAGGGACCTCAACTACGCCGCACAGATCAGCGAGGCATTCTTCCAGGCACTCTGGTTCAGCCACGCAGAGAGATCCGCGCGGGCCCCTGCGGAGGTGAACGTCGCCGAGGTGCTGCCCGCCTTCTCCGGCACACTGCGGAGGTACGAGACGATCCAGGCCGCCTTGGATGTTCTCGCCTACTCGCCGCTGAGGCGCAACGGCCCGTCCGTCTCGCTGCCTTGGCTGGCCGACTCCCCGCGAGACGCCGTCGTCCTCGTGGTCACAGTAGTCGGCGCCCGGGCGGACGCCGGGGCCATGACTTTCTGGAGCGTGCTGCGCCACTGCACGGCTCCCCTCAGGATCTTCGTGCTGGGCGACGCGGTGGGCCTGCGCGACTGGCGGCGCATGCTCGGGAAGGCGCGGGAGGCCTCGCCGGGGGTGGTGGAGGCAGTTCGGTTCGACTACTTGGACGTCTTCGTCGATCCGCGCGTGCGGGCGTACCTAGCGCGACTGCCGCCAGGGTGCGCCCAGACGAACATGAGCGTCGTGCTGTTCTCCCGACTCATCTGCCACGAGCTTCTACCTCCCGACGTCCATCGCGCCATCGCGATGGACCTGGGCGACGTGCTGGTCTTCGATGACGTGGTGGACCTCTGGCGCCAGGGCGACTTGCTGGGGGACGGCGAGCTGCTGGCTGCAGCCAGCCACCGCAGTCTGGAGGAGGCCTGGCTGGCCACCGAGCCGACCCCCTTTCACAGCGGCTTGGTGCTGTACGAGGTGTCCCGGATGCGGCGCTCGACCTACACCGAGGACACGCTGAGAGCCGCGAGGGAGGGCCTGGAGCGCGGACACGGCCACGTCTGCGCGCGGGACCAGGACATCACCAGAGCCATGCGCCAGGACCTGTGGGGTCGCAGAGGCGTGCGGGCGCTGCCCTGCCGGTGGATGCTGCTCCCAGTGACGGGCTGGGAGTTCCTGTGGAACGCCCCCGACTTCTGGCAGCGCGGACCGTTCAGCGGGCGGCGGTACCCAGGGCTGCTCGCGGCCAACCACGTGGAGCGTTTCTGCCCAGACGAGCTGGGGCTGGTGCGTAGCAGCTTCGCGCTGGAGCAGGGCACCAGGGTCCAGCATGTCCGCGAGAGGGCTCTCGTGCAGGGCCTCGAGGGTCGGCAGCCTCGAGCCACTGAGCACGCGCCCGAGGAGAACCCGTGCCGCTGCGGGGAGCGGGCGTCGCTGCTGCACGTGCCGTCCACGATGAGGAGTTGGCCGTGGGTGCGCCGTCTCTTCGACCACCACTCGCCAGCCTTCGTGCGATCGTCTGGAAGAGGCGCGGTCTCCAAGCCGCGCGAGGAGATCCGGACCATCTCGGTCGTCATGGCGGCCCACAACGAGCACCAGTATCTGAAGCGCACCCTCGATTCCATCTATGCGACCACGCCCCCAGAGGTGCTGGCAGAAATCATCGTGGTGGACGACGGCAGCAGCCCGCCGTTGGTCAGCGCCATGCTCGACAATCCGGAGGTGAAGGTGATCCGTCATGAGGATCGGCGGGGCGTGGTTAAATCAAAGACAGAAGGCGGCAACGCTGCGGTGGGCGACATGATCATGTTCTTGGATGCGCACGTGAAGCCAGAGGCAGATTGGTACAAGCCTCTCCTAAGGCACATGAACACGAACTACAGGCGTGTCGTGGTGCCTTTGATCCCCATGCTGGACGGCGATACGTGGCAGCCCAACAGTAGCAAGGTGGGTGTGAAAATGATGTTCGACTGGAGCCTGATATTCACTTGGTTCGACGATCAAAGCGATCTAGTACCGTGTATGAGTGGAGGCCTCTTTGGCATCACTAGGACGTGGTGGCACGAGTCGGGTGAGTATGATTATGGGATGATGATGTGGGGCGCAGAAAACATCGAACAGTCCATCCGCATCTGGCTGTGCGGCGGCGAGATATACGTCGCCAGGGACTCCCGCATCGCGCACGTCTTCAGAACTGCCTTCCCATACGAACTCAACAACACCCAGGTGTACCTCAACAAGGTTCGCGCGATCGAGACTTGGTTCGACGAGTACAAGACGTACTTCTACCAGGCGGTCCCGGTGGCGCGCTATTTCGTCGGCAGCATCGGCGATATCTCGGAGCGGCTCGCTCTCAAGAGGCGCATGCGCTGCAGGCCCTTCAGGGAGTTCGTGGAGAAGTTCAGGGACGTCTTCAAGATGAAGCGCATGCTCCCCGAGGATCGCTCTGAGTGATCTCTCTTTGGACTGCTTCGAGAACTCTAGTCGGGGAAGAACTCGGCCACGTTCTAGCTCTCAGCGCTGCGGCGGCGTTCTCCGCATTCTTCTCCGCCGAACGCAGCGCGCCACGCGGCGCGAGATGCCTCGGCGCGAGATGCCTCGGCGCGAGGCCTCGGCGCGAGGCCTCGGTGCCCTGTCCTGCCCCGCTCTGCTCCCCGGGTGGGGGCTCTTCCTGCGCGGCGCAGGGTCAACGAGCTGGCGCCTCGAGAGCACCCGCGACCGCGCCTCGCCTCGCCCAGGCCGCCCGCGACCTCCAGCGGCAGAGAGCCGGCGGCGGACGCGCGGAAGGCGACCTCCCCGGCCGCCGGAGCGCCGCCGAGGGCTGCGGCGAGGCCGAGAGGCCAGCAGGGCTCCGGCCTGCCGGGCAGGCGGCCGCTGCCACCTCCGGGCGCCAGAGCAGGGCCACGCCCACGGCCTCGGAGAGGCGCGCCACTGGGGCCCTCGGGAGCCCCCCCTCGCGGAGCGGCCGCGGTGCCGCGGGTGCCCGCTCGCCCCCCTGCCCATGGGCGGGGGGGCGTCCACGTCTGCTGCTCCCCCCCCAGGCATGCGGGCCTCGTGGCGGCGCAGGCCTCCGTGCCACCTCTGTGCGCCGAGGTGCAGAGGTGGCGCGCGGAGAGGGGGCACGTCGTGTTGAGGCAGGCGTGCAAGCAGGAGTTCTCCGGGCCGAGCCCGGCCCGACGGCGGCCCGGGCGGCGAGCAGCTGATTTTGCTCACCAGAGATGCGAGGGCCTCGCGGAGGGGGGCTGTCCCCTCGGGAGGCGTGGGCTGCGGAGGCAGTTGCTGGCGGAGCTGGGCGCGGGCGAAGATGTCGGCCAATGTCTGTCACCTCCGCATGGGGCACCTGTGCAAAGCACCACCCTGCCTGGCGAGGAGCCGCCCTTGGTCCGGGCCAGGCATGGTGGTGGTGCTGCGCCATTGCCTCCTGCGTATCGGATGCAGTGTGCCAGGGTCGGAGTTTGAGGGGGAAGGCGCTGGTGTCGGTCCAACTCGTGTCCCCGTAGGGGCCTACAGTTGCCAGCGTCGAACATTTGTTCCAACTTGCAGTCGCAAAAGGGGGCTGATGCCGAGCGGCCTCGTCGTCACGGATCAGGCCTATACTTGAGATCGGTCGGTGTGCGGAGCGACCTCGCTTCTCGTCCTTCTCGTCCTTCTCCTCCTCCTACTCCTCCTCCTCCTCTTCCTCCTCCTCCTCCTCGCCTCTCTACCCTATCCCTTTGCCCTCCCTCCCGCTCCTCCTCCTCTTGCTCCTTCCCTTCCCACTCTCGCTGCGAAGCCTTCGAGATTGCCCTCCGTCCCTTTTTACCTTGATCACTGCTTATCCGAGCGCCCCCCCCTCCCAATCCTCCTCCTCCTCCTCCTCCTCCGGCTCCCACCTCGTGGTCCATAATTCCATTCTCCTTCTCCTCCTTGTCGTCGTCGTCCTCCTCCTGCCCTCTATCCTCTTCCCTTCCCCTCCCGCTCCCCCTCCTCTTCCTCCTTCCCTTCCCGCTTTCCCCCGTGCTACGAAGCCTCCAGGATTGCCCTCCGTCCCTTTTTTTACCTTGACAACTGGTTAGCCGAGCGCCCCCCTCTCTCCCCCTCATTCTTCTCCTCCCCCTCCTTCTCCTGCTTTTCCCTCGTGGTCCATAGTGCCCTTCTCCTCCTCCTCCTCTTCCTCCTCCTCTTCCTCCTGCTCCTCCTGCTCCAAGCACCACAAGAGCCAAGATGAAAACACCACTATATGCAACACACGCACACACCAATACCCACGGAACTCCTCCGAGAAGTCGACGATGGTGTAGGCTGGCGGGAGTACCGGCAGCGCCCCCGTCAGCAGGCAGCGTCCAGCTCTGCCGCCGCGGCGGCCCGTCGGCCGCGCTGCCGGCGCCGGCGCCGTCCGCGCCCAGGGCGGTCCGGAGCTGCCGAGCCGTCGCCTTGTGCAGGGCGACGCTCATCGGCGCCCCTTAGCATACTAACACTATGCGTGCGGCGCCCCCGAAGGGGCGACGCGCGCGCCGAGCAACCTTGTAGTATATGCTCCGTGGCGGGCGCTTGCTGGCCGCGCCGCTCGGGAAGCGATGCGCTACAAGATGGATGCACTATCTGTTCGGGTCGGGCGCACGCCTCCCGAGTGCCTTTCCTGGGCCCGCAGGCACCTCCGAAGTGCCTCTCCTGGGCTACCCGCAGACACCTCCTAAGTGCTTGTCCTGGGCTGCCCGCAGGCACCTCCTAAGTGCCTCTCCTGAGCTGCCCGCAGGCACCTCCCAAGTGCCTTTCCTGGGCTGCCCGCAGGCACCTCCCAAGTGAGTTCCCTGGGTTGCCCGCAGGCACCTCCCAGGTGCCTTCCCTGGGCTGCCCACAGGCACCTCCCAAGTGCTTTCTCCCAGGCGCCCGCAGGCACCTCCCAGGAGGACACGTAGTGCCAGTACGTCGGAAACTGGAACATATACTGTACCAGTGGCGGGCTGCTGTTTTTCAATCCCAAGACTTTTTGAGGGTCGGGGGGCGATGTCGGGATAGTGTGGTGTATACCTTTCGCCCGTTTCCCCGGGGAAACAGCGAAACACGTAGACACCCAGATCCCGCACGCACCAGGATCCGCGCTCCTGTGCGAATCTCAGCGCAGCAGCGCAGGCTCGGAGAACACGTCGGTGTCTAGAGCTCGTTCCCCTAGTTTGTCCTGCTCCCAGCCCCCCGACGTCATGATTTTTTCATGACGTCTTTGGACCCATTCCCCAGGACCGGTGTTTCCTCCTGAGTCGTTTTTTGACGGTCCCGAGGCCCGGTAGGGCCCCCCAGAGGCCGAAAATATGGAAAAACCTACAGTCGTGATTTTTTCATGACTCGAGGGGGTCTGGGCTGCGCCCCACCGCCTTCCCTGCCCCAGCCGGTGGCCCGAGCGCCGGCGGCGGCCCCGCGCGGCCGCCTCGCCGCGCCGCGCCGAGCCGCGCCCCGCGCGCGCGGGCTCGCGGAGGCGCCGCCGGGCGGCCTGCCCGTGCTGGCCGCCCGCCCCCGAGCGCCGGCGGCACCCGTGCCCCGCGGGTCGCGCAGAGCGAGCGGCTTGAATAAGGAACACTTGCGTTTCAAAAGGGGTTCGGTCGTTTCTTAGGCTTGCATGCGTTATTTACGGTTCCTTATGCGTTATTTATTATTCATCGTTCCTTATGCGTTATTCCTTTGGATAAAACAGGGGCTTCGTTCCTTATTTATCGTTCCTTAGGTCAGGCCGATGATTGTAGAGCCAGGATCCAGGCGGGCGCGTCCCTCTGCAGGGGGAACCTTCAAGAGCAGTAACGGAAATCCTCTGGGGACGATTTTTTGATCACATTTTCAGAGATGTCCTGGGCATTTTTGTTGGGGGTTATGCTTGTCATTTTTCCGCCCGGAATCCGCTGCTATGGGGGACACGCCCGAGCTAAAGCCAGGACCCCGGTTGAGGGGGGCCGCTTCGGGATTGGGCCCCAAAGCCCAAAGTATGGAATGGAATCACTAAGCCAGGGCTGCTGTAGCTGGTGCTTGTCGGGTGACGGCAATTCCGGTCAGTGGAATGGGACGGGGGGTGGCGTCCCCACTACAGATCATTAAACTGCCATCGCCCGAACGGGGCGCGGCCGGCGGGGCAGCGCCGATTTGTGTCGGCCAGCCTCCGCCTCGGCGTTTACAGCGCCGTCGAGTTCGGCCGCGGCTGCAATAGCAGCAGCGTCACTGGGCACACAGTTTGCACGGCGACGTCGAAGTACAGGCGGGGGCGGTCCGCCCGCTGCACTTCGAGGCCGAGGGTCGCCTCCGCCCTCTCTTGCGCAGCGCTGCCCCGCAGCCGCCGCAGTGGCCCGCCAGCATGCCCTGCGTCCGCCCGCCCGCGTCGCAGCCCGTGCAGCGCCAGCGCCAGCGGTCCTACGATAGGGACGTGCACTTGGTGCTCCACGCGGAAGCCGCCCTCCGCGTGGATGCGGCCCCAGGCGCGCTCGAGGTCGCCGGTGCGCGCCTTGGTGCCGCCCCCGCGGGCGCAGCGCCAGGCGTGGCGGGCCTGGTCTCCCAGCGGCTCGCCGCAGCGTTGCCCTGCGCGTGCCCCAGTCCGCGTGGTGTTGCGGCAGGTCGCCCCGAGCGGGGCCGCGGCCTGGCCGAGCAGCAGCCGCGCCGTGCTGCAGTAGTCGGCGTCGTCCAGCCGCTGGGCCTCCAAGCCTGGCGAGGCAGTCTGCCAGGCGCCCGCGTGTGGTCCGCCGCAAGAGCGAAAGAGCGCCTTCGCCTCTAGCTCCAGGGCCCGCAGCAAGGAATCGCAGCTTTTCTTGTGGACTCTTGCTGTCAAGGCTTTCTGGAGTTTCGGCTGTCGCGTCTCGGCCGGCGTCTGCAAGCTGCCCCTCCGGACCGAGCCTGCGTCTTCCTCGTATCCAGCTCGAGGCCGAGGCCGCCAAGGGTCCCGTGCGCGGCAGCCTGCACGCCGCCCGCGAGCGCCGAGCGCCCTCCTCCTCTTCCGCCTCCTCCTCCTTCTACTCCTTCTCCCCCTCCTCCTCCTCCTCCTCCTCCTCCTCCTCCTCCTCCTTCTCCTCTTTCTCCTCCTCCTCCTCCTCCCCCTCCTCCTGCTCCCCCGCCCCCTCCAGCTGGCACATGATCTCAGGCCATGGCCTCCACCCCATGCCCCGATCGACACGGGAGAGCTCCTCGGGGGAGCTCGCGCGCCTTCGGCGCTCGCTCGTCGGGGCCGTCCCTCCGCCCCTGCGCCGGGGCAAGCGACCGTCGCCCCGCCGGCCTGGGAGAGGGCTCGCTCCGCGCCTCGGGGGCCCTGCAGCTTCTGCCCGGCGTTGCAGGCAATGGGCCGCACCTGGCCCGACGCAGTCTTGGGGCCGTCCCGGGGCCGTGGGATGTCAAGGGGGTGTCGAAGATGCAGGGGGAGGAGAGAGGAGGAAGGGTCTCAGGGCGAGGAGCAGGGAGAGGAGGGAGGATCGACGATGGAGGGAGAGAGGAGGGAGGGAGGGAGGGAGGGAGGGATGGGTTCGGAGAGTGGGAGGGCTGGAGCGGAGGGATCACCGATGCTGGAGGTTCTGGGCATTCTTGCGCCTCCGCGGTTCTCCCCGGGCGCCCTCGCGGCCGCGGCCGGATCCGCCGCGAAGTTCTGGCCAGAGCGCGCACCTCGGGGTTGGCTTGAGGCCCCCCGGGGGCCCGGGCCCCCTCGCGTCGTGGGGCATCGAAAGGGGGGGATCTGCACAGGGGGCGGTGCATCGACCCCCAATCGCCCATTGATCGCCGAGAAGGGGCCCGATGGCCCCAGCCTGCCCAGAAGCGTGCGGATGCACTATCGAGGTCCTGTCGCCGATCTATCGGCGATGTATCGCCGATTCCAGGTCGATGCATCCCCCCCCATGTCAGTCCCCCCCCTATCGTTGCCCCTCACATCCAGAATGGACAATCGAGCGACGCAAACAAGGGAGTCGCCTTCGTTGACAGCGGCGCGTAAGCTGCCCGCGTAAGGTCGCGCGTCAGCGCCCCCGTCTCCAGTGTGGCGTGCCGCGCCGGCGGCCCGCGTAAGCCGCGGCGTAAGGTCGCTGCGCCATCTCGCGTAAGATTATGATGTTCCAGCCTACTTTAGTAGCCTTGATCACCAGAAGGAATTTCGAGCGCCAGAAAAGTGCCCCACAGCTCGAGGGTTTTTACGTGTCGGGCCCTGGGAGACACTCGTCCGACACTGTTTCGACACTCTTTCGACACTCTTTCGACACTTGTCTGGGTGCTCGAAACTATTTCTGGGATGTGGTCCTTGAGTGCGATGGGAGCAGGACAAGCGTAAGACCCGTTCTTGAGCGTCGCTCCACTGTCGGGCTCCGGGTGTGCTGGCCAGGCCCCGGGGCCGTCGACAAAGCGATTCGGGACGAGAGGCTGGTCCTGGGGACGCGGTCGCGAGACCCTCCGGAGGCCCAGGCCGTGAGACACCGAAGGCCTCCAGCCCGGGCCTCCAGCAGGGCCCCCCCCATCTTCGGGCGCCCTCGCGGGAGCTGCTGGTGGAGTTGCCCTCTCCGAGGCACGACCTGCGCGAGGGGTGTGCTGAAGCTCGCGTGGAGGCCCGCGCGCGGGGGCCCTCGCTGGCACTGGAGGTGGAGCTCCGGGGCGGGGTCCGCGCGAGGAGCGTGTGCCGGAGAAGGGCGCTCGCGGGAGCTGCAGGCGGAGCTCCCCCATGGGGGTGTGCCGGCACGCCGTTGGTAGGGTGCCTCATGCGAACCCTACCCCTCCCCCTCCGAAATGGCGGGGGGTAGGGGTAGGGTTCGCATGTGGCCCCCTATTTGGGTAGCAGCAGCCCGAGCAGCAGCAGCAGCAGCAGCACGCTGCATGCGGCGCAGAAGCAGCGCCAGGTAGGGGAGCCGCGGCGGCAAGCATAGGGGGCCCTGCCCCCCACGATTTCTGAGGGCCCCTGAAGCAGGGGAGGAAGGAGCGGGTGGGAAGGAGGCGCGCAGCGCTGCGGAGCGAACGCGAGGACCTGGACAGCACAGGAGTGCCGGGGAAACGTCACGACGTCGGATGTCCGTGCGGGCGCGCTCGCCCTCCCCCCGAGGGTCGATCTCACCGTACCCGCCCCGGGGCGCGTCCCGACCGGGGTTTCGAGGCCGAGGCCTCCAGAGGCCCTCAAGAGGGCAACAGGCTTCAAAAAGGGCGAGGAGAGGGAGGTGAAGGAGGAGGGGGGAACCAGGAGGGTTTCTCCGAGGGGCTCAGGCGACCCGTCCACCTCCTCCGGCCCCTGGGGAAACCGTGCAGGAGAGGGAGGCGAAGGAGGAGGGGGGAACCGGGTGGAACCTTCTGTTTGGCCAGAGGGGCCGCCTGGGACAACCTGCGAGGGCACCTCCGGTCGAGACGGGGCCGAAGCCCCGCTCGACACGGTGCACCCCCCGCGGCGGCTGCCACCGCGACCCGGTTGGCTCGCACGGGCCCGCGCCCAGCGTTCCCCGCAGGCGCATGCGGGCCGTCCACGGCACGCCTGCTCTCACGCCAGACGGCACCCGGGTGCAGGCTCTCGAGTGCGGACGACCTCGAGCGTCAGCGTCGTCATCCGCCCGTGCTGTGCCCCTCTGCAGCGCTCACAGGCGCAGACCTCTTTCGCCGAGGAATCTCCCACTCCTGCGCCAGGGGTCCCCATCTCCGTGTAGACGCGGTGGCGCCACTCCTCCTCATCTTCTGGCTCATGCAGCTCCGAGTCCAACAATACCCCCGAGTTTGCTACACAAGCGATGGAGCAATCATCTTCGGCAGTTCAAAACCATGAGTGAAATAATTGCTTTTGTTGACGTTTCTATTCCGAACAGGGAGCCAATACGGGCGGTCAGTGCCTATTTTCCGCACGGTGGGTACGCCGACAAGTATGTCCATCTTGAATACGACATCATTGCCAAACTACTCTCGGAAGCTGACGGTTTGAAAGGGTATTTTGTTGTTGGTGCAGATATGAACGCAAAAATCGGAGAGATCCAGTCTGCAACAGATAGTTGTGGCCAATATGGTTATGTAGCAGAAAATGCGCGGGGACAGTGGTTAAAGAATTGGGCAGAGGCACGGTGACTCCGGATCGCAAACACGTTTTTCCAGAAGCATCCGAATACCCGTTGGACACATACGAGGCCCGACAAATTGCATTTGCAGCTTGATTACTTCCTGACAAGCCGGCTTCGGAAAACAATCAAAGATTGCGGTGCGACGGCGATGCTTGATCTTGGTTCCGACCACCACGCACTTTCAATGCGAAGTTCGATTCTCCGGGTGCCTGGGGGACGGCCAAAACAGGAGAGCAGGAACTTGCAAGCGCGACCTCCGAAATAGCCACCTGACAATACGTGTACTTATTAACAACAAGGTGCACAGCATATGGGCTCTTGCTTCACAGATGGTGGGCGGCCCGATTACGAGAATATTGAAACATTAATTTGGGCATCAATGGTTGCAAGTACGATGCCAAAACAACAGTGCCAGACGACTCTGAGATCGACAGTGTCGACCTCATTGGAGCAGCGACGGAATTCGCCACCTGAGGATACAGCCACGAGACGGTTGCTCAGCAAGCGGATAAGGACTACAGTCTGAACAGAGAAAAGACGTATAAGGAGATTTGAAGTCAGCCGCATTTTATCGCAATACCGGGACGTACAACAAATAGGTGGCATCAAGTCGCAGCGCGAGAACGAGCTCATCCCAGACATGCTGGACGCAGAGGGTGGCACGCAGCACGATAGGCAAAGTATCGCAGATACATTCGCAGAGTTTTACGGCCAGCTCTATCGCGATCTCCAACATGATAGTGGCAGCAATCAGAAAAGCACACGAGCACACGCATCCAGGACACGCGTACCAGATTTTTGCATGGAAGAACTGCGAACAGCGCTCCGGCAGTTGAAAGCGGGGAGGTCTACAGATACATCGGGGATCGCAGCGGAGATGCCCGAACACGGCGGTGAACCTCTACATGATATTTTGTTGATGCTGTACAACGACATCACCAATGGGCATGCGCCAATCCTCGCTGCTAGGAAAAAACGGTGGTAAAGGTATTACACAACAGTGGATATATGAGGTTGCCGCAAAACTACGGGCCATCTCCATCATCCCATTGCTTTACAATTATTCGCCAGGCTACTTTACAATCGGCTGCTCCCAGCTTTCGACAGCGAGCAGAGTCCAGAGCTGGTTTCAGACCGGGCACATCTACGACCGACCACTCGTTCACCATCGGTTTATTGCAGAAGACGGCGGAGGAGTGGCAGACCCCTTCGTGGATAGCCGCAATTGATTGCAAAAAAAATGTGACAGCGTAACACACAGGGGGATTTGGGATGCACTTGCCAGCCAAGGTGTCGATCTTTGCTACATCCATCTTCTGAAGGACATGTACCAGAACCGGACGGCTACTGTCCGCACCGATATATTGAGTGAGCCTTTCTGTATACAACGTGGTGCAAAGCAAGGAGATCCGTTCAGCTCCCTACTTTTCAATAGCGTGTCAGAGTACGTGATTAGAAATATGCGGGCAAAGTGGGGGAAGGCAAGTATTGGAATTGGGATGCGCGTGGCGGACACGATTTTGTTTTCAAATTTACGTTTTGCTGATGATATTCTATTTGCCGCCTCTTTATTACATCAGGTGTCAAGGATGATTACAAATCTCATCACCGAGGCCGCTGCCGTGGGACTCCAGTCGCACCTCAACAAGACAAATCTCTTACACGATGCAGTTTGGATCTACCAGAAGACACGGGTACCAAAAACAGTTTCCATCAACGGAATGGCGATTGAGGTTCTCGACGTGCAGGCGCACGTTGAATATTTTGGCCGCGCGTTGTCGTTCTACGAGCCGAATAAGGTCGATATTGAAAACCGGACTGCCCGTGCGTGGCGTAAAGTTCATATTGTGAGATAAGAACTCACTGGGACATGTTTTACATGACCAGCTTCGCTTGTTTGATGGATTCGTAACGCCAGCAGTTCTGTATAGTTGTGAAGTGTGGACAATGACACAGGAATTGCAGAACCGTATCCACTTACCCCGGCGCGTTTTGGGACGGCGAGGAGAACCATCTGGACCGCAAGATCGTGCAGACAGCGTGCGCAGCACAGACAGCGGGCCGGACGTGGCCAGTGCCTTAGCAAAAGAAGACGCGCAGCATCAACGACGTGAGGCTGAAGTAGCGGATGACACAACCAATCCACCCACGGTAAAACGAAACACACTCGAAACAGAAAAACATATGGGCAGTCTTGGGATAGACAACTGGATCCAACAACAAAGGCACTGGAAATGGAAATGGCTCTAGCATGTGGCACAATCGTCTTCTTGCGACTGGATGCGCAAGGGATTGATGTGGAGCCCGTCGGAACATCCAAAGTTGATTTCCCAGAGGCGCCAAAACAGACCAAAGCGAATACGGCTGGATGGCATCCTGAGGTTCAGTTTTTGTGGACAGGTTCCAAAACGAAGCAAGGACAGGACTGACTGAGGCTCGCTGCGTTCAAGACGCCGCCCCTTCTCTTGTGAAACTCGCTTGCACTAGCACGTGGGCCGATCTAGAGGGCGATTGTGTAGATTGTTCTATTGCCCAGACGCGTTCCGGTAGTGCTGTATAGTCGCTTTCTGGGTGCTTCGGCCCCACCCTGCAGCGCCTTCGCGGCGTTTCAAGCAGGTCGCAGTTCGCAGTTCGCAGTTCGCAGTTCCTGTATCTAAGACTTTGTCGAGTTGGGCAGACAGCTGCGTTCAGCGCCCGGATTGTCTTGACCGCGACCAGCTTCACGACTATCTACTGGCCTGTGGCTCATCCCGCCACCGTGCCGGGGTTGTGGGTCAGAGTTCTCAGGGATGCTTCCTCGGGTCTCTTCGGAGCGCTGTCGGTGATCTCTCGGGTGCAGTTTGGGGGCCTCTTGGGAGCCTCTTGGGAGCCTCTTGGGAGCCTCTTGGGGGCCTCTTGGGGGCCTCTTGGGGGCCTCTTGGCACATCTTGGGGGCCTCTTGGGGGCCTTTTGTGGCCTCATCCGGGCCCTTCGGGGCCGAGGGGGGGCCATCTTGAGCGTCTTGGAGCGATCGTTCCGTGGAGCCCTCTTGGCCAGTCTTGGGGCCCTCCTGGGCCCGAACAAGTCACGCGACAAGCTCCGAGAAGACGCGACGAGCCCGAGAGATTTGATAATTTCGGGTCCAGACCCCTGAATGACGCCCCCAAGGGTGAGGATGGGCAAACGACTCGAGGACACGCCTTGTCCGTGCCCAGCGGCTGAGTGGCGGATGCCGTGGAAACCCATGCCAAGAAGCAACACCCTGCTTGCTTCCAGGGTGCCCTGGATTTCTTGGGTTTCGATGGTCTTGCTGTGGAAAGCGTGACGTTCCGACACCAGAAATCAATGGACGTCTTGGGGTCTCAGAGTTGGGCTTCTTGTGGAAGGTTTCTTGTGGTCGAGCTCCTATTGTATCCACGGTCATCTTCACGGCGTGCAGCGCCACCTTTAGCACGCCCCTTTTCGTCGCCACCCGCGCGGCCAACTCAGTAGCGCGCCCCGCAGGCACGACCGGCGCCTCGAGCATCCGCAGCGGCCGATTCACGACCAGCGCGATGAGGCGCAGTCGCGCTGCCACAGTCATCATCACGGCGCTCTTTGCATGGGCCGCTGCGCCTCCACCACGTGCATGCCCGGCTTCTCGGCCGCCCGTGGGGCCCACCCCGCGGCGCCAAGGGCAGAAGCGCGACCCCTGCTCGATCACACGGCGCGGCACGACCACGACCAGCATCACGGCCACATCCTGCAAGGGCCAAGCTTCGGCCAACTTCTGCAAGCTCATCTTGACGCCCAGCCGCGATCACCACATCTTGGCGCCCATCTTCACGGCCATCTTCACGAGCGTCAGCAGGGGCTCCCAGACTGCAAACCTTCGCCGTGCTGGCTCGAAGAGGCGCGTTCCCAACTGCTGCTTTGTCCTTAGATGTTCTCGCTGATCGTATCTCGAGCACCCCGTGTCGGCTTGGATGATCAACAGGAGACGTATGAGGAGTGGGAGAAGGAGGAGAGGGAGGACGAGCCAGAGGAGTCGGAGAATTAGTGAGCGGATGAGGCGGAGGATGGTAAGCAGGAGGAGGCGGAGGCGGAGGCGGGGACGGATGATGATGATGATGATGATGATGATGATGATGATGATGATGATGATGATGATGATGATGATGATGATGATGATGATGATGATGATGATGCTGATGATGATGATGATGATGATGAGGAGGAGGAGGAGGCAGAGAGGAGGAGAGGAGGAGGAGGAGGAGGAGGAGGAGGAGGAGGATGAGGAGGAGAAGGAGGAGGAGGAGGAGGAGGAGGAGGGGGAGGGGAGGGGAAAGGAGGGGGAGGAGAAGGAAGGAAGGAAGGAAGGAAGGAAGGAAGGACGGACGGACGGAGGAAGGAAGGAAGGAAGGAACGGAACACAGAGATGACGGGAGGGAGGGAGGGGAGGAAGGCGGAGGAGGAGGAGGAGAAGACGAGACAAGAGGAGACAACGATGGGACAAGGAAGATACATTAAGGATACGAGGAGGAGGCAAGCAGGAGGAGGGGTAGGATAAGGAGGAGGAGAGGAGGCGAATGATGAGGAAGAGGAGGATAATGATGATAAATGATGATGATGATGATGATGATGATGATGATGATGATGAGGAGGAGGAGGAGGAGGAGGAGGAGGAGGAGGAGGAGGAGGAGGAGGAGGGAGGAGGAAGGAGGAGGAGGAGGAGGAGGAGGAGCAGGAGCAGGAGGAGGAAGAGGAAGAGGAAGAGGAAGAGGAGGAGTAGGAGGGGGAGGAGGAAGAGGAGGAGACATGATAATGATAATCAGCCGAATGATCATGGTACTGATTTTCTTACCAGTACTAATACGAAATATAATGCTAACAGTAATTGCACAACGAATGAAACAATTATTGTATTCTTGATAACTATACTAGTTATAACAACTAAGAATAATTTCAAGAAGAACAATGCGAACATTAGTACGACTAGTGGCAATTATACGGATACTACGACTAATACTGATAACAGTACGAGTAATACTATTAATTCTGCTACCAATAATGCTATTACTCATTCTTCTACTATCAATCGTACTAGTACTCGTAATAGTACGATGCATACTACTGATATTCATGACACGAATGATAGTACTACTAGTAATAGTAAGACTAACCATATTAACATTATTCGTACTATTACTAATACGAGTGCTAATCATACTAACAATAATAATCATACTAATCATAGTAATAATACTAATAGTGCTAATACTAATACTAATACTCATAATACTAATAATATTAATAATACTACTGATACTAATAATACTACTAATAATAATAATTATAATGATCATACTAACAGTAATACTCATAATAATAATGATGATGCTATTAATAAGAATAGTAATAGTAATAATAGTAGTAATAATACTAATAGTAATACTAATAATAATAATAATAATAACTCTAATAATACTACTACTACTACTACTAATAATAATAATAATAACAATATTATTAATAATAATAATAGTAATAATAATAATAATATTACTAATAATAATAACAATAATAATAATAATAATATTATTAATAATAATAATAAATAATAATAAATAATAATAATAATAATAATAATGATAATAATAATACTTAAATACTAATAAATACTAAATAATAATATAATAATAATAAGAATAATTAATAATAATAATAATGAATAATAATAATAATAATAATAATAATATAATACTAATAATAATAAGCATATATAATACTCTCATCGTAATACTCATCATAATAATTATAGGAGGAGGGGGGAGGATGAGAGGGAGGATGAGGAGGAAGGAGGAGGGAGGGAGGGGAGGAGAGGAGGCGGAGGAGGAGGAGGACGAGAGGGAGAAGTCGGAGGAGGAGTCGGAGTAGGAGTCGGAGTCGGAGTCTGAGGAAGAGTCTGAGGAGGAGGCGGAGGAGGAGGCCGAGGAGGAGGCGGAGGCGGAGGCGGAGGCGAAGGCGGATGAGGAGGACGGATGGAGACAGGGATGGGAGGCCGTGGCTCTCGCTCCTGCCGCGGCTCCCGGCGGCCGTGCGCGCGTGCGCGGCGCGCCAGCGCGCCGCCCAGGGGCGACTCGCACGTGCCCTACGAGTGGCCCCGCAGGCCGCAGCAGCGCGGGAGCCCGATGCCCGAGCCCTCCCCGGCGGAGGAGCCCAGCATCGGCCCCGCCTCGGCTGCACGCTTTGGGACGTGATCGGCGACACGCCTTCGGGCCCTGCCGCCGTCATACCTGGAGACTTCCTGCCTCGGGGTGCGTTGCAGCAGCTGCGCCTCGCCGAGAGCGTTCCACGGGGGTGCCCGAAGCGCCCCGAACGGCCGCCGGAGGCCCGAGAGTTTGGACCCGAGCGTCGTCGTCGAGATGTGCGAGTGACCCTTCGCTGGAGTGGCCTCTGCTGCGCGGCAGCTCTCGGGAGGGCGCGGGAAGGGGCAAGCCCGAGCACGCAGGCCGAGGCTGCCGCCGACGGAGGTGCAGTGCTGCGCAGATGCAGCCCATTACGGCAGGTTGGTTCGCGTCGCGTCGACAGGCGGCGACCCCAGCGCGGGCGTTTGAGGCTCAACGCCGCCGCCCGTGGCCCAGAATCGGCCCCTCGTTGCGATCCGGCGTTTCCAAAAGGGCCGATGGTTCCAGGTTGAACGACCCCGCAGGGTCGGGAACCAGCGCCGGGGTCGACGCGGAGCGAGCCCTCGGTACTCCTCTGGCCGGGCGGTGCCGACTGCGCAGCGTAGCTGCCTCGATACGCCCGTCTTGCAACGGAGCGCGTGCCGTGTTCACAACGTCCGTGTTGACACGTTGCGTGCTGGCTCAGCGTTGTGGCCCACGTTTTGGCGAACGTATTCCGCCAGACCTGCGTTTTCGTTCCACTTGTTGAGCTCCGTGTCAGCACGCTACGTGTTGCGTGTTGCGTATCGGGGCAGCCATCCTTGGCCACCTTCGGTCCCCTGTGGGCCCCTGCCAGGCCGCCGGGGCCGCGCAACAGCGGCGCAGGATGGAAAGCTGGCCCTGCGGAAGGGGTCGAGATCTCTGGGGGTGCACATTGTGAACATCAAGGGAGGAAAAACCACCCCGACCCCGATAATCGTCGTTTACTAAACGGCCCTGGGCGTTTACAAAACGGCCCTGCCCTGTTCGATTCCTTCCTTGGGTGCTTCTACTGAGCGGCTTCACTTGTCGGCGGGGTGCTTTTTTTAGGGGTGGATTGTCTGTTCCCTATAAGCGTTCAAGACGTCAGGGGTCCAGGGATCGCACAGGAAAGGTGGACGAAAGCATCACTTTAGTGCATCGATCCGAGCCTGGGTCCGCTGATTATCCATCAGGGTGGGCGGTGACCTGCAGCCCCAAGCATCGACGATATTTTTGTCGGTTGCTTTCCGATGGTCGTTTGTATTTTGTGTTTCGTCCTGCCTTTGTCGGGCTTTTTTGTTGGATTCCCAATGCCTTTGAATGTTTGTTTGCCGTTTTCGGTCCTGAGCCACCCAGAAAACTGATCAGAAAGAAAAGCCAGCCCTTGTGCAAGTGGTCGAGATCTGCAGGGGTCGTTGGACGTCTGGGCCCGTTGGCTGTGGCCGCCTCACGGCATGGACATCCGACGTTACGATTGTTTCGTCACGTGGGCCCTGGGGGCTTTTGACCCCTCGCCTAGGGCCAGTTTTTTATGATAATGTTTTTTTCTGAGTGGTTTGATGTTCTTTTCCAGTCACCGGGCCCCAAACGGGTTTCCGGATACCGAAATCAAGGGACCACAGGCTGCAGCATGCTTTTTGTTGTCTTTGAGCTCGCCCCTCCGCTGCCCATTGTTTTTTCTCAACTGAAATGCCCCCCTCGGGGCTCGCACCTTGCTCTATTGAGGAAAGCAATCTGAATGGTCAAGCTGCAGTGTTGTCCCCCGGACAACAGCAGCAGCAGCAGCAGCAGCAGCAGCAGCAGCAGCAGCAGCAGCAGCAACAGCAACAACACAGCAACGGCCCTGATGTCGTTCAAACTCGCGCCCTTGCTCGAGACTTCCTTGCGGAGCACTTGGGGGTCGCGCTCCCGCTCGGGACGCCCTTCTAGTGCAACGCGGCGCTGCGCCCTCCCAATGCCCAGGAAGCGCGCTCTCTCGCGCAAGACCCCCTCGCAATCTGCCTCGTGTTAAGTCGGGCCTGTCCCTCTACAGGGGGAATATTCGAAAATAGTCAAACAATGATCTGGGGAGTATTTGTTCAGTATTGTTTGACCATTTTGGAGTATTTTTTGGGTATTTCTTATTCTTCGTCGAAGATCCCCCTGTAGAGGGACAGGCCCGACCTAAGCCTCGTGGCCTCGTGGCCTCGCCCGGGGCTTCTGGCAGTCCGCGAAGTTCGCTCCGAGGCCCGGCCCGCCCCTCCCCTCCCCCCTGAGCTCCGACGCCGCGAAGAGGTTGGCGGGCTTGTTTTCCACCACCACCATAAGCAGGAGGGGGAGGGGTTCCTCCTCCTCCTCCTCCTCCTCCTCCTCCTCCTCCTCCTCCCTCCTCCTCCTCCTCCTCCTCCTCTCCTCCTCCTCCTCCTCTCCTCCTCCTCCTCTCTCCTCTCCTCTTCTCTTCCTCTTCCTCTCTCCTCCTCCTCCTCTCCTCCCTCCTCCTCCTCCTCCTCCCTCCTCCTCATCCTCCTCTTCGTCTTCCTCTCCTCCTCCTCCTCCTCCTCCTCCTCCTCTTCCTCTTTCTCTCCTCCTCCTCCTCCTCCTCCTCCTCCTCCTCCTCCTCTTTCCCCCCTCCAACTTCTGGTGGTGGTGGTGGTGGAAAACGGGCCCATCAGAGGTGGCACCACCAGGGGCACAGCCACGAGGGGCTGCCCAGGCCCCGTCCTGCTGCGGCAGCTCTCGAGGTCCGCGGGGGCCCCGGTGTCGGACACTGGGCGGAGACGCTCGGTGTGGGAAGCCGATGCGACGCCCGGGCGTCAGGTTCCCTCTCCTCCGACGTCGCAGGTGCTTCTCGACATGGGCCCCGAGGTCTCGACCCCGTTCCCATGGACGACTTCTCACCCCGAGTCACTTTCGGACGGTCCCGCGGCTCGAGGCTGGCTTGCAGAGGCCAGAAACGTTCAAAATTCAATTCCATTTTTTTTTTGCGTCGCCTGTGTCTGATGGGGGTGAACTACATGTTGCCCCGCCCTCCCCCCCCTCCCCGCGCGCGCGCCAAAAGTGTTTGTCTCTGAGCTTGCTTGGAAGGTAAGCGATACTGCCCCGCAGAAGCCGTCGCCCGAACCAATGATTTTTCATGTCTGGTGATATGCCGACATCGCTGGGTGGGCTCTTCATTGCTTTCTGGGCCCCGTGGTGGCTTCCCCTGGCGTGGCCTGGCCCGCGCGGGCCGGGCCACGCCAGGGGAAGCCACGCACTGCTTCTCGAGCCTGCCACGGTGTTTCCCCGGCCCTCTCCGAGGGCCGGCGCGCCTCGCAGCGCGCCCGCCGCCCAGCACCCCGGGCCGCCATCTGGGCGACGACGGCCGTGCGCTCGCTCGTTCGTGCGCTGGCCGCCGCCAGCGGGGCTCAAGGGCGCCTCTGCCGTCGGCCCTGGCCCCCCCCCCCCGCTCGCGCCGAGAGCTCGCCCTCCCGCGCCGACCTCGGCGAGCGGCCAGGCCCGCCCGCCGCAGCGCGGCGGCGCGCCGCGGCGGGCCGCGGCCGGGTCAGGGCCGAGGCCGCGCGCGACTTCTTGGAGGAGGGAGGAGGGAGGAGGGAGGAGGGAGGAGGGAGGAGGAGGAGGAGGAGGAGGAGGGAGGAGGGAGGATGAGGATGATTAGGAGAGGAGGATGAGGAGAGGAGGAGGAGGAGGAGGAGGAGGAGAGGAGGAGGAGGAGGAGAGTAGGAGATGAGGAGGAGTAGAGAGGAGGAAGGAGGAGGAGGGAGGAGGGAGGAGGAGGAGGAAGGAGGAGGAGGAGGGGAGAGGCGGAAGGCGGAGGAGAGCGGAGAGGAGGATGAGGGAGAGGAGGAGGACGTAGGAAGAAAGGATGAGAGAGGAGGAGGAGGAGAGGAGAGGAGGAGGAGGAGGAGGAGGAGAGGAGGATGGGGAGGGGGAGGAGAGGGGAGGAGGAGGAGGAGGAGGAGGAAGAGGAAGAAGAGGAGGAGGAGGAGGAGGAGGAGGAGGAGGAGGATCACGAGCGACGAGCATGCCCATACCCATGCGCCTGCCGTTGGAATAGCGGCGCGCGATCCCGTGGAGGTGCGGTTCCGAGGGTACGTTACGTGCAGGGCGTCCGCGCAGAGCGAGCCCTGTATCCGTAGGGTCGCGGCCGAGGAGTCCAGACCCCGAGGCAGTGGATATGGAACGGTTTCCCGCCCGCGCGAGGCGGAGGGGGAGGGAGCAGGACGGACCCCCTCAGCTTGTAACCTTTTGGCCCACAGGGGGGTTAAGCGGCCTGTGGCTGGTGAGCGCGTGCCTTTGCATGCAGGTTGTTGTATCGACCTTTGGCGCTTCTGAGCGTGCAGCAGGCGCACAACTTGATGCCTAATGAGAAGCGCCTACTATGCCCTCAAGTCCCCCACTCAGCCTCAGTCGCCAGACCTCCTAACTCACTCACCTGATGCCACGCCCAGGCCAACTTGCTGGCACGCTGGACGGTTACTCGCGTGCACCAGGCTTGACCTTTCAGAGAGACATCGGCCACATTTTTGCAG
This sequence comes from Prorocentrum cordatum, assembly GCA_963575745.1. NCBI lineage: Eukaryota > Dinophyceae > Prorocentrales > Prorocentraceae > Prorocentrum > Prorocentrum cordatum. The sequence continues at coordinate 560,211 of CAUYUJ010002436.1, forward strand.
TCCAGCCAGATTGTGAGAGAGACCGTTTCTGCCTGCAGCGCCATGCAACCTGCCATGCAACCTCAGCTCGGAACGTCGGCTGCTTTTCCTGCGGCCTCAGCAGACCCCCGTGCGCGCTGAATGTTGACGGGCCTGGTGCCGGGTCTGGGTCAGAGCACGATCTCCGCACGTGTGGTGGCGCGGTTCCTGCCGTGTAGCAACGAGCCGTCCGCGTAGGCGTCTCTCCTCCTCCTCCTCCTCCTCCTCCTCCTCCTCCTCCTCCTCCCTCTTCCTCCTCCTCCTCCTCCTCCTCCTGCTCCTCCCTCTTCCTCCTCCTCCTCCTCCTTCTCCTCCTCCTCCTCCTCCTCCTCCTCCTCTTTCTCGTCCTCCTCCTCCTCCCCCTCCCAGTGACGCAACTAGGTGCTCCTCCCCCCATGGTGACTACTTGTGATGATGTTGTGCGTCGCTGGATCCCGTCTGGCGCCTCTGCCCAGTAGGAGCTCCGCAGCTGCTGGAGCGCAGGTGGTCCCTGACTGCTGCACATCTTCGTGGCGGGCCTGAGGGCGCGCATCGCGCCGACCAGGGCACCGCTAGACCTGATGCGCGTCCGGCCCCTCCCGTCGCTGGCACCACGTCGACGATGCTCGTTCGATGCCGCACCGTGTGCAGTTCGGCCCGCAGGGACCCTGGGGGGCGAAACGCGTAGCCTCGTTTTCTTGTCGCTCGAGACTCGATCCCAAACATGTGCCTCCAAGTGTCTCACAAGCGATGCGTCCACGGTCGCTGGAGCTGGGCCTCGTACTTCTTGACCCAAGTTCGCAGGCCTAGAGGTTGACACCAACACCAAGATCGGCGGTGTGCCTCCACCGAGGGAAGACGATCCCGATCTCGGTGATGGTGGTAATATTCTGGCTTCCAAGGTGGCCGAAATATTGCCACCATCACCGAAATCTAGGATCATTTTTTCCATGTGGAGGCAATCCCCTGTGCTGGTGTTGGTGCCAATTTCCAGGCCTCCAACAAGTGTGCAGCCACCAGGCGTCCCCCAGGTGGAGGCTGGAGGCCCACTCCCTTGTTCCCGACGCGAGCGAGAGCGGTGCTCGCGATTACAGGCCTGTCGCTCCTCGCGGATCGCGTTCTGACGGCCACGGTGCCCGCAGCGGGCCCCCAGAGGCTAAAAGCTTGGGAAACCCGTCGACGACTCGAGTTGTCTCTACTCGACGACGACGGCGACGACGACGACGACGACGGTCACGACGACGACGGCGACGACGACGACGGCGACGACGACGACGACGACGACGACGCCGGTCACGACGACGACGACGGCGACGACGACGACGGCGACGACGGCGACGACGACGACGACGACGGCGACGGCGACGACGGCGACGACGACGACGACGATGGCGACGGTGCGGCGGCGGCGGCGACCGCAGGCGGGGCGCCAGCGGCGGCGGCCGCGGGAACGCCGGCGCGCATGCCGCCTGCAGCCGCGACGCGGGCCGCGGAGGCGCCAGCAGCGGCGGCGTTGCCGATGCCGCCTGCAGCCGCGACGCGGGCCGCGGAGGCGCCAGCAGCGGCGGCGTTGCCGACGCCGCCGTCGTCGCCGTGGTCGTCGCCGTCGTGTCCGCCCCCGCCGTTGGCGTCGCCCTCGCCGTGGCCGTCGTGCCCGCCGCCGTCGCCGCCGCCGTCGTCGCTGTGGTCGCCGCCGCCGTCGTCGTCGCCGTCTTCGTCGTCGAGCCCCATCGAGGTTCAAGGGCCGAGGAGTGAAGATTATGGGAACTCTTTGATGGTTTTTGTGCCTACGGAGGCCAGAGGCCTCCAGACTCCCGAGGCCCGCGTCCCCCTCCCCTTTCCTTCGCCTTCCCCTGCTCCTCGTTCTTCCTGCTGCTCCTTCTCCTCGTTCCGCTCCCTCCTCCATCCTCTCTCCTGATGCTGCTCTTGCTGCTCCTTTCCCTTCCTTTCTTCTGTCTTTCTGCCCTCCCTTGTTCTGCTTCTCCCACCTCCTCACCTCCTTGCTGCTACTCGCTCGTTCTCTTTCCTCTTCCTGCTCCCTCTTCCCTCTTCCCTCCTCCCTCCTCCCTTGACTTCCACCTCCTCCTTCTCATCCTTCCGTCCTCCTCGTCTTCCTCCTCGTTCTCCCTGTCCTCCGCGTCCTCGTACTGGTCCTCCTTCTTTTCATCCTCCCCTTGGCTGTTCAATCTCGCCCGAGATGTGCACATTGTCACCGACGATCAGTTAAACACCTGTTGATGACCATTGTCACTGACGATCAGTTTTTTTGTTTTGCTTTGTTGTTTTTTGTGCATATCAGCTTTTGCCACCGACGATCAGTGTGCACATTGTCACCGACCGGCTGGCCGTGATCATTGTTCTAACCTGGTTAATTCAGACCTCTGGTGGGAGTTTAGGGCTTTTCCGTTCAGCTAGTTTCATGCCGTCGCGCGTCCTTTCCACCTGCCTGGAGACGCCCAGAAGCGTGCCAGGTTCGCGGATGCGGTTTCCTGGGATCATGCCATCCTGGATGCTTTTGCTGATGGGCTTGCTGAGGCTGGAGTCCAGGAGGCTCGCACGGTTTTGAAATGCAAGTCTCCCATGGTTCTCAAATGCGCCTCCATCCGAGCCGAGCCGAGCCAGATCGCCGTCTGGTCAAGCCGCCGATCGATTTAGTCCCGCGACGTCGTCGCTGGATCGGGGGACGTCTGGGGTAGCTCCCACAGCTGGTCGTTCGTACCAGGCTGCCAGAAGAGTTACTTCTTGGTGCAAGGGCCAGGTTTCGAACTCGGACTCCTCCCCCTCCCGCCGATGTCGCCCCGTCAGCATTTGTTTCGCTTCGACGGTGGAGCGGGGGAGGGGGGACGCTGGGAGAACCGTGGCCGCGCGGCGGGTCACGCCGTCTGGGCCCTGGCCCGATCTCGAGGACTTGAGGTGGGTGTACTTGGGTCTTGGCCCCAAAGCCTCCCTGTGGATCGCGGGGGACTGAGTCCCCTCCTCGCATGCGCTTGTGCAACTTGGGCTCGTTCACCTCCTGTGGAGCGTGTGGCTGCCGGGCACCAGCCCGCCCAGATCGTTTGAGGGAGCCATGCTCGGCGGCCGCCATTCGACCCCACGCCAGCTCGAGGTCCTTCCTCAGCGCCTTTGTAACTGCCCGCCGCTCGTTCGCAGCTGGGATGAGGTTTCACATGTCCTTCCCTGGCGTCATGTCTGTGCATTCGAAGCTGGGGCGGCAGCTGTGCAAAGCATAGATCCTCCTTCCCTCGCCCTCCTCCCTCCTCCCCCCTCCCCCCTTCCCCTGCGTGCGGGGACCGAGGAGTCGCACGCGGGAGGAGGGAGGGAGGAGCAAGGGAGGAGGGAGGGAGGATGGATGCGGAGGGAGGAGGGAGAAGCAGGGTGAGGAGGAGGAGGAGGAGGAGAAGGAGGAGGAGGAGGAGGAGGAGGAGGAGGAGGAGGAGGAGGAGGAGGAGGAGGAGGAGGACCAGTGTAAACACGATGTTGCACTAAACACTGGCTCCAAGTTCCCTTTTCATAGGCCCCTGCGCTCTGGCTGTGGAGTCGGCCGTCGGCGGCTCCCCCCGCCCTGACGTCACTGCTGTCGCACCGCTCCCCCTCCCGTGCTTCCTGCTCTCCCCCCTGTCCCGACGAGCGCCAGTGCATGCTTTCTGTACGCCGTTGCGTCTCTTGCTCCGCGCCTTCGTCGCCAATGCCTCGAAGCACACCGCCCATGCGGCTTAGCCGCCATGGGCGCCAGCCTTCCTTTGGCGCCCCGCCCTTGTGGCACCTGGCGCGCCCCACGTGCTACCAGGGTGCGTCCAGTGCCTTCTCGCGACTTTGCCGCCGTAGGCGGCGTCGCGCTTTCAGCTCGGCTCTGCTGACAGCCTCGCGACACTCCCAGAATGGTCGTCGCGTACGCCTGGCTCGCTCGGAGGCCGTTGCAGATCGGGTGCGCCGCGGGCCGACTCTTCGCCCGTGGCGACGCCGCCGTGCTGCTGTTCGGGCAGCGGCTCTCTCGCTCAGCTGCTTGCTTCTGTGGACGTGTACAGTTGGGGCGCTGAAGAAGGAACCCTTGCCGTTGGGGAGGGGCTCGGTGTTCCTTTATTGTCTTGCAGTTTGCCTTGGGGGTTTCCTAAGGTTTTCCATGTGAAATCGAAGTTAAGCTTCTAGAGAAAAGAGGCCTCGTTCCTTATTTAGGGTTCCTTAGGTCAGCGCCCCGATTGTATCCTGGTCAGCTGTATTTTGCCCAGCTGCGGGGATCTTCGGCGTCTGGTAGGTCAAGTGCACGGCCTCGGGCTGCTGTGTTGACCGATCTCTGTCGTGCCGGCTATGGCACGACCGCGCGTCTCCTCGCGCTGACTTTGCTTTTTCGCCCTCTCCCATTTTTGTCTGCGATGGCGGCGGTGGTTGGGTGGTCGACCCTCCGCTGTAACTTCGACTGACCTCTCGCGCAGCGTTTGCTTAGCTCGAGTTTGTTGCGTGCGGCATCGCACGCGCCTGACCCATGGTCGGGTCCGCTGCTCCTTGGCTTGTCAGTGCCTGCGGGTGTCTGGCTGGGTGGTTGGATCACCGCACCGGTGGTGCCTTTACAGTTGCACGGTGGACGGGTTTTTTGGTCACCTCACAGTCTGTCTGGCTGTTCAGTCCTGTGGCGTGTCAGTGGACTTGGACCTGCAGGCTGTCCTGCTTCTTGTCCAGCTTGCTTGCTTGTACCCTTGGCAGGAGCATGGGCGCGTGGATCGTCGACGCATTTCCTCCTCGGGTTGCGCTGTCGTGGTGTTGCTGCATGTCGGTCCAACATTCCGCCCATCATCGCGGCTGCTTGCGATGTCGGTGCGTAGGTTCACACCCTACCAATCTGCTTCATCGGGCCGTGCTAGGTCAGCGTTTTATCCTACCTGTCGGCTGGTCTGGCAGCTGTTACAGTTCTTTCTTGCTTGTCATTCTAGCACCACTCTTCGGTGGTTCAGTGGCCGCCAATTCGCACCAGACTGCTTGCGCTTCAGTTCACTTCGAGTTGAGTAGCGTCCTCGGTTTTCTG
>CAUYUJ010002436.1:565324-584310 GCA_963575745.1 Prorocentrum cordatum
TAGTAGTAGTAGTAGTAGTAGTAGTAGTAGTAGTAGTAGTAGTAGTAGTAGTAGTTGCAGTATTAGTAGCAGAAGAAGTAGTAGTAGTAGTAGTAGTAGTAGTAGTAGTAGTAGTAGTTGTAGTAGTAGTAGTAGTAGTAGTAGTAGTAGTAGTAGTAGTAGTAGTAGTAGTCGCGGTCGTAGTAGTCGTAGTAGTCGTAGTAGTCGTAGCAGTAGTAGTAGTCGTCGTCGTCGTCATTGTTGTTGCTGCTGTTGTTGTCGTTGTTGTTGTTGCTGCTTCTGTTTGTGTTGTCGTTGTTATCGTTGTCGTTGTCGTTGGTGTTTTTCTCTTCTTATTCTTATTCCCACGTCTGCCGCTGCACAGCGCGCCTCTCGCCACGAACGCGCCCTTGGCCTTCCCCGCTTCCGCACGCCGCTGCCCGCTTCGCTTTGCACACGGTCACGCAGCGCCGCCAACCCCCACCTCCACCCACCTCCCTCCTAGACTCGGGGTAAGGATTGAAGGGTGGTGGGCCTGCTCCAAGGAGAGGGCGCGCCGAAGCCGGCACCCGCCCCCCCCTTGTGGAGGCTGGGGTCCACGCTCGGCCACTCACTGCCACCAGGTGCGCCCCCAGCACCAATGTTGCCCACTCACGCTGGGACCGCCCAGGCCTCCTCTCGCCAGACTACCTCCCCCCACCCCACGCGCAAGCGCGTATGGGGACGGGCTCCCACGAGTGCGGCTCGACCGCAGCCGCCACCCACGGCTCATATAGACGCTGGCACCAGTCGTTTCCTTCCTCCTCCTCACTCGTCTGGCGGATGACCAATCCTTCGCCTGTTCCTTCTTCTTCACTCTTGCCCTTTTGGTTTTGCTACCCTCCCCCTGGCGAGGCCAAGGGGGGGCCCACGAAGGCATCGTTTGACTGGATGATGATGCCCGCAGCTCGCAGCTCGAAGGAGGAGGAGGAGGAGGAGGAGGAGAGGAGGAGGAGGAGGAGGAGGAGGAGGAGGAGGACCCCCCCCCGCAGAGGCACCATGCCGCCCAAGCGGAGGTTCGCCCCCATGGCGACCGGGGACGCCTACGACGTCGAGGCCCTCGTGGAGGCAGGCCCGCCGGCGGGGGCCGCCGACGGGCGCGGAGGCCGCGGCGGCGGCTCGGGCGCCGCTCGGCGCGGAGGGCACGAGGCTGGCGGCGCCACCGCCAGCGGCGCGGACGGCCCCGCGCTCGGCGGCGGCGGCGGCCGCGCCGCGCAGCGCGGCGAGCAGCACGAGGCCGGCGGGCGGGTCACAGAGGGGGGGCCTCGGGCGCGTCCCAGTGCCTGGCCGCTTCCGGGGCTCGCGTGCAGCCCCCGGGCAGCTCCTGGGCAGCAGCGCTCCCTGGGCCGGTGGGCACTGGCGAGGCAGGTCCCAGGCAGCGGCCCTTCCCAGGCTCTGGGGAGCAGCGCCCGGGGCCCCGAGTCCAGATATGCGACGATATGATCGGAGAGGACTTATGGCCGGTCCTGCCGACCCTGACGGAGGATAAGGAGACCCTGGGAAGGCCGCGAGGGAGCCAAAGGGCGCACGAAGGCGGGCCGACGATTATCCAATACTGGCGTGAAGAGCATCGCGAGACTGGAGAAGAGACCAAGCACCAGGCCACCGCCGCCGCCGCTGCCTTCGTCCCCTCCCGCCGCCGTGCCTGGATCGTGGACCAGAGGCTTCTTGAAAACATAATGTTGGGGTCTATTGGGGTGTCCCTCGGAGGCCTTCTTGCGGGTTCCTGGGGGCCTTGAGTGGACCTCTTGGGGGCCTCTTGGGGTCTTCTTGGGGTCCTCTGGGGGCGTCTTGGGGGCCTGCTGGCGGTCTCGGGGACCATCTTGGGGCAGAGGCCTCGACGTGTCTGTTCGTGTGCCCGCCCTTGGGGCCCTTTCGGGTTCGAAGGGGCTTCCCTTCGACTCGAGCACGAGCAGGCTCGCTTCACTTCGGGTTGGCGAGCTTGGCGGGCCAAAGGTGGCCGCCGGGAAGGGTGGGGCAACATCGACCCAGACAGTGTCTCCCAGGACTGCACCAGCACGACCGGCCCAAAACTCCCCCTCACGCGCGCCGGCGGGGCCAGCGGATTGTTGCGATCGCGGCGATTTTCCTCGATTTCGGCCGGGCTCCAGGGCCAGCAAAAATAGACCTGGGACGAAAAAGTACCACCGGGGCAAGGGTCGGGACCTGTGGGCTGCGCATTGAAAACGTCACATCGTCGGATGCCTGCGGATCGGAAGAATCAAGACGTCAGGTGTCTGGGGAGGTGCCTCGGCTCGGCCTCCGGGCATCCTCGGACAGCCTTCTGGCTGTCCCCTGGCCGGTGCTGGAAGCGTTCGTCCGACCCGCCGCGCTTGGCGGGTGGGGAACCACCAACAGGACAGGGCCAGGACGAGGATACATCCGTTCCAGAGCGTTCCAGGCCGCCCCGAGATTGCCGCGGCGCCCCCACCCCCACACATCGCCTCCAGGGCCGCCAGGTCTCAGGGATTCTCGACGCACCTTCGCCCCAAAATGTCTCCTCGCCCTGTGAGAGCGCCGCGGGGCCCCAGAGCTGCCAGATCTCAGGGGTTCTCGACGCCTCCAGCTCCTCCTCGTCCTCCTCCTCCTCCTCCTCCTCCTCTTCCTCCTCCTCCTCCTCCTCCTCCTCTTCCTCCTCCTCCTCCTCCTCCTCCTCGCCCTGGCTTCGCCTGGCGCCGAGCCAGCCAAGCCCCAGACAGGGCGCTCCAGCTCCCGCAGGCCTCTCCTTTGCGTCGTGGAGCGGGCCCCGGCCGACCGGCACGTCCTGTGATCCTCCCCGGGCCGCTGGAGCCAGACCCCCTCGCGCGGCGAGCAGAATCACGACAGGAGGTTTCTCCACGTTTTCGCCGGGCCTCGACTAGAACGCGACTAGAACGCGACTAGAACCACTACTTAACCACTACGATACCACCAAACCCATGCCTTACCAGGCCTCGGGGCCGTCGACGAACAACTCAGGAAGAAAGCCGGTCCCATGGAATGGGTCCAGACCTCTGGGGGTCGACGCCCTGAAACAATCATGGCGTCGGGGGTCTGGGGAGGCCGGTTCTGTGCACAGGGTCATAACAAACGTAGCCCGCGACGAGAAGTCAGCCACGCGAAGAGGGGGGGTGGGGGGAGGGCTTCTTAGAAGCGCCCCTGGTTTTTAGAAGGCGCTGGCCTCACTCGTAGACGCAAGGCCGCCGCCTTCTAAGGAGCAGCCTCCTTCACCCCCTCGTGCGCGCCGCCAGAGAAAGCACGGCCCCAGAGGCCCCAGAGGCCCGCGCCTTGAACAAGCACGGCCCCAGAGGCCCCCAGACCTCCTCGCAGCGTGAAGCAGGTCACGATGCGATGAGCTTCTGCCAGCCTTCGGCTTCTGCGGGCCCCATGCCAGGCCCCAGGGATGTCAGAGAACAGGGTGGGACAGAAAGCCGGCTCCGAGGGTCCATGCCTCCAGGGGGGTGTGCGTTGCGACAAAAACATCGGGACGTCGGGTCTGGGAGTGAAAGGCCTCGCCTTTGAGGGTGTCTGTTCGCTTGTTGTCTGGGCAACAGCACACAGAAACCTCGCCCTCGGCGGAGGCCAGCGGAGGGCTGGCGGCGGCAGAACGAGGACAGGCCTCGCAAACGGAAGCCGCAGGGACGGTCGGCGGGCACAAGCCTCGTTTGTTTGTTTGTTTCTTTGTTTGTTTGTCTGTTTGTTTGTTTCTTTGTCTGTTTGTCTGTTTGTTTGTCTGTTTGTTTCTCAAGAAATCAAGCCTCGGGCGTTCTTTTTTGCTTCAGTGCGTGGGCTCTCGTCCCCCCCCACAGGGTCCATTCCGATCCGATCGATGCGACTCGATACCGACTCTGGCCAGGTCGATCCGATTCGCTTCCGATTTTCTGGCGATCCGATGCGGCCGGGTGCTTGCATGGAGCTGTGGAGCACCCCGGCGCATCTGATCCGACTCGATTTCGACTCCTTGCCGAGGCGGCCCGATCCGACGCACCTGGCGCTTCGATCCGCTTTCCGGATGCGATGCTGACCCATCCTGCTTCCCCTGGGGGCCGGCCTTCCCCTCCCCGCGTCGTTCCCTGATCCGACGATCCTCGGGACGCGTGTTGGTCAAAGCGTGTGTGTTCACCCCGCTCGGCTCCTCCGCCGCCTGCGCCGCGTCGAAGGGCCTCGGTGGACAGAAGCACGATGGCGCGAGCATGCGTCCTGACGGTAGATAGAGGGAAGCAATTACTGAACACTCCCTCCCCCGCAAAACTCAAAGTTGGCACGCGCGGGGAAGACTGCGGTCGAGGTGCAGTGCATCAGACCCATCGCCAATTCTGAACAGTGGCAGGAGGGGGAGGCGTTGGCAGATGAATGTGGCATGAGTACTCGGCGTCACCCCAACATACTTATATTATGTGTGCGTCGCCCCCCCAGGGGCGACGCGCGCACCGAGACATCTTATAGTAGAAGCGTCGCGGCGGGCGCTTTCTGGCCACATCGCTCGGGAAAGGATATACTGCAAGATGGGTATACTATATGTTCGGGTCGGACGCGCGCCTCTAAGGAGAACATGTGGTACTAGTATGTCTGTGTGCGTCCCAGGGGAGGGGGAGGCGTTGACAGATGACTGTGGCATGAGTGCTCGCCATTTTTCCCCGAGGCCTGGGGGATCCTCGGCTGATGACCTTCCCGGGGGGCTCGACTGGCGCGGAACTCCCAGGCGAAGGGTTAAGTCGGGCCTGTCCCTCTACGGGAGGAATGTTCAAAAATAGTCAAAAATAGTATGGCGGTGATTTTTTGAGTTTTTTTTTGGGGGGGGGGCTATGTTTGAGTATTTTTGAAGTTTCCATCACAAATCCGCTTGTAGGGGGACATGCCCGACCTGAGCGAAGAGCCGGCCAGCGAGCCCTGGAGCCCCCACGAAAGAAGGCGGCCTGGACGGACGGAGGCCCGCGGCAGAGGCTGGCAGGAGAGGCAGAGAGAGAGGCGGACATGCGCCAGACCTCGCCTTGGGGTGGGGTCGGAGGGATCGCTGATGGGCCTGTCTTCCGCCACCACCACCACAAGTTGGACGGGGGAGGAAGGTGGAGGACGAGGAGGAGGAGGAGGAGGAGGAGGAGGAGGAGGAGGAGGAGGAGGAGGAGGACCCCCTCCCCCTCCAACTCATGGTGGTAGTGGTGGAAGACAGGCCCATCAATCGCGCCGCATCGCCGATGCATCGCCGACGCGGCTCGACTTAGGTCGGGCATGGCCCCCTACAGGCGGATTTCGGGGGAAAAATCCCCAAAACGCAAAAGATACCCCAACATAGCCAAAACATATGCACAACAACGTCCCCAGACTATATTCCTCCTGTAGAGGCACACGCCCGACTTAGGCTCGACGTGCCGCGCTGGCGTCGCCGATGCATCGCCGATGCGGCGCGACCCTCTGGCCCCGTCCACTCGGGCCCCAGCTGCGGGGCCTGTGGGCACCTCCGAGAGAGCAGCGCGGGCGAGCGCAGCGTGTTCCCGGAGGCGGCCCGGGTCGGGGGCGTCCAACTGCTCAGGACGTCTCCCTTGGCTTCTGGATGGTCCCGTCGGCGTACGGTGGGTGGCTGGTGGGCTTCGGAAGCGTTCGGAAGATTCGGATGCGTGTGCTGCTTTCACAACTGATCAGCTCGCAGGTTTTCTCCGGACAGTTTCGGGATCGCTTGGCGGCTCTTCGGTGGATGTTCGGCAGTTCTTGGAAGCGTCTTTTGGGCTTTCGGAGGTCTTCGGACGCCGCGGGGGTGCCAACGTATCCTCCTGGGCCCAGGGCCAGTGGATCTTTTGAGGAACGTCTTATGAGGGACCCGCCTGCCTGCAGGTGCCCGGTGGCCACAATGACCCGTCGGGCACCCGACGACGTCGAAAACCGATTGAAGGTGTGCCTCTTGGTTTCCGGTAGCAGGATCTCTTCTCGTGCGTATCTTTGCATCGGGCCTGTCCTTCTACAGGAAGAATATTCCTAAATTGTTAAAAATGACACCAGAGAAAAACCCCAATCAGTGGATGGTTTTCGCTGAGGGGACCGGGAACCCGGCAGCCCGGGAACCCAGAACCTACCGAAATCGGCCTGGAACCAATATAACCGGGAACCCGGGACCCGGAACCGGCGGGAACCCGGGAACCCAGCAACATCGGCGGGAAATTTTCTCCAAATTTTACAACTTCCGCAAGGACCCCTTCAGTGCAATCACTGATTGTGGAAATAGTCAGGGGACGATTTTGATAATTTTGGGGGTATTTTGAGACAATGTTTTATTTTCCGTCCAAAATCCCCCTGTGGGAGGACATGCCCGATCTAAGCGTACCTTCGGCGGCGAGCCCGGGGGGGAAGTGGGAAGGGGCGGGCCTGCTCAGAAGGCTCGGAAGTCCCCCGGCCTTCTGCGAAGTTTCTTCCGAGCCTGCCCCGAAGACGCAGAGCACTTCTCCGAAGGCGCGAGGGCCACCGAGAAGTGCCGCAGCCCTCCGAGAAGGTCTTCTCCTTCTCACTTCCCCCCCTCGCTCGCCGCCGACATCTGCTGCATGCGCCGATCCTGGGCCCAGGATCGGCGTGGCTGGGATCGGTGCGAGCGGATGGTTGGCGCTCTCCGCCCAGGGCAGCGAGCGGCGAGCGCTCCCAGGCCTCGCGGAGGGCGAGGCCTTCCGGTGCCGTGGCGCCCTGCCGCGGGCGCCGACGCTGCTGCTGGTGGCCGAGAAGCCGTCCATCGCGAAGACGCTGTCCCAGGCGCTGGCGGGGGGCTGCCCGGCGGCCAGGCGCTACGGCTCCTCGCCGCACTCCCCGGTCTACGAGCTGGACGCGGAGTGGGGCGGCGACGGCGGCCGGGCCCGCCTGCGGATCACGGCGGTGGCGGGGCACGTCTTCGCTCGGGACTTCCCGCCGGAGTACAACGACTGGCGCGCGCACGAGCCGGCCGAGCTGTTCGAGGCCCCGACGGAGCTGGTGGAGTCCGACCCGAGGAGCCGGATGCTGAGCCACCTGCGGCAGGAGGCGCGCGGCTGCCACGGGGTGGTCCTCTGGCTCGATTGCGACCGCGAGGGCGAGAACATCTGCTTCGAGGTGCTGTCGGTTGTCCATGGCTGCCTGCTGAGGCCCGCGAACGTCTACCGGGCCAAGTTCTCTTCGCTGGACCACCGAGACCTGCAGCGGGCCATGCGTGGCCTGGTCTTTCCGGATGAGAGCGCGTCGAAGAGCGTGGAGGCCCGACAGGAGATCGACCTGAAGTTAGGTGTGTCTTTCTCACGGTTCCTGACCATGTACCTGAGGCAGAACTTCCGGAGCGTGATGGAGTCCTTGCAGCTGAAGGTCGTGTCGTATGGGCCGTGCCAGGCTCCCACACTGTGGTTCTGTGTGAAGCGCCAGAACGAGATCATGGTCTTCACCCCAACGCTCTTCTGGCTGGTGTCGCTCGAGCTGCAAGACGGTCACGGGAAGGGGCTGTCGTTCAAGAGGAAGCTCGGCTGCTTCTGGGAGGAGCCGGGCGCGACGGCCCTGCTGAAGAGCCTGCGCGGCGCTCGGACGGTCACAGTTGCGCAGGTGGAGGAGCGGAGGAGGCAGCTATACACCACAACCATCCCAGGCCATGGCCACCTTGGGCTCCAGGATTTGTTTGCAAATCCTCCCCTCCTCGGCAAGGAAGCGAGAACACCATGCTAGGGCCCTGCATGGCTGTGGTTGGGAAGGGTGGTGGTGGTGTAGGTGCCTCCTGCGCAGAGGAGCGGAGGAAGACCCACCGCAAGCCGCTGCCACTGAACACTGTGGCGCTGCTGCAGAAGGCCTCGCAGAAGTTGCGCCTCGGCCCAGCGCGCGCGCTCGAGCTCGCCGAGGGCCTCTACCTTGCGGGGCTGACCACCTACCCGCGCACGGAGACCAGCAGGCATCGGGTGTGAGGAGAATCCGAGGCGGGAACTTGTCCACGACCACCGCCCGGGGAACCCACCTTCGGGGACCCTGGCAGGCGGTGGATGAGGACGTGCTCGGGCCCGCTGGGGCCACGACATGTTTTCACATCCACCGTCCGCTGGGGGCCCAGGACGTCGGTTCCACATGCCGTGGATATTTATATGGATGTGGATGTGGATGTGGATGTGGACGTGGATGTGGATATGGATATGGATATGGATATTTGATTTGGATATGGGTATGGGTGACTTACGTGTGTGTATATATATAGATATATGTATATATATATATATATATACACATATACACACATTTCTATCACCGCCGCGCAGAGCGCTTCGCACGTGCGCCGATCCAGGCCGGGCGCCTCCTGGGCGCATCCAGGGCGGGTGCACACGCCGCCCCTCCGGCCAGCTCGGGGTGGGGCGTCCGGCACCGGTCCCGGGGCCCCCTGCGGGCGCGTCTGGCCGGGGGCGGCGCGTCCCGGCACGCGCGCTCAGTCGGGGGCGGAAAAGAGGGGGGTGATGACCTAGGGGGGGGTGGATATCATGGCGGGGGGCATGATATCTCCCCAGATCTCATGGCGCCTCTTCTTGTTTCATTACACCCCTGGCCCCCCCGCTGGGCCGCGCACATGCCGCCGGCCATTATTTGCACCCCCCCCTCTTGGACACCCCCCTCTTGGCCGCTCCCGAGCGTCCGGCACGCGCGCTCAGGCGGCCCGCTGGCACGAGGATGCGCCGCGGGCTCGCAGGTGCAGAGAACAGCAGCAGCATCGAGCCACGAGCGGCCATGCCATGCCAGGGGGGGCATGCGGGGGGGGCAGGGTATGCGATCACCGACCGTGGGTGTGCCTGGTGACCCGATGTTCGGTAGCCTGCGCGCGAAACGCGCCAATGGGGGGAGGGGGAGGATGAGGAGGAGGAGGGGAGGCGAGGAAAGGGGGGAAGGAGGGCACAGGTAATCTGCGAAAGGGAGCAATGCTGCTTGACTGCCGCGTGTCAGTCTTCTGCAGCAGGTTTGTGAAGTGTCTGGGTCCTTGCCCGCCACTGCCAGGGCCTCAGCGTGTATGTACGTAGTCCATTGTAGCTGGGAGCGTCCTCTCGATCTCAGAGGCGTCCAAGTCCGAGGTCGACAAATTCTGGCCTGCCCAACTTCGAACACTACTTGTCTTGATAAGCTTTCGGTGCTGTTCCAGGCTTGTCTCCTACATAGCTTGATTTGTTATTCCTATAGGATGGATGCCAAAGGCGACGCGCCAGTCGCCCGTACGCTGACGCATTTCAGCGTTGCTCACGTGAGACAGCCAAGCTGGCAGAATTTTGAAGATTCTTCGTAGGCATCTGCCGTGGAGCACATCTATCCGATCCTTGTTTGCTTTCAAGAGCATGCACGACTCGTGCCCAAATAGCAACTCGGATAACATTTACGATTGGACACTTGGTGTGTTTTCGCATTCTGGGCTAATGAGCGCGATCTCACACAATATACACCGCCGTGACAAAAGATTATGCGGTTTTATGATATGTTGGAATCTCCTATCCCTCTGAATATTCCTAACATTGACATGCGTCCTCCGCGATCCCGCGGAGTAATTCGTCTACCTCTAAGTAATAACATTGTTATCTCAAAACAGGATCGGAAATTACTCCGCCAATTCCTGTGTGAAAAACGGGACGGGATGCATGTCCACGCGGAGTAATTTATACTCCGCCCACTCCGTTTACTCCGCCAGTCTTGAGTCATGTTGAATGAAGACCGCATAATACTTTTGTCACGGCAATGTACAGCTTTTGAAATATGCCTTTCGCTTCCTCCAGGCGCGGTGTAAACTCTGCTCGTGTTTTCCCATTCGTACTAAATAGGCAACCCAGATAAACAACATGCTCCTTGACTGCGATTGCTTTACCACTCGGCCCCACATTTTACCATACGATTGTATCTGGATTATTGCTGTTCTGTCTGAGTTGAGTTCTAACCCATACTTATTCCAATTTTCGACCACAAGGTCTCGATGCGCTTGAACCGTCTTTGGGTCCATTGCGACGAGCTCCGTGTCGTCTGCGTACGCAACGTCTTCAATAATCGCACAATGGTTTGGTTGGTCTGTCATGCCTTTCCATCTCCAAGCGTTTGTCGACAGCTCATATGATCGACTTGACAGTTTTAAACAAGTGCTGAGAAAGCGGGCATCTTTGCGCAACTCCAGCGGTTTGTGTCCTCCTTGGTGACGTCGTATCCGCGTATCCAACAATGAACGTACGCAGTTGGTAAATGCCCCGGATCATATCGACCATCGCAGCTGGCACCCGAGTTTGTGGCAGTGCTTGCATCGTGTTGCTAGGTTTCTACGATCACATTCTGTGCTCCAATCCAAAGTAGCAGCAGTACGTGCCGTCTTTGCCTTCCCGCGTTGCGTCGATCAGCCTGCGCGCCAAGAATAATGCTGGGCTGGTCCCGCGACGTGGTCTAAAGCCAGATTGAGATCCACGCAGTGTCTTTGCAGCACCTCCAACCTCAAGTCGCTGTCATACTATGCTGGCTCATGTGTTATTTATCCCACAGCTAATGAGGGTATCGGCCTGTGGTTCGACCAGAGGCAAGTGTCACCCTCTACCCTTCGGGAATGGCCTTCTTTCCCCAGCACGCGTTACCTTTTCGTCAGCGGCGAGGCGGCGAGCTCCGCTCCCGCGAGAAGCCAGAAAAGGGCACTAACTAACGAATTGGCCGGCGGGCAAAGAGAGGGGGGGGGGACGGTCGAGAGGAAGAAGGGACGCTCACACGCCGGGGGGCAGCTGCAGCCAGGCGCGCAGGGCCAGAGCGCGGTGGGCGGCCTTGGCGAGCCACGGTGGCAAGGGTGGCGCGAGGGCGGCTGCCAGCAGCTGGAGCTGGCGGGCGGGCGCAGTGGGACATCACGAACGGCAGAGGTACCGCGGCGCGCCGAGGAGTAGGCACAGCACTGAGCCGTGCGGAAGCGGGACCAGAAGGCTGGCAGTGACAGGGGTATTGCGGCGTGACCGCCCGGGGCGCGCCGGGTGGGGGGGCCGGGAGAGGTGGGGCAGGAGGCGACGGACGAAGCGTCCCAGGGGCCCGCAGGCGGCGAGGCGGAACGGCATCGCAACGGGAGGGGGCAGCGCGGGGCTGCCGCGGAAGGAGGGGAGCACCGAAAGGTGCAAAAGCCGGGTAGCAACGCAGGGCGGCCCAGTAGGCGGACGGGCGTGGCGCAGCAGAGAAGCACCGAAATGGTGCAGGGGACAGTGAGTGAGCGACGCGCGTCCCGCACGGGAGGTGCGTCGCGAGGGAGCGGCGGCGGCGGGGAGCACCGAAAGGTGCAGAAGCCAGGTAAGCAGAGACGCGCCGAAGTGGTGCAGGGGACAGTGGGTGAGCGACGCGCGTCCCAAACGGGAGGTACGTCGCAAGGTGGAGAGGTAAGGGGGGCCACCGAGGAGGTGCCAAGCCAGGCGCGGAGAGGCGCCCGGCCCAAAAGGCCACGCGCCTCATGGAGAGCGGACAGGGGGGAGGGAGGAAGGACCAGGAACAGGGAGGCGAGGGGGCCGCCGGTTGGGCGGGCGGGCGCGTCGGTCGGCAGGGCGGGCAGCGACGAACCGCCAATTGGGGCGGGGGGGAGGCAGCGGTCGCGACGAGCGCAGGGGCAGTGAGGCACCTGGGCGGTGGGCCAGCAGGGCAGGACGCCACGGGCGGGAGGCTCGCCACGCCGGGGTGTGGGCGCGTTGGAGGGGCGGCGGGGGCCCGCCGGTTGGGCGGTGGGGCGGCCGCGCTGTCCGTTGGCCCGCGCGGACGGGTCCCCCTGGGGCGGCTGCGTGTGGGTGGCTCACGCTGGCCCATGCTGGTGAAGGAAGCGGCGGAGGAAGGTGGCATCGTTCCGGCTGGGGTCGCGGGTGCGGCCGCCACGCCGAACGCAAAACCTTTGCTGGGCCGCCCCCGCTCCACCACCAGTCTGCAGCGTCCTCCTGACCTGGGCCGCGAGGATCCCCTTCGAGCCGAGGATGTCGAGCAGGACGGGGGTTGGGACATCCTCGGGACGCGCCCGCCCCTGTTTTTTATATAGTCCGAAGTGAACGATTTCCTTTGGTCACGGGCGTCTGGCGCCGCGGTCCAGGTGTGCTTGACGAGCAGCAGGAGGTTGCGCCGTGCAGGCCGAGGTGTTCCCCCTCGCGGGCTGGCGCTGAAGCTGCCTGTGGCGCCGGAACCGTCCACGGCCGTCGTCGCGGGGGAGCAGTGGGGGACATCGGGAGCCGGCGGGGGGTTGACGTATGACGGGTCCGCGTTGACCCAGGCGTCTGCGCGAGCAGTGGTCGTGGCGGGCCGCAAGGACGGAGACCATGCAGCGCCCCGAGTGGCGGGCAGGGGGCGGGTGGGGGCGTCGGAAGGGGCAGCGGACAGGGCGGGAGGGGTGCAGGGCTGGGCGCCGGCAGTGGTGTCGAGTGGGGCGTCGGGTCCAGGCGTGTCGGGCTCGCCGTCGCTGTCGTCAGTTTGGTCCGCCCAGCGGCCTCCGTCTGGCCGCCCGAGGTCGCGATGCTGGAGCCCGTCTGGCTGCTCGCGGTCGTGGTGCTGGAGCCAGTCGTACTGCGCGCTGTCGAGCTGCCAGGGTCCGTCGTGCTGTGCTGCTCACGGCTGCGCTGCTGGGTTTCCCTACCCGGCCGCGGCGACGAGGGCTCTCCAGGACGAGCGGCGGCACCAGGTGCGATCGTCGCGACAAGGGGGCGGGGAAAGGGCCCCCTGGCTTCCGGGGCGGACTGGGGGGGCCACCTCGAGACCGGAGGGCTGTCCAGGTACGGCGTCGCCTTGGGCACTCTTGTTTCTATCGACCTGGCCGTCCGCGGTCCGCGCTTGATCCCAAGGGCCGTAGGGTCCACTGCTGGGGGCGCCGGACGGTGGTGAAGGTTTCCCAGCCCCCTCTGGCGCCAGCGTGTCATCGCAGCCTTGGACAGGTGGTTCTGGCCTGCCCGACAGAGCACCTCTTCGCGGTCCAGGAGTGCCGTTGCCAGACGCGTTGGCCCGAGCGCTTCTGGGTGGCGGCCGTTCGTAGCGGATCTTCGGCGTGGCGACGGGGCCCTGACCAGGTGTGCCCCAAGCAGCGGCGGTGTCGCCTGCAGTGGGCGTGCGCTCGGGGGCCTGTGAGGGATCGGGAGGGGCCTTCTGGTTTCTGACACCGCCGTCGTTGCTCTGTCCGGGGGCGCAGCTGAATGCGGCAAACGCGGGAGAGATGGGGGTTCGCCCTGAGCGCTGGTGAGGCACAGGGGAGGCCCGCTGGTTTCTGACTCCGCCATGTCTACCAGGTTCGGCCCGCTGGTTTCTGACACCGCTGGGGCTCTCCTGTGTCCCTGAGCACGCTGCCAGGTGAACAGACACAAGCCTCCGACGCGTCGCAACTGAGAGCGCAGCGGAATGCCGCGATAACGGGTGTGACACTTCCAGGTTCGGCCCGTTGGTCTCTGACGCCGCCACTGCTGCTGGGTTCGGGGGTGCCATGGAACGCGGCAAGAACGGGAGACATGGATGTTCCCTCTGAGCCCTGGTGAGGCTCAGGGGAGGCCCGCTGGTTTCTAACTCCGCCACGTCTACCGGGTTCGGCCCGCTTTCCTCTGACATCGCCGTTGCTACCAGGCCCGGGGCATATGGAGGTTCCATCGGGGCCCTGGTGAGGCTCAGGGGAGGCCCGTTGGTTTCTGTCGCCGCCATCGCTGCCGAGGTCGGGGCCCCCTTTCTTCTCCCCCCAGGGGGGGTGCGGGGTGCGCTGCGACATGTGGCAGCAGCAGTGGGAGAATCGGCGTCCTGACCTCGGTCGGGCCCGCGCGGGCGCGACGTCGGCGAGGGGGGGCCGAAAGGAGCGGGGCCCCCCGAGCCTCCCTGCTCTCCGCCTCCCTGCCTCCCCCGCAGCGCCGCGAAGCGCGGCAGTGGGCAAGAAAACTGGGCGATGCCGCGCGTCGGGCCCGCGCGGGCGCAGCGCGGGGGGTTCGCCAGCGAGAGAAGAGCCGTGTGGAGGTCCTGGAGAAACGGCAGCCGATTCCTCGGGGGCCGTGGTTCCGTGGGCCTCCTCCACTTCCTCCTCTTCCTCGTCCTCCACATTGCCCGCGGCCATGGCGAAGACTTGGGCCCTGCCCCCCTTCACCTCCACTTCCGCTTCCTCAGCCTCCGTGTCGACGAACTGCCCCTCCTCGTCCGCCACCTCCTGCGCCTCCTTCACCTCCTCGATGCCCTCTTCGACGCCCTTCTCGATGCCCTCCACCGTCGAATCCGCTGGGTACCCAGGCTGGTCATCATGGTGCTGCCAGGGTTTTGCAAATGCTGGCGCCGATGCTCTCGGCAGCGCTGTCGAGGATGCAGGCGTCGTCAGAGCAGCGTCGTGCGCGTCGTCCTCCCTGCCAGCTGCGACGGCCTTCCCCGCGCCCTGCCCCAAGTCCTTCCCCGCGCCCTCCTCGTCCTCCTCCACCGCGTGCGCGTCGGCGTGCGCCGCGACGTCGGCGGCCGCGAACTCGGCAGCCAGCGCCAGCCTGGCCGCGACCAGCCAAAGGCCCGCGCGGGCAGCAACAGCGGCGGCCGCGTCGCAGGCGCCCGCGGCGGCGGCGGCGGCCGCGCCTGGAGCGCCAACGCCGGCGCCAGCGGCGCAGGGCGCGGGGGCCCACGGGAGGGCGCGGGCCGCGCCGACGCTCCCGAGGGCGCCGCCGGCGCCCGCCTACCGGCGCCGAGGCGGGCGGCCCCGCCGCGCCGGCCGCGCCGCCCGCCCAGAGGGCGTCGGCAGCGCCGGCCGCGGCGGCCGATGGGGGCGCCGGCCGCGCCGGCGGCGCCAGCGAGAGGGGCCGAGCCGACATGCCCGGGGGCGTCGGCCGGGGCGCCCGCGTGGGCGAGAGGGCGGGCATTCCGGCCCGCGCCGACCGCCCAAGGGGCGTCGGCAGCGGAGAAGTCGGGGCGGCGGCGCTGGCAGCGCCGGACGCGCTCGCAGCAGCGAACGCGCCGCCGAGAGCGGCTGCGCCGGCGGCGCCAGAGAACCCCGGCGGGCCCGCGACGACCGGGGCGCAGGCGGCGGCGGCAGCCAAGCGGCGACCAGCAGCGGCGCGGGCCCGCCGCCGTTGCCGCGCCGCCGTGGTCTCCGTCATGCCAGTGCTGGAGCACCGCGCCTGGCCAGGGGCGTGCTCGAGCCCAGACGGCCTTGAGCCAAAGGCTACGGAACAAGCGCGCGTTGCGCAATGACGTCGACATTTCCAACGCGTCGCTGCTTTCGAATAGTGATTTCCATCATTGTGGTGCCATTCCGTCGGTCCCTGCAGCTCGCTGTGATCGCAGGTGTTCGATTGTGTGTTGTATTTGCTCCAGTTGGATCTGGCTCACGTCGATCGACATCTCGGCTCGTTTCTGGGATGGTTGCGGTAGTGGATCAGCTTCTTGAGGTGGTCTCCATTGTATCCTCGCCAACCAGGATGCCATGGTTCCAGCCTGGCCCGCAGAATTAACCAAGTCCCGTTGAGCATCTCGGAGGCGCCCGCACTTGTGAGAGAAAAGTCTGCGCTGTGAGTCAGTGCTGCTTGTCGGCCTTCGCGGACTGCTTGGCTCGGGGATCAGATCCATGCACCAGCATGGATTTCCCAACGCTGATCGGACCACGAAGGAGCCGACTTCCACGCGAAAGGGCGCGCAGAGTATCATTGCTCGCCTGCCCCCACAAGAGGCGCCGTGGGCGCTCCTTTTCGCCTCCCTTAGGAAGCATACTAGGCGTTATTTCCCAGGGCCGATGCAGCACACCCACGCGCAAGCATGTGTCATCAGTATCGGATGTCCTGTGAAGGGTTTCCCCCTTTGGGCCGACCACGTCGGTGCATAGAGCTCCGTCTTTTTAGATATGGGCACCGCCCAAGCGTACCGATACTATGTGTGCGCCAGCCCTCATAAGGGTGGCGCGCACGCCAAGAAGTCTTACAGCACATGCTCCGTGGCGGACGCTCTCTGGCGGTACTGCTCGAGCAACGATACGCTACACGAAGGTGGCACTGTATGTTCGGGTCGGATGATGGGCTTGTTTTTCACCGCCGAAACCATAGGTTGGAAGGGGAAAGGGGGTGGAGGACAAGGAAGAAGAGGAGGAGGAGGAGGAGGAGGAGGAGGAGGAGGAGGAGGAGCAGGAGCAGGAGGAGGTTGAGGAGGAGGAGGAGGAAGAAGAGGACCCCCTCCCGCTCCAACTTATGGTGGTGATGGTGGAAAACAGGCCCACCATCGGATGCACGCCTCCAGGGAGGCTGCACAGTGCTCGGGTGTCCTTGTGCGTCCCACTCTCGTGACGCGGGCTCCTGCGGCGGGCCCGCTCGTCGACGGGCGAAGCTGCATCGGATGGCGCCCCGCTTTGAAGACTCAACGGGCAAGAGCGCCCGGCTGCCAAGTGTTCGCTGGCGTGGAGTACCCGAATAGTTATGTCAATAGTAGTAATGATAATGATGGTAAGAATAATGCGAAGGATAATAGTACGGATGAGAATAAAAATAAGAAGAAGAAAAAGGGAATATCTGCAATCCCGAAGAGTGCTATCGGAAAGTCAAGGAGGCACGCTGTGGAGAATGTTAAGGCCCGTAGCCTGAGGCTCGATGTGCGTCTGCGCGCTGGTGTAAGTGTCGGCCGAGTTCACCACTTAGATCCCTGACGCCGCGACTTTTTCACGTGGGCCCCAGGAGGCCCGTGGGCAGAGTCTTTCATCCTGAGTCGTTGTGAATGCCCTCCGGGCTAGGCCCCTCGGAGGCCCAAGATAGACCATGACTTTCTCTGTTTTTTCTTCACGACGCGAGGGGGTCTGCATGGCCCCTGCCTTTCCTACCGCATCGCTGCGATGTCGGCTTCGGCCATTTCGATCCGCTTCGATTCCGATACTTCGACGATCCGATGCGACCCGATGCTCGCCTGGCGCTGTTGTGCATCCTGGCCCAGCCGATCCGCTTCGATTCCGGCTCCGTGGCGACGCGGCCCAGTCCGATGCGCGTTCCGATCCGATCCGATATGCCCATTCGATGCTGGCGGATCCTGGGCCTGGGACGCGTTCGCCCCGTGAGCCTGTCCCCCCCCCAACGCTGTCCCTGGCTCTCGGGCCAAAGCTCGGCTCCCCGGCGTCCATGCGGGACGATCTGGACCCCCCCCGGAGCGCTCTCGGCGCGGGAAGGCCTCCCGAGGCTGGAGAACCGCCGAGACCCCACGAGAACGTCCGCGATCTTCCCCGTCGCGATTTTTTCGCGACGCGAGGGAACCTGGGATCGGCGTCTCCCCAACATACGAATACTAACTACAGGGGCGACGCGCGCACCGAAATAAATCTTATAGTACGTGCGCCGTGGCGGGTGCTTTCTGGCCACACTGCCCGGGAAACGATGTATTACAAGATGGGTATCTTATATGTTCGGGTCGGACGCGCGCCTCCCAAGGAGGACATGTCGGAGGAGGAGGAGGAGGAGGAGGAGGAGGAGGAGGAGGAGGAGGAGGAGGAAATGTGCGAGGAGGAGGAGGAGGAGGGTGGGAGGAGGAGGGAGGAGGAGGAGGAGGAGGAGGAGGAGGAGGAGGGAGGAGGAGGAGGAGGGGAGGAGGAGGAGGAGGAGGAGGAGGCGGATGAGGAGGAGGAGGATGGAGGGGAGGAAGGGAGGAGGAGGAAAGGGAGGAGGAAGCAAGGGAGGAGGAGGAGGAGGAGGAGGAGGATGAGGAGGAGGAGGAGGAGGAGGAGGAGGAGGAGGAGGAGGAGGAGGAGGAGTAGGAGGAGGGAAGGAGGAGGAGGAGGAGGAGGAGGCAAGGAGGAGAGGAGGAGGAGGAGGAGGGGAGGAGGCAGGAGGAGGAGGAGGAGCAGGAGGAGGGGGAGAAGGAGGGGGAGGGGGAGGGGGAGGGGAGGAGTAGAGGAGGGAGGAGGAGGAGGAGGAGGAGGAGGAGGCGGAGGAGGAGGAGGAGGAGAGGGAGGAGGCGGATGAGGAGGAGGGATTGGCAGGAGGAGGAGGGAGGAGGAGGGGAGGAGGAGGAGGAGGAGGAGGAGGAGGAGGAGGAGGAGGAGGAGGAGAGGAGAGGAGGAGGAGGAGGAGGACAGGGAGGAGGAAAGGGAGGAGAAAGGGAGGAGAAAGGGAGAGGGAAAGGGAAGGAGGAAAGGGAGGAGAAGGAGGGGGAGGAGCAGGAGAGAGGAGGGGGAGGGAGGAGGAGGAGGAGGAGGCGGACGAGGGAGGAGGAGGAGGAGGAGGAGGAGAAGGAGGAGGAGGAGGAGGAGGAAGGAGGAGGAGGAGGAGGAGGAGGAGGAGGGGGGAGGAGGAGGAGAGGAGAGGAGAGGAGGAGGAGGAGGAGGGAGGAGGAGGAGGAGGAGGAGGAGGAGGAGGAGGAAGAAGAAGAAGAAGAATAAGAAGAAGAAAAATAATAAGAATAATAAGAATAAGAAGAAGACGAATAAGAAGAATAATACGAAGAAGAAGAATACGAAAAAAAAGAATAATAAGAATAATAATAAGACGAATAAGAAGAATACTAAGAAGAAGCATACGACGAATAATAAGAATAATAATAATAATAAGAAGAAGAAGCAGAAGAAGAAGAATAATAATAAGAATAATAATAATACGAAGAAGAATAAGAATAATAATACGAAGAAGACGAAGAAGAAGACAACGAATAATAATAATAAGAATAATGAAAATAAGAAGAATAAGCACAATAATAATAATAAGACTAATAATAAGAATAATAATAAGAAGAAGAATAATACGAAGAAGAAGACGAATAATAAGAAGAAGAAGAATGATAAGAAGCATAAGAAGAAGACTAATAAGAAGACTAATACGAATAAGAAGAAGACGAATAATAAGAAGAAGAAGACGAATAATAAGAAGAATAATAAGAAGAAGAATACGAATAAGACGAAGAATAAGAATACTAAGAAGAAGACGAATAAGAAGAAGAAGACGAAGACGACGAAGAAGAAGACTAATAAGAATAATAAGAAGAATACTACTAAGAAGAAGAATAAGAATAAGAAGAATAATAATAAGAAGAAGACGAAGAAGAAGACGAATAAGAAGAATAAGAAGAATAGGAGGAGGAGGAGGAGGAGGAGGAGGAGG